>JAGSMR010000006.1:1140000-1577500 GCA_029286605.1 Sericinus montela
ATTTTAAAACATTGTACATTGTAACAACGGTTTTCAAGTCATCGCCAGCCCCGAGATCCCAGGTTCGATTCCCGGTGGGGTCAATGTAGCATTGTCGCGGGCCTGGGTGTTTGTGGTACCTTCTTTGTTTCTGATTCCATATTACAAGTGCTTAAGCTACTTACTTTGGAATCTGAACGATGTATATAATGTTGTCCCTATCTACGAATGTTAGAATGATACTCAAAAATAAAAATATAATAAACATAAAGACGTCGACGGGCTAACCATCTGTCCTGTTATCCCATAATACACTCCGGTGTAATATGAGTCGAAAGGACTAAAATTGTCTAGACCTCTGGCTACCCCTGTATTGGGAAATGCGTGAAGATAAAAATACACATAAAAAAAATTAAACAGATCATTGACTAGTACCAACGTCTATGGTGTAATTTATACTGCGATTGCTAACCCACTTGCATGATATATATAAATAATAAATAAATAAATATCTTCACGCAATTCCCAATACAGGGGTAGACAGAGGTCTAGTCTAGACAATTAAGTCCCTTCGACCCACCTTCCACCGCAGATATTTTCGGGACAACGTGACAGGTGATAATCCTGTCGCCGCCTTTATATCCAAGCCAACGATATAATTCTTACATAAGTTTTTGAAAAACCCTTTGGTACGAGCCTGCCACCTGGGGATCGAACTGGGGTCTCTAGACTCGAAATTCCAACCACCCAACCACTCGGCTATCGTGACTTATATATATATATAGTCTAGACAATAAAGTGCTTTTGATCCACCTTTCAACGAAGACATTATTTTAGACAGGGTGACAGGTGGTGAGCCTATTGTCACGAGCTATGCTTGTCAATTATAAGTAAGTAAGCATTTTTAGAAAATAAATAGTATTGATACGTGTAAAAATGTTATACTATATGTGAAAAGATCGCATTAGCTTATTCTTCAAGTAATCGTAACGTCAGGGATAACTAACGGAAACTTTAGAAACATTTTAACTATCTTAATAACAGCCCGATCAGTTACGCTAAGTTGTGGCAAATTTAACGCATTCTCTACTTAGCAATGTTTATTAAATTGTTAATTTAAAGTATTTTAAAAACTGATAAATATTTCTATTCCTTTTTTATCTGCATTTATCTTTCTCATAGTATTTTAGCAAATTGGACATTAGTTATTTATTTTATTGCCGCATTACGACTAATTGTTATTCAAAACAAGTACATAACAAATTTATTACAGATATAAAACAAAGATGAATTTTAAATTTATAAGTAATTTTAAAAATAAGTTTATTCAGATGCGTTCAGAATATGTACAGGTAGCTTTGAAAGTTTATCGACCTTAACGCGAAAGGTAAATTTTAACAGATTATAAGCACTTTTTACAAACAAATGAAGAATGACTAATGCGCGAAATATCCTTTCCGAGTATCCTGCGTGACATTGCAAACAAAAGTAATAAAAAGCGCGTTCAGAATCAACAATTAGGCGGTCATCGGTTGAGTAGAATTTCGTAAATGCAGAGAAAAACAATGCGTTAGGTGTGGTATAAATTGTGTCCCGTATATAATGAGTACATCGGGCCATCTGTCAGTGTTGGCGTATGGTACGCGGCATATTTTATAATTATACAGGTTTATACGTGGAATGGTGATCGCTCATTGGTTCGACCGCGTGGTTGTCCGGCGAACAATGCAAGACGCATTTCGAATGCGCGGACGTTGTACGCCGCGATCGGGATTTCTTGACTCGAAATTCCAACCACCCAACCACTCGGCTATCGTGACTTATATATATATATAGTCTAGACAATAAAGTGCTTTTGATCCACCTTTCAACGAAGACATTATTTTAGACAGGGCGACAGGTGGTGAGCCTATTGTCACGAGCTATGCTTGTCAATTATAAGTAAGTAAGCATTTTTAGAAAATAAATAGTATTGATACGTGTAAAAATGTTATACTATATGTGAAAAGATCGCATTAGCTTATTCTTCAAGTAATCGTAACGTCAGGGATAACTAACGGAAACTTTAGAAACATCTTAACTATCTTAATAACAGCCCGATCAGTTACGCTAAGTTGTGGCAAATTTAACGCATTCTCTACTTAGCAATGTTTATTAAATTGTTAATTTAAAGTATTTTAAAAACTGATAAATATTTCTATTCCTTTTTTATCTGCATTTATCTTTCTCATAGTATTTTAGCAAATTGGACATTAGTTATTTATTTTATTGCCGCATTACGACTAATTGTTATTCAAAACAAGTACATAACAAATTTATTACAGATATAAAACAAAGATGAATTTTAAATTTATAAGTAATTTTAAAAATAAGTTTATTCAGATGCGTTCAGAATATGTACAGGTAGCTTTGAAAGTTTATCGACCTTAACGCGAAAGGTAAATTTTAACAGATTATAAGCACTTTTTACAAACAAATGAAGAATGACTAATGCGCGAAATATCCTTTCCGAGTATCCTGCGTGACATTGCAAACAAAAGTAATAAAAAGCGCGTTCAGAATCAACAATTAGGCGGTCATCGGTTGAGTAGAATTTCGTAAATGCAGAGAAAAACAATGCGTTAGGTGTGGTATAAATTGTGTCCCGTATATAATGAGTACATCGGGCCATCTGTCAGTGTTGGCGTATGGTACGCGGCATATTTTATAATTATACAGGTTTATACGTGGAATGGTGATCGCTCATTGGTTCGACCGCGTGGTTGTCCGGCGAACAATGCAAGACGCATTTCGAATGCGCGGACGTTGTACGCCGCGATCGGGATTTCTTGACCGCGATCTAGAAACAGGTGCTACACTACATGATTCTTGCATTGATTGCGCATTAATTCAATTTAAATTTAATTTTACTACACATCTTTAATTATCATTAATCATTATTTTAATTGTTTCATTGGTTAAACAACCTCGAGGCAGCATATTGCTAAACAAAGTACAAGTACAATAAAAGAAGTTGCAAGCAAGAAGTTTAATAAGCGATGATGATTGTAATTGCAAATATATTAAGCAAATGGTAACAAGAATAGAACAAGAAATTGAATTCAATTGTAATTCTATTCGTGGTTACATAGGAGCGCTAATACATGTGCTTAGCTGTTCACTTAAAGAACGACTCGGTGCCAAATATGCAGGCGGTAACAGTTTTGAAGCCGTATAGGGAGTATAAAGCAGTGCCGAGTTGTCGTAGTAAAATTACATCGCTTTTGATAGTATTTGCTTTGGTTTAATAATGAAAAATTATAAATAAAATGTTGCTTTGTTATTGTGAAGTTTGCAGGAGCACTATAGTACAACCTAACAAAATCCACGTTTAATAGGAGTTAGATTAATTTGCAATCTTCTTTCTTGTATGGCGATATCTGTTATAAAAATTTTAAGACGTAGATACAGTGTGTAGTAAGTCCAGACACTACGTCTTAAGTTTTTAATACAGATATTTATCAGTGTATTATAAACGAATGTATTATTTTATTTATTCTGTATAGTTGACACAGTTTTTTTTTCAATTTGAATGGATATAATACTCATAATGAATGTAATATTCACGTCTTCTAAACAGTCATCAGGTATACATCGCTCATTCCAAAAGTTTGTTGTCTGCTTGCGGATTGTCAGTATCAGCTCCAGATAAGTTGTAGGGCACGAATTTTCATTCAGTTTTAACAATTTTATTTTCACCCATGAGATTTAATGAGATGACCAACCCCATAACATTTTATAATTTAACTCTATAACATATAGTGTGTGAATGTTATATAAAATTACAGTGTCTGTTTGTTTCTGGGCCTCAAAATTCAAATCTCGAAAAGTTAGCGTTGAATTAACTTGAAAGTTGTTGCAATTTTTCCAAAGCGTGTTTAAAAAAACTATGTTCCCATTGGAACAGATAACGTTTTCTTAGAAATACAATATTAAATATTGAATGAATTCTTTTAGAGGTTGCCATAGTAACCAAAGATAATATATAAGATGACATAACTGCTGCGATTTTGATTGATTTTTAAGCATAAGTCATGCATAGCTTTTTGTTATCAAATGCTTAGTATTTATTTAGCTGCCATTACTGACAAAATATATACTTTTGGTTGCTCTCATAAAATATTACTATTTTTACTAATTCTAAAAACCGAATGAACACACAACGTAAAGCATGGCCGAGTTTAACTGGAACTTTTTAAATTATACAAGCGAAAATAATTTTGGAAACGGCTTCGGACGTTATGCACACATTTGACAACAATTTGCCTGACCAATTGGTAGAAAAGGCGGTATCATTTTATCATTTGTTGCGTCGCATGTCTTCCTGTATTACTTGAAAAAGACCGTTTTAAGTGTTTAGCGGTTTATGAAAGAAGCGACCAGTTTTGGAGATTCGCTGTTTAATAACAAGTAAGCCCCTCCCGCGGCATCTCACAACGGAGCAGTCGGTACTTTTATTCTGTCTAAGATATCCATCGCAAACGTGAGTGTTGTTCATAACTACACGGGATACATCTATGAATGTCTTTATTACAGTGGTTTTAGTCATTTGTAAGATTTTCTCATAATGATTGTCTCCAAAACGAGTGCTTGCGCCGTCAAAAGCTTTTGTCTAATCGCTGTAACAGCCCGAATCTCCACATGCACGCATATTACCGTAAATCGCATCCTGGTTTTAAAGACTCGTATTTTTAATTTGCTTACATTTTTCTTTCTTAAATTCTACATAAGAAATAAAAATTCTGGTTTGTTACCAATTTCAGAGAATGCTTGCAAAATTTGTCTCGTTATCAGATTACAATAGAATTTTTTTGTCATGTATATAATTTACTGCTCTTGAATAGTTATCTTCATCTCATGCAAAACATATGTCTTTTGCAGTTTTCAGTTGAAACCAACTAAGTGACAGCTATTATATAAATACATTTCATTAAAAATATACGTATATACCTAAAATACATCACAACTCTTTATTATTGCTAATGTGCACAACGTAATAATCTTAATATCTGAAAAATGTTGTCCTAGATAAGACCCGGACATTATCAAAGGGCTGGAGGACATTATTAAATCGGCATGGGGCTTTTTAAGGCAGTTTATATGCAGTGACAGAATTCCTACAATGATATTAAATTAGGGAAAGTGGTACCAGCTCGTGGCAAATTGCCAAAACCGTGAATGTAAAAGGCGATGGATTGTATACAAGCTTTTACAGAAAGAGACAAGTGTTTTATCACATTAGTTAGTCGGATATCAATAATTCATAGCGCAATGATATTATGCGCATCACAAACCGTTACTTGGAAGCCTTACACCGTTCATTAGTAGTTTCACCGCAGTCTGCTTTGGCAAAACCGCTGGGCCACATAATACCGCCCATTGATATAGGATAATCAAAATGCGATAAGAAACTTTCAGTGTTTTTGGCATGATGGAAGTTGGTATTAAACTATAAGTGAGTTTAAAATTTTATTTTCCATAACCTAAAATATACCTAATATTTCAATACACTTATTTATGAAAATAATTATAATTTATTAAATAAAATATGATTTTTTAAATCACATTAACGGCATGTAAAAGTCCACTAAAGCATGTAATCAGTTCTATTATATCAGCTATATTTTGAGATAGTCATTCCGCTACGGTGATATTCTCGTATATTAACGCCGTAACCATATAGCTAATTGAATACTGCAGAGTTAGCTAATTAAATATTGCTTTAACTGAAATATGTTATAGTAAAGTAATTTGCTTTCCCAAATGTTTTTAAATATTTTATGTCACCAAATAAAATTTTCGACTAATTTTTGTTTTATGGTCTTTATGCATATATAGATAGGTAAAAATGTTTTCAGAAGATGTGTTTTTAAAATTTCATGCAATTTTCATCGAAGCAGTTTGTTCGTCATTATGTATCTTAAAAGAAATTTAAATATATTTTCAAAAACTAAACGCTTATTTCCAATGTTAAACATTAACAGTTAGTGCGTTCTTATACTAGCAGGCGTACGTTTAAGCCACTTTATGTTGTTTTACATCCTTGGTAGCATTGGTAGGCCGTTCATATACCGTTCGTGAATTGACGATTTAATTACCTTTTGATCCGGCTCCCTGGCGATATTGCGATGTGGGTGTTCGATATAGGTATGCTATATACTACAATTTTGGACACAGAACGAGGTGTAACATTAGCGGGCCTTTAGATCACCATAACCGAACTTTCTTTGATAAAAACGGACGTCTGTTAATTGGTATCAATACAAGTCTTCAAACAAGTTTTATTTTTATGACACTGTATGTATAGATGAATTGATAGAGACAACATCACATATAAGCTAAAGCATTTGAGGTATGGGAATCGGAAACAACGAAGGCACCACAAACACCCAGACCCGAGAAAATGTAGAAAAAGTGGTTTGTCTGCATTGACCAGTCCGGGAATCAAATCCGCGACCTCGAGATGGCAACACCTTGAACCGGTGTTTACGCCTATCGTCCACGGAGGTCGTCTGTGTATAAAATAATTGCTTGACAATTTTTGTATGTGACACGCCAAATAGATCTCTTATTTTGTTTGATGCCTTATTTTGTTTGACTTTGCAGTTTTCAGTTGAAACCAACTAAGTGACAGCTATTATATAAATACATTTCATTAAAATATACGTATATACCTAAAATACATCACAACTCTTTATTATTGCTAATGTGCACAACGTAATAATCTTAATATCTGAAAAATGTTGTCCTAGATAAGACCCGGACATTATCAAAGGGCTGGAGGACATTATTAAATCGGCATGGGGCTTTTAAGGCAGTTTATATGCAGTGACAGAATTCCTACAATGATATTAAATTAGGGAAAGCGGTACCAGCTCGTGGCAAATTGCCAAAACCGTGAATGTAAAGGCGATGGATTGTATACAAGCTTTTACAGAAAAGAGACAAGTGTTTTATCACATTAGTTAGTCGGATATCAATAATTCATAGCGCAATGATATTATGCGCATCACAAACCGTTACTTGGAAGCCTTACACCGTTCATTAGTAGTTTCACCGCAGTCTGCTTTGGCAAAACCGCTGGGCCACATAATACCGCCCATTGATATAGGATAATCAAAATGCGATAAGAAACTTTCAGTGTTTTTGGCATGATGGAAGTTGGTATTAAACTATAAGTGAGTTTAAAATTTTATTTTCCATAACCTAAAATATACCTAATATTTCAATACACTTATTTATGAAAATAATTATAATTTATTAAATAAAATATGATTTTTTAAATCACATTAACGGCATGTAAAAGTCCACTAAAGCATGTAATCAGTTCTATTATATCAGCTATATTTTGAGATAGTCATTCCGCTACGGTGATATTCTCGTATATTAACGCCGTAACCATATAGCTAATTGAATACTGCAGAGTTAGCTAATTAAATATTGCTTTAACTGAAATATGTTATAGTAAAGTAATTTGCTTTCCCAAATGTTTTTAAATATTTTATGTCACCAAATAAAATTTTCGACTAATTTTTGTTTTATGGTCTGTATGCATATATAGATAGGTAAAAATGTTTTCAGAAGATGTGTTTTTAAAATTTCATGCAATTTTCATCGAAGCAGTTTGTTCGTCATTATGTATCTTAAAGAAATTTAAATATATTTTCAAAACTAAACGCTTATTTCCAATGTTAAACATTAACAGTTAGTGCGTTCTTATACTAGCAGGCGTACGTTTAAGCCACTTTATGTTGTTTTACATCCTTGGTAGCATTGGTAGGCCGTTCATATACCGTTCGTGAATTGACGATTTAATTACCTTTTGATCCGGCTCCTGGCGATATTGCGATGTGGGTGTTCGATATAGGCATGCTATATACTACAATTTTGGACACAGAACGAGGTGTAACATTAGCGGGCCTTTAGATCACCATAACCAAACTTTCTTTGATAAAAACGGACGTCTGTTAATTGGTATCAATACAAGTCTTCAAACAAGTTTTATTTTATGACACTGTATGTATAGATGAATTGATAGAGACAACATCACATATAAGCTAAAGCATTTGAGGTATGGGAATCGGAAACAACGAAGGCACCACAAACACCCAGACCCGAGAAAATGTAGAAAAAGTGGTTTGTCTGCATTGACCAGTCCGGGAATCAAATCCGCGACCTCGAGATGGCAACACCTTGAACCGGTGTTTACGCCTATCGTCCACGGAGGTCGTCTGTGTATAAAATAATTGCTTGACAATTTTTGTATGTGACACGCCAAATAGATCTCTTATTTTGTTTGATGCCTTATTTTGTTTGACTTTGCAGTTTTTTTTCTGAAATTAAATAAAACTAGTCCTTTTTACATTGTAAGAATTTTCTATATATATTTAAATAAATTACACCACGGCTTGGACACTAAGAGAGTGATTGGATGTCCACCTTTCACATTAATATATAAATACATATCGCAATAATAATAACTTATTTAAATCAGACATATAACTGCTCGAATAAAAACGAAGCCGCTGCAAGGAGATTGGGAGTTCTTGCAAAAGTGCGGCGTTACTTTACCCCGGGACAGCTTCTGACCCTATATAAAGCTCTGGTCCGGTCGGCTGTAGAGTACTGCTACCACATATGGGCTGGAGCTCCTAAATATCAACTGGCAGCCTTGGACTCGGTGGAGAGAGTCTTTCCGTCCGATTACAATGTGGGCGTTTTCAAGAGAAGAGTGAATAGGCTTTTTCTAAGCTAGTGTGCCTACCAACAAAAACTACATCGCCACTTACCATCAGGTGGGATTGTAGTTAAACGCTAGCTTATAATGTAAAAAAAAACATTTCAGTCTATAGCTACTACTGAGGCGGTGTGTTCCTTACATTTACGGAAACAACTAGCGTTTGTATAATGTAGATAAGTCTTCAAACTAATCACCATGAATACCATAAACACCAAATATCGACCTATCGAATTACAGCTTTGTATGTGATTAAGTTGTCTAGCAACAGGTTCTTTGAGAATGATTGCTACAATTGCATCATATTGAAGAGCTTTAAATTTATTAGTGGAATGATTGGAATGCCTATTCTTAAGGTAAGGTTGTGTAAAGAAGCACAGCACAAGTATGCTATAAAATTAAACTCTTTTATTGGTAGTTAATAGGATCGTTAATGTATTCATATATAATTGATTTGTATTGTTTTATGCGTCCAGGATCTTTTAGCATAATAAAATAATTTAGGTCTTAAATGGCACGGTTTCTTGAACCATCATTTGCTCTTAAATGACCAAATAATATGATATTTTTATGTCTATGACATATATGATACCCTTATTTTTGTGTCTATGACATATATGATAGCCTTATATTTGTATCTATGATATTTCATTAGATATTTTGATTAAATATTTTGAATTTTAAGTCACGATAGCCGAGCTGTTGGGTGGTCGGAATTTCGAGTCGTGAGACCCGAGTTCGATCCCCAGATGGCAGTACCAATGAGTAATTTCATCGTTGGCTTGGACATAAAAGACGGCGACGGGCTCACCACCTGTCACGTTGTCCCGAAAATATCTTCGGTGGAAGGTGGGTCATAGGGACTTAATTGTCTAGACTTGACCTCTGTCTACCCCTGTATTGGGAATTGCGTGAAGATATTTTTTTTTTTAAATATTTTGAAGATAAATGTTAGTAGACAAAAAGATTACCTAAGTAGAGCTCCCGCCGTGCTAAGTGCACGGCGGCAGCTCTACTTTTGGTTCCTGGACGCGATGCCATTAATTTGTATAGTTCATCTCTCGTAAACTATTCGTTCTAATGAAATAGTATGATCAAATCGTATCAAGTATAGTATAATTCGGATGTACGAGTACATTACATAATAAAGGAAAATGTATTATCACTTACTTTTTTTTTTTTCTTGAACAAGGATTTATAAAACGGTATTATACTTTATGTCATTAAATTAAAGAGAAAAAATGTTTAAACTTCAACTGCTACACACTTCACGGGCAGGATTCGAACCCGCGATCTTTGTCGCATGTGAAGCCGTGACCAGCCGTGTCAGTGGTAGTTAAAAATTTTTTCCGTAATGTAATAACAAAAAGTTCAGAATAACTTATATGATAAAAACCAATAATAATTGTGTTATAATTTATGTATAAAAATATAATAAGTTATCTTGAAAGTGTAAAAGAAGGTACGCGATAGTATATATCTATACATATTATCGCGTACCTTTTTTACAATCCTTTTTAAAAGAAAAAATATCCTATACATTACTATTGAGTAATTTTAACTATTGAGGCAACGTAAGCCGTGAAATATCTCAGGTGAGAAATTTTCTCCCACATTTCGAAACATTAATCAATACTGTACCAAAAAACTAAACTAAATAAAATAAACAAAGAAACTCAAAACTTAAAAAAAAAACTAAGCCAATAGGGTTTTAAATCGGTTCCTTAGTGTATGTTTCTTTGTGATAAATGTTCTATGTAATGCAAAAAGAATTTATCAAATTGGATTAGAACTTTCGGAGGTTACTCACAACTAAGAAATAAAAAAAGTTCTCCTTTTTGTGACATATATATAGAAGTATAGGTAATCTATACTGACCAAGAAAACTAGTAAGTATTCAGGGTGTTCGGGGTGACAAAATCTGAAGCATATGTCTACTGAGGCTATATACATTCGAACCATAAGAATGGTCGAACCATGAGGATATAATTTTCTTATAGCACCAGGGAAAAAACAAACACTGGAATGTTAAAGTGTTTGAAATCAGATTTAAATATAGTTTTCGCCGGCCGTATGATGCTAAGTAGTTTGGCACTAACGGCACGGTGATACATAATGATGAGGACCAACTACTTACATACCTACCTCCAAAATTAAGTGGTTTTTATTTTCAAAAATAGTTAACTGTCTCAAATCGAACCTATTTATAGTAAAAAAGCCATTAATAATCAACTTCTTGGTGAAAATTCAGTTTCAGATGTATGATGTAGAGGAACTAAATGAAAAGAAGAATGATTATTATTATTATTAAATTTATAAACCAAACAACATAATCGTAAGAATCAGAAAGCTGTGGCAATGAACCAGTTACATAGCTCGTGGAATTAACAACCGCTGGGTAAGAAAGGCTCTGGAGTGGCATTCTCGTATAGACAAACGCCGTTTAGGACGACCCCTCACAAAATGGAGTGAGGACCTAGAAATATTGAGGGGAGTCGATAGATGCAGATGGCACCGGACAGTTCTTACTGGCAATTTTTGGGAGAAGCCTATGTTCAGCAATGGACTTTAATTATCATATCAAATCATATCATTTATTCATCGAATTATTTATTTTTTTATCTTCTCACACAATCCCTAACGGGGTAGTCAGATAGATCAGATCTCCTAGACATGTCCTTGCATACCTCTGTCGCGTCGTATACGTCTAGGTATCCGAGTATACTTGACCCTCCCCCCTGCGAGAAATTTATGTGCGCAAATTATCTTCGAAAGCTAGTCTCGGTCTACCTCGACATATTTCAATATTAATTAGTAAATTTATCAGGTAACTTACTAAATTATCAATTTTGAAGTAAAAATTAAGTGAGTTGCTCTAAAATTTAATTTAATTAAATTAAAAGTGGGTCGAAAGGATAACATTGTCTAAACCTCTGCCTATCCCAGTGTACTTGCGTGAAGATTTAAAAAAAAGTAAGTAGTAATGTAGGTAGGTATCGCAATATTTCTAATGTAGCTAAAATACAGATATGACGTAGATTCTATTTTACTAACTCAGTGTCCCTTAAGTTTTAAGTTAACAATATCCGTCGCGAGACGCTGCTCCTTTCTCTCTATCAAAATTCTTTTACACAATATATTTGAAAGCTGTCAAATGATAAATTTAAATAACGCCGAACCCTGAATAGAAAACCACACTTAAATATAATTAATGTTAATATTTGTCGTAATCGACACCAGTGTGTCAATGAAACCGTTGTCTTGTTGTGATTTACGTACGTATAAACCTCTTCCCATATAATATCGGAGTAAGAATCTGCTATTCTCTTCCGATGGGTCTATGTGGCGAAAAACAGAATACAAACAGAAAAACATAGGATGACTACCGATAGATGGCAAGAGCGGACTAACGACTGGCAATATCTGGCTACTGGACTGGATAATAAATATTGTAATTAGTATTTTGTTCCTTCAAAATTACTAATTGAGTTTAAAATAAATATTACAGACGTATTCATATTTTTCATTTGTAAGTTGGCGATCGAGCGAGGCGGCGTAGGTAACTGGGCGATCGACCTTTGCTCGACTTATTTCTTGTTAGCCATGGCAAAATGATAACTTTCCGAAGGAAAATTTTAAATATTATTTTCCAATAAGATTAACATAGTGTTGCAAAGCTAACATTTCCTTAATGTAATGTTAATTTTTTATCCAAGAATTGTTGAATTAAATAATAGCAACTAAATACACAATACGTCGGTGGTTTTTACTTTCTAAAACTACTGTGTATGTATATTTGGACTCGTTATATATACGAATATTATGAACATTTAAGTTCATTCAGAGTTGAATTGTTGTTTTTCCATTGCGCTTCACATTTTTAAGCTTGTTCAATTAAATTTATATAAAATATTAATTTTAATTGTTATCAAATTGAATACAGTCGTATAAATTTTCATTTGTGTTGATAAGTTTTTCTTAGATAATAATTATTTTTAAATGTATATAAGGATCGTGATATTTGGCGATCTGTTCTCTCGGGCTACCCCGACTGGGACTATGCCAGAAGATAAGTAAGTATCGCAATAAATATATCAAACTAAAATAATAATACTAATAGAATACACAATGTACTTGTATCGTAATTTATAGGAAAATTTAAATACACGACTGTTTGAAACAACTGTCTCAAACGTCAATTATGTTTAATAAACCAAAACCCTGTAATTCACTGGGTGTAACTTAAGCGTCCGACATAGGAATTTTCGCCGTCGAAAATGCATTTTCCGCACACATTATTGTTCATATAACCCACCGTCTGCATTTAAGTTAATTATAGGATTACAGCGGGTTGCATTTAAAGTGGTATTTTGGTAATATAATAGTCAGATGGCACGCCCGATAAGAGCCAACCCGATACTTGGAAAGCCGCGCTCATTACGCATTCGGGTCGCAAACAAAACGTACTCAGCCGCGAGGAACAAACGAATATAATAATTATGAGTCGAAAGGATTAGGTCGAATTAACGGTTGCGTTGTTACCAGATTATTTTTTCGACACGTACTACGCCGGAGGTTTTTACAAGTGGAAAATTTATTTGTTACATTACAACAACTGTTTTGTATTCGTAGTAGGATCGTCCTAATTGAAATATACTTTTAATTTTTACATTATACAGGATTGAAGCTAATAACGTAATTTTCAAATGGCTACATATATTGTTTTGACTATAAATTGTTGGAGAAACTATGTTCACGAGTAACATCATACTTATTGATAATTCAGTGTATTCTATACTGAATTACATAACGTACATGCATGCTACTTTATCAGCTCAAAACATATGTGTTCGTCTATATTTAAGCTTTCATTACATGATTGTTATTTGTTTTGTTAATTAATACTATTACTGGCTGTGATAGAGTCATGCGGTGCACGGCGGTGAACGAAAAGGTTACCATTTTCCCTTCCCTTTCACAATTTATTTTTAAAGGTCGCCAATGCATCCGCGTCTTAATATCGTTTGAGACTTTTCCTATAAAAAATATCTAGTACCTTTGATGAAATCTAGAAAGTTATCATGTTCTGCCTTTCCTTTAACGACGCTCACGGGAAAAAAAAGCAGTAATATCCGATTGTCGAATTGCGAGTGAACTTTAACTGTCCACTAAATACCTGATTTATTTTTTATTACATTCTTACAAAAATATGCATCAGCCAGAGGTTTCCACGTATACAATTAATTATCCATCAGTAATTCATCAATTATCTTCTTTGCTTAAATATCTTATCGTAAGTAATTAAAATTTGGTGCAAATCTGCCAAGTCATTCGACTACAGATTAAAACAACAACAAGCAAGATAACATTATTAATTTATAAACCGTATTGTTGTTACCTGTCCTTTATTATTCGTGATTGTTTAAATGCTACAGGTACATGGTTAAGTAAAGGTTAAACTTGGTAATTAAATCTGCGTGATACAGACACAGTTAGCGTTCCCACACCCTTTATAGTGAACGATCCGAAATATTTCTGTACCTAAGCGCTTAAAAGCTTCAGGGTCGAGAAATACTAATTAAACACGAGACTAAGAAAATACGAGTTTTATTATTCTATATCGTAATAAAATAAAATAATTTCGTATATTATTCCCGCTTATTTTAAGTAGTAAAATAGACATTTTATAAATAAAATTCAAAGATAAAAGGATTTATTAAAGAGTTTGACTGTTTAAGGTTAAAAGGGCAGATACTATCATATCGCACATCCATGAGAAGCGGTGTTAAATAAGCAGCTCTAAAGTGCCAACTACATGTATACACTCAAGGCGTCAAAAGAAGTATAACTTGGTGTCTGACATTAAGAAAATAAAATGCCAGAGAAATTATTACTTATAAAAGATATCGTTATGAATGTTGATAAGTTGCTTTGTGTCGAAAACTCCAGCGCTTTATGCTGGATGTGCCCCTTTTCAGCGATTACATATAATTGCAACACAATTAGGACAAACCGCACCAGCACAACACTGCAGCGTAATATCTGCATGCGCTAATTACAAACTCAAGCGATAATTACCGCTTCGGGTCGGCCTCGTGGCTTTTGCGAATGTAAACCTTTAGTTGTTGGCAACAAGCGATGACTCGCGGTTTCTTAAGTAAATTGCAATCAGACGAATCATTTGATTTACCACTAAGTCACGTGAGCTGAATGGATGTTTGATCAGAATTCGAATCAGAATATCCGGGTTTGATCCCCTGGAGGACGGCAATATGTATATGTGCAGTGTAAATTGATTCGTTGGTTTAGACATTAAGACAGAAACATGCTTTCCACTTGTCATGTTGTCCTAAAATAACCTTTTCCTGTGAAATTTGAGTCGAAAGGACAACAATTTTTTAGACCTTTGACTACCTATATAGCGAAAGGCGGGAAGATACAAAAATTGTTAACAGCGGTAGAGTTAACTCTAAATTAAACTAAACTCTTACAGTAATAATACCTCATATTGTACAATACCTTTGCAGGAATCTGGAAATCTTTAATACTCATTATTAAAAATTTAAGAAGTTGACTATAAAATATTGGAGTAACCTATTATTAATAATTGTATGTGTACAATACGAAAATATGTGTATATGTGTACATTATTTGAATAATATTCTCTTATATTTTTTGCTTATAATTTTCTCTTCATGCATAACTAATTGGTAAAGTATGTTAAAAAAGAAAAAAGTTCACTGCATTTACACATAAGTGGTACATTTACTTTGGTTTATAATCAACTTTCTAAAATGGTAAAAAAGGTTATTCATAACAATTAAAAGTGCTGAACTTACTTTACTACGAGCTCGACTGTTAAGAAAAAATAGTGTGTAAACCTTCATGGCTGACAAATAAATAAAATACATCAAGTATTTCCCGCCCTAGTCCAGCAATGAATACACAGACTTTACTTTTTAAAAGAATACCGTTACGCATAAACTTGGTCATTAATATAATTTGGTTTGAAGTTAATTAAAATAGAGAGTCTTTTTCGTATTTAAAATTTACTTACGCTTAAAAATGGTTAAATGTCAAGAAAACATTATACAACCTTGAAAGAATGTCTTAAATTACGCACAGTAAAAAAAAATTAAATTGCACTCGAGATTTCAATTAACGCATGCAGATTGAAAACTTTCGGGATATTTATTTATTTTGAAAAATAATTTAGCCATTTTTCTGTATTATTTCCTTTATAGTCTCGATAACCGAGTGGTTGGACGATCGGAATTCGAGCCCCGTGATCCGAATTCGATCCCTAAGGCTCGTACCAATGGGTATTTTCCAAACTTATGTACGATTTATATCGTTGACTTGGACAAAAAGACGGCGACGGACGCACCACCTTTGTCCCGGACCACGTAGTCCCGAAAATATCTTCGATGGAAGGTGGGTCGAAGTGACTTCACTGACTAGACTAGACCTCTGTCTACCCCTATATTGGGAATTGCATGAAGGTATTATCATCATTACTATTATATTTCCTATATAAGTAAGTTTATCTTCTCAGGTGTAACAATTTACGAGTATGTTGTTAATTATTTTATGTTAATAGTACATTAGAGATTTTTATATAAATCCGTTACTGATTACAGGCTTGTCGCATTTTTAACATCAGTCTCGTAGGGATGTAGTGAGGTATTGTTTTTGCTCCCAGGTTAAGTATTCGGAACAAAAAGAAAACTTTGCCAGACATTAGATTATGTCACTTTTGTTTATTTTTTATAGAACATGGCAAAAGTACATACCGTGTTCGCTTTTTCAATGAAGAAACCGATTAAAAGCGAATCGTGTAAGATATTTACTTATCGTTAGATCGTTTATAGAAGAATACGACACATAGTATACGATAGAGAAATAAACATATCACAACAAAATACTTATTGATACATATTTCAGAAGATGATTTTGAGGTGTGGTATCTATGTAAAAATTTGACACCCCTTTCTACCCGTGGGTATCGTAAAAGGCATACATACTCGAATTCCGACCCAATCACTCGGCTTTTGTAACTGATGGCAAAATAATAAATAATCTCTAAAAATTACACTCCAAAGTAACCTATAGACGGAAACGAGCCTGCACGGTGCGAGGTGTCTGGTTATGCGGTAATAAATCCGATTGCAGTTTCGCGACACTTAAAAAAATATAAACATATAATGAAAATATAAATAACAAAAAGAGATAAGCAGGCCTCTCGTATCCGTTTCTTCTTTCTTCTTTAAAGCCTATCAAGAGTCCACTGCTGAACATAGGCCTCCTCTAAAACGTTCCATAGTGAACGGTCCTCAGCCACCTGCATCCATCGACTTCCCGCCACATTTTGCAAGTCGTCCTACAAGTGTTTACCTACTAGTCATCTAAATTTAAAATTAATAAAAGTATTATCACTTATTCATTCATAAAAAATATGGTCGCAATTTTGACCACTATCGGGCCGCCAATAATATTACTTGACTGTTGATTAAGAAAAATAATAAATCGTGAATGATGTGCAGCGTGTGTATATGTTATCTATATGTGAAACTATTTAACAACAATGAACGTAACATAATCTGTGTCATACTTTTAATTATCAACATTCATAAACTTATTATTCCTTTCTTACCACTATACGATAAGAACGAAATGTTCAAATCTCACTGTCATACCGAGATTTAGCGAGTTATAAGAATAAAATAAAATTTAGTATATAATTTACGTTACAAAATATAAGTACACTCAGAGAAAGCATCATGCAGTCGCATGTTAAAAATTATGTAATAAATATTTTTAAGAATAGCTAATGCCACTGAGAATGCGAAATTTTACTCCTACAAATAATATATTACTCAAAGCTAGACATCGCGTAATTACCGTACAGTAAGTTTAACAAAACTTAATGCCATTCAAATGTTATTGTGGACATGTAACCATTTGTTTAATTTGATGGGATGAGCGATAACAGTAATTGGTAAGAAATTCATAATGTCATGTTTTAATCTTAGCATCAACATTGATAATTATTCGAATTCAGTAACGTTGTAGAAGTAACGTTTCGTAATAATTAGGTACTAGCATCTGAGTATTATATTGGGGTGAGTAAAGATATTTATATCAGTAGCTTTCTCTACCATATTTTTATTAAATAAGATGTACACACACGATCATTAATTTTACCTATAAATAAATATAAATATCTTCACGCAATTCCCAATACCTATACTTTACTAATAATTTTTGAAAAACCCATTGGTACGAGCCTGTCACCTGGGGATCGAACTCGGGTCTTTCGACTCGAAATTTCGACCACCCACCCACTCGGCTATCGAGACATTTTACCTACTACTATTATTACTACCAGAAGATCTGTCACTAGTTTCCTGCTTGCCTCTGTAGTAAAAATAATTATTACCAAGCATTGCATGAATTATCATGGCAGTTGTCAGTCACGTAGTACTTACAACTGCGATCCATTGGGATGATCGCAATAATAAAAACTGCAAAGACGTAACGCTGCTGTCCGATATCGGAATGCTTAATTTTGCTCAAGTACTTTTCTAGATGTTTATCTTGTCATCTATCAGAACCCACTGCCTTTTTTAAGGCCTTCCGCTACCCTACCCCTCCTCCTTCCATCATAATTTTACATCAGCGAACTGCTCTAAACACACGACAAATTAACTTTTCCTACTACATTTTGTATGCAACTCAGTTCAAATCAAGACATTTTTTACCGCGCTCATAATGGTGAGTCACTTAAACAGCCGTTATTTAGCTATAAAACGTTAGTGCTGCCTACTCCTTGAACTCATTCTGCTAAAAATTCATGATTGTGTAATAAGTACCTGCTACGTGGTTTCGAAACTAAGTACTTGTATATTGACTGCATAAATATTAGTTACCGCTTTCACTTTGTGAATCTTAATGCAAGACAAATACAAATTAAAAGAAGAATATGCCCTTAATCCAATGTATTATAAAGTAGACGAGATCATTTGTAATATAAATGTATAAGACAAGATCCTACATTGTATAGAAGACATTTATAGAGAATATAGTAAATGGTTATTTTTATTAGTTAGTATCGTGACTGGAAGTCCTCTCACCTTCATACTATTTTCTTCAGTTTCTAGAAACTAACAAAATATATCAATTTCAATGTATTACACCATAGTCACGATCGCCGAGTGGTTGGATGGTCGGAATTTCGAGTCGATAGGCCCGAGTTCGATCCCCAGGTTGCAGGCATGTACCAATGGGATTTTAAAAAACTTATGTACGAATTATATCGTTGGCTGGGACATAAAGACGGCGACGGGCTCACCACCTGTCCTGTCAAAGGGACTTAATTGTCTAGACTAGACCTCTGTTTACCCCTGTATTGGGAATTGCGTGAAGATATTTATTTATTTATTATTTATTATTTACACCAGAAATTTTGCACCACCTACCATGTAACAGTAGCTCAGTGTCGTTACGCCTTTGGTCGCCTGGAAGAGATCGACTTGCAGCGATAAGGCCTCCAAATTGTACCTAGCTTTTAATTTTCTTTTTTCATGTCTTATTGATTTTGTGTTTTGTGTGTTCACGCGAATACTTGCTCATATACGCCATGCTTAGTCGGCTTAACTAAAAATATACTCGTAATACTTACTATAAACAGTTTACCAACTATAAGCTAATAAGTTGCATAGTTAAAATATGTTTATGCCATTCCCAATACAGGGGTAGACAGACGTCTAGACAATTAAGTAGTTTATTAGTTGATAAGGATGTAATTGTTATCTTAATATTGAATTCTGACAACAGCATCTTCTTCTTCTACTTTACAGCCTAACAGGAATTCACTGCTTAACTTCCTTCTCCAAAACTTACCACAGTGCTTGGTCCACGGCCACCTGCACCCATCCACTTCCCGTAACATTTTGCCAGTCGTCACTCCATCGGGTAGGGGGTCGTCCTACACTGCGTTTGCCTGACCGAGATTGCCACTCTTAGGGACGAGGTTTCAGGTTCAGTTACAGCGATATCGTAATCGCTACGTTGGGTAGCGATAATGTCAAGTCCTTCTTACGGGAGAGACCTATGTCCAGCAGTGGACTTTGGACTATTGTGCTCTGCAATAATTAACACACATCTATATATAAAGGCCTGTCGTCAAAAAAGTCAAGATAGCCGAGTGGATGGGGTGGTCTGGCCGAGTCGCCCTACAGCATTAAGTAAGACGGTAATCATGCTCGCATCTGTGATCACAGGTGTACGCTTAGTATTTCAAAATGATTAAAAAACATGATTAAAAAACAATGATTAAACGAGTCACGATTGCCGAGTGGTTGGGTGGTCGGAATATCGAGTCAAGCGACCCGAGTTCGAACCCCAGGTGGCAGGCTCGTACCAATGGGTTTTTCAAAAACTTATGTACGAATTATATCGTTGGCTTGGACATAAAGACGGCGACGGGCTCACCACCTGTCACGTTGACCCGAAAATATCTTCGGTTGAAGGTGGGTCAAAGGGACTTAATTGTCTAGACTACACCTCTGCTTATCCCTGTATGGGAATTGCGTGAAGATATTTATTTATTTTATTTATTTATTAAAATCGTAAATTTTAAAAGTCGAAAGACGATTCCTAAATTATTTTGTATTTTGAAACATGATATGTATCCGTACAATCCGTTATGTTTTAGTTCTCATGAGGATGTGCGCTTCTGTGTATATAGGTGCACGTTCATTTATCGTGTCTGCCGATCTGTTAACTTAATCTTATTTGTATGCAAGCCGATGCAATACATTCAAAACTTAAGCAAAACATATTAAGACCGAACGAGGACAGTCAAATGCATGAATAACGGAATTCAACGAACAATCACTTGGAAACTTGGCGAGGGACCAGGTTATGGCCGCAAAGTTTGAGAAAGTAGGAATAAGATGAAATAATTTATTATTTAATGTTGCATAATGGAGGAAAAACGTATAAACTGAAATAAGTTATTTGTGGGCAATATAATTAATTTGATAATTATTTCGTTGAGTATCGGCGTAAGAATTTACCAATCTGTTTATTTTCGAGGACGTCACAAGAGAAGATAAAGGCAAAAGCCTTGAAAATAGAAATGGCTGCCGATAGGTGGCGATTCGACCAACTACCAAACCTAAGTGAACACAGGTCCACACCTGTAGGCAGTAGCGTCTAAGGTGTGAGTTCTTTCGCACTGCAATCGCTAATCCGATTGTCAATCGTGGCGATTATATCAAATACTCCTTATTGGACTACCCTATGTTCTACAGTGGACGTTTACCTTGATATATTTTCGTATTGAATGTCTCGACCACTGCACTAGATTTTACATTTTTAACTATATAACAGAGAAGTTAAATTACTTATAAACGTGCCATGAGTTCAAGTTTTCATGATAGTACCATTTTGCTCATGTACTAGTAATAAAAAATAATTTATTTTTTAAACCACAGAAAACTGCCAGTTACATCCATAATTCAGTGTATGATTGTAATCAGTTTGATGTAACAATATGATACAATTTTAATTGGACACACCTATTACAAAACTGTAATTACTTCAAAACGTAATGAGAATCAAGTGGGTGGGAGCATTTAAAAGGCAGTAAACAAAATTATTTCGACCCACGCCGTCAATTAGTTCGGCTAGAATTAAATTGGACGTTCCCTCGAAACTTTGAATTAAAACCTTGCACGCCAAGAAAATGTAAATAATTACGTATTTAATAACGCTTTTGTTCTCGAAGAGTCGACGAGAAAATTCAAGTAATTCAATTGTGTTTAAGACTATTTAATTCGAGTCGAGCAACATGCCGTTTGCTTTCTAAAATGGCTTTTTGTTCGCTTGTTTGGATACCGGCAAAGGTGCAAATCAAACCCTACCTTGAACTTTGAACCCTTAAACGAATTTGGTTTTTAGCTTTAAGTTTTAATTGTACATAATAGAAATTAGCCATTTTAAAAATAGGTATATGTAGGTCTTACAGCTTAAACTAAAGGTATAAAGGCCGAGTGACATACCCACCTGTCGTAGGTTTGATTTCCGGGCGGGTCAATGTAGTCAACTTTTTCTATACATTTGTGAACAAATTTCGTTTTTTCCGATTTCCTAATATAGGCGCTTTAGTTACTTGCTTTGGGATCAGAGATATTGTCCGCATTTATTCATAAGCGTGTTTTTACTATAAAACACTATATTACAAAACATACTACGCTTTGTAGGTCCCATATTCGTCTTTTCACAATTTACCATACTGGAGTAGGCAGAAGTATAAACAATGAAGTCCTTTCGAGCCATTATCCACTGAAGCTCATTTGCGTCAACTTGACAAGGGCTTGTGCATATCGCCCCATTTTATTCTTATCCCACCCGAAAGCCTAGCATTTATAACCTACCAATTCGTTTTCCTACCAAGTCGTTAGTTTATGGTTAAAATACTGCAGATGATTTTATTAAAAAATTTAAAATAGTTATACAGAACCCTGTTTTATAAAGCAACAATCGTTAACAACGAGAACTTTTTGTAATCTTATTACACGTAAGTTATAAAGTACTATCGGAGCGCGAATTCCGCTCTAGTTCACTCATGACGCGTAATGTCAAGTGTTTATCTTTTATAGTAAAATTTAAAAGAAATTACGAAAGGAAATTCGGTACCAGTAACATTTGTCAGAAAAATATTAGAATTTTTACATTTGATAGGATTGAGGAGACGCGATCGATTCCCAGGATCAAGGATCGTTTTTTGGAATAATGTAAATATTGTATGATGTATTATCTTCAATTACACAATAAGTGAACTTAAAAAGAAGTTTTACAAATCTCGAAACATACTGGGCCTAAATTATGAGCAATTAAGAGCCGCTGTGTTTAAGAGTGAAGTGTTCAGTAATGCGATCTATAATCCATTTGCTGGTGACAAATTCTAATCTGTTTTCTGTTTAAGAATTTTTATCGTACGTAAAAAGAATAAAAGAGTGTAACTGCTTAAAACTGGAAGACAAGAGAGAAAGGGAGAGAAACAGACTGTCAATAAATTCTATAAATAAATATCTTCACGCAATTCCCAATACAGGGGTAGACGGAAGTCTAGTGTAGACAATTAAGTCCCTTCGACCCACCTTCCACCGAAGATATTTTCGGTACAGCGTGACAGGTGGTGAGCCCGTCACCGTCTTTATGTCCAAGCCAACGATATAATTAGTACATAAGTTTTTGAAAAACCCATTGGGATCGAACTCGGGTTCTTGACTCGAAATCCCGACTTGGGTAGTCGGGATTTTAGAAGTCACGCTATCACCACTGTGATATCTATCTTCTAAAATTAAAGCTAAATTCTGAAATTAATATTTATTCTATCTAAAATTAAAGTAATTATTTATTTATCAAAATACAAATAACACCTATTCAGCTAAAATATTTAAAATTCCATCTAAACATAAAATATTGCACATATTATTATTAAATTAATTTTCAAGATTTATTCACCTACTGTATTTAAAATTTACGTTAGCACAGGTTGTACGATGACTCTGCTACACAGATAAATCATAAAGATTTGCGTGTTTCATCGTCTTCGTTCTAATTTCATTTTAAATATAGTAAATCTTAAATAATATATCAAATAAAGAAAAGATACCAAAGTAGTTTATCTTGGATTTATCCTAATGAATAGCACCAACCACACTGGACGAGGTTCTTACTCTATCATTTCTAAATTTGAGTATCTGCATACATCTAAAACATATCTACATACATATACAACGGCTTGCAATCAAACTGCAACCCACTGTTGGATGTAGGCCTCTCCGGTTTGTGGGTTCGCGATAATCACCATTCTCGACAACTCGGTATGCGATCGGACACAGACGCTGCTGGCTGCTGACGCTGTTTCCCGTGCTTATTTTGGTCTGTCCACATCAGACTAAGATATAAATAAATATCTTGCGAAGATATATAAATAAATATCTTCACGCAATTCCCAATTCAGGGGTAGACAGAGGTCAAGTCTAGACAATTAAGTCCCTTTGACCCACCTTCCACCGAAGATATTTTCGGGACAACGTGACAGGTGGTGAGCCCGTCACCGTCTTTATGTCCAAGCCAACGATATAATTAGTACATAAGTTTTGAAAAACTCATTGGTACTGCCACCTGGGGATCGAACTCGGGTCTCTCGACTCGAAATTCCGACTACCCAACCACTCGGCTATCGTGACTTCTACGAGTCAAGTGACCCGAGTTCGATCCCCCGTGGCAAACTCGTACCAATGGGTTTTTCAAAAACTTATGTACGAATTGTATCGTTGGCTTGAACATAAAAACGGCGACGGGCTCACCACCTGTCACGTTGTCCCGAAAATATCTTCAGTGGAAGGTGGGTCAAAGAGACTTAATTGTCTAGACTAGACCTCTGTCTACCCCTGTAATCGGGTGAATTGCGTGAAGATATTTATTTTAACGTGCAAAAGAACATTCGGGGAAAATCTTCAATGAAGGTGATTTTAAAACTTCATCCAATAAATCAAATTTATTACTTGGGGGGTATAGTTAATCTGGCTCAGGAAATTAAACGCGGAATTACCATAATTGATACGGTTCGAGAGAACTGAAGCAGAAAACTGATCGCCTTTATAAAGTCTTCAGGAGGGAGTTTGGTAAACTGTCTAAAGTACGAGTATTATAAAGAAAGGGATGTTATATTGCAACAAAATGAACAACCAACGTTTTTTAATATCACTAATTTACTACTACATTTCACCAAATATTACTTGGAACAACGTGACGGGTGTTGAGCATATCGCCATGTTAATAACCAAGGTAACGGCACACTATACTTACTTACATAGACAAACGTCCATGACTCGTGCACAAACATTCATTTTCATGATGAAAATGTTTGCCCCTAGTGGAATTCTAACCCACCCCTTAACTTTGATGGTAGGGTCACTACCACCTCGACAATCGGGTCGCCAACATTAAATTTTACATTATATTGTCCAGTTATATAGAACTGCGTTTAAAGAAGAATAGCAGTACATTTGATAGCAAGTGGGATCCACTTGCTATCAAATGCCAGCGCATAGACAATTCCAAGAGAAGATAACTTTTGATTACGATTGTGTTTTTATACACGAGGACTGAGATGAAATTATTTAGGTCCCGCTGTTAAGTAAGTCAAGTGTAATTTCTATCACCTTTTCTGGCTTAACTTTGTCTAAGTACAAAAGGCGTGACGTTACATTATAAAAATATGCCTTGGCAATCGATAACTAGATGTGTTTTAGATGCTATAAAAGTAAGGCGAGATCACATAATTTCTCTTGAAATAATGTTAATTTTGTTACTAAATAAAAAAAGGTAAGGAATAAAAATAATCATAATAAAACCATTAAAAATGATTAATAACTAAAGGCAACAAGCACAGATTAATATCGACACGCGTCAGCAATAAAAATACTTAACCCTTCCTATTCTTTGTATTAAAGCCCTGTTTGAATTAATCAAATCATTCTAAAGATGCTTATCTATGGGAGAGTGTATCTTAAAAATTAGAGCAGGAGAGAACATCAGACATTGTTTTCTCTCGCCCACTAGTGAGTGTCTGTCTATACGTGTGTAGTTATTTTTATATTATGTAGATAGATATACAGGATTGTAATCATTTCATTGTGTGAGCGAAGATGTATCTGTATTGAGTATAAGGTAGGAAAGAATTACCGGACAGTTATAAAAGCATAAAAAGCATAAATGAAGGAAACTCATACTAAATCTTATGTATTGTTCTTCAAGGTGAATAAAAGAGGGCTCTCCGAGTAACTGATGATCAATCTCCTCTTTGTTTCAAGATTGCACATGGTTTTAATTTGCGTTTTTTATATAAAGTAACAAAATATTAAAAAATCTTGTTCAAGGTACTCGTCACACCAACATAATTAATTATGAGATTCTTATACAAGAAGATTATAGTAGTATGACATAAAGTCTCAAAATTATTCTAGATTTATTAAATACCATACGAAAAAACTCTTATTAAGTGTAATTTTTATGTGAATGACATGATTAAGTAAGCATTAATTATTTTTAATAGCTCTCCAAGAGAATTTATTATATGGACGCAGCTTACACAACGACGTGAAATCAATGTTCATAAATTGACATCTGCGCTGCACTTTCCATCGTCCGTACCTACAGCCGATACGATAAAACAACATGTGTTTCTTCACCTAACGAATCTTCCATGGCATAATGAGTACGACAATGTAAAGTGGGGACGTATTTACATAATGTCAACTAAGTAGGTGTAGGAGTGTCACTAGAGGCATACACTCGAATGTTATTAATCGAACGCCTAAGGAATGCTATTGTTGTTGCTCCAATGTGTATTTTTTAACCGATGCTGGTCCGTGATTGTGCCTGTGATTATGACTGGTCGCCGAGAAAGTCCATATTCATCCAACTGTTTGTGTGTTATCGCCTTATCTGCTGATTTTGAGCCAATGTTAACTCTTAAACAACCACATTTTTTGTTTCTTTTAAAATGGTTTTAAATTCGTATTTCATTACGTATTGACTTGAAGCTTTATTTTTATTTTCAAATTAAAATTAAAATTACTAGAAACTTATTCATTTAAAATTTACATATGTCCTAAAATTTGAGTGTATATTTGTTTAAATAAGACTATAATGATTTCTTGTATTTACGCGAATACTACACATTTAAAATAAAACGATTTTTAAACGGGGGGACGGTCCCCCCGTGAACACGGTTGCTGTAAAGTATCCGAAACGTCGGGAAATAAAAATAGTTTGTATAAAACTAATTAAAAACGCGATAAAATCCGAAAATCGTTTTATTTTAAATAAATAAGACTATAATGATTTCTTGTATTTACGCGAATACTACACATTTAAAATAAAACGATTTTTAAACGGGGGACGGTCCCCGTGAACACGGTTGCTGTAAAGTATCCGAAACGTCGGGAAATAAAAATAGTTTGTATAAAATCATTTAAAGATGCTTATCTATGGGAGAGTGTATCTTAAAAATTAGAGCAGGAGAGAACATCAGACATTGTTTTCTCTCGCCCACTAGTGAGTGTCTGTCTATACGTGTGTAGTTATTTTTATATTATGTAGATAGATATACAGGATTGTAATCATTTCATTGTGTGAGCGAAGATGTATCTGTATTGAGTATAAGGTAGGAAAGAATTACCGGACAGTTATAAAAGCATAAAAAGCATAAATGAAGGAAACTCATACTAAATCTTATGTATTGTTCTTCAAGGTGAATAAAAGAGGGCTCTCCGAGTAACTGATGATCAATCTCCTCTTTGTTTCAAGATTGCACATGGTTTTAATTTGCGTTTTTTATATAAAGTAACAAAATATTAAAAAATCTTGTTCAAGGTACTCGTCACACCAATATAATTAATTATGAGATTCTTATACAAGAAGATTATAGTAGTATGACATAAAGTCTCAAAATTATTCTAGATTTATTAAATACCATACGAAAAAACTCTTATTAAGTGTAATTTTTATGTGAATGACATGATTAAGTAAGCATTAATTATTTTTAATAGCTCTCCAAGAGAATTTATTATATGGACGCAGCTTACACAACGACGTGAAATCAATGTTCATAAATTGACATCTGCGCTGCACTTTCCATCGTCCGTACCTACAGCCGATACGATAAAACAACATGTGTTTCTTCACCTAACGAATCTTCCATGGCATAATGAGTACGACAATGTAAAGTGGGGACGTATTTACATAATGTCAACTAAGTAGGTGTAGGAGTGTCACTAGAGGCATACACTCGAATGTTATTAATCGAACGCCTAAGGAATGCTATTGTTGTTGCTCCAATGTGTATTTTTTAACCGATGCTGGTCCGTGATTGTGCCTGTGATTATGACTGGTCGCCGAGAAAGTCCATATTCATCCAACTGTTTGTGTGTTATCGCCTTATCTGCTGATTTTGAGCCAATGTTAACTCTTAAACAACCACATTTTTTGTTTCTTTTAAAATGGTTTTAAATTCGTATTTCATTACGTATTGACTTGAAGCTTTATTTTTATTTTCAAATTAAAATTAAAATTACTAGAAACTTATTCATTTAAAATTTACATATGTCCTAAAATTTGAGTGTATATTTGTTTAAATAAGACTATAATGATTTCTTGTATTTACGCGAATACTACACATTTAAAATAAAACGATTTTTAAACGGGGGGACGGTCCCCCCGTGAACACGGTTGCTGTAAAGTATCCGAAACGTCGGGAAATAAAAATAGTTTGTATAAAACTAATTAAAAACGCGATAAAATCCGAAAATCGTTTTATTTTAAATAAATAAGACTATTTTATGATATTACACGGTCTAATAAGTGAAAGTAAGCCAAAATATTTTCTAAAATGTTGATGTTCCCGGAGCTGTCAACCCCAACCAAACAAACTTAATTACTGCCTTCACCAAAACATTCTTTATAACCGTCCAAAAGAATCTTACGACTTTTATGATTTTTATAATCATCATACATTCTGCAAGTATTTTATCTAGTTTTCAAATGTGTTTACCAGGGTAAAATCAGCTTCGTTTTCTTTTTCTTTTGAGCCTATAAAGTGGCCATTGCTGTAAATAGGCCTCCCCCAAAGTTTTTCACAAAGAACGGTCCCAGCCACCTGCATTCAACGACTCCATGCAACATTTTGTAAGTCTTCACTCCATCTCGTGTATATATATATATTTATATATATATATATATATATATATATATATATATATATATATATATATATATATATATATATATATATATATATATATATATGTATTTTATAATAAATATATAAAACCAGCTTATAAAATAGGAATCGACAGTTACCGTTGCCTACGCAATAAAAACAAGTTTCCAGACTAGGTAAACATATGCACAGAGAATTAGTGCGCCTCTAAAATGTTATTCGTTAAGTTATAATTTTTAGAATGCACGGTCAAAGAGTAAAATGATCGTATACGGTCACAATGGTTGTGGATCGCCGGTATCGACACCCCGCGGTGCGCCCGCGCATGCACCACACAAAATGAGATAAAAACATGAATAAAATCCTTATGTAAATTAAATTTGTCGATCTACGTCCGTTCAAATATAAATAAACTTAAAACATATCACAAAGTTTATTAGTACTTCTTGTAGTTTTTGACATTAAAATGAGATTTAGTTACATTGAATATGTGTGTATTTGATAGTGCCACTGCGTATTTTACACCTTCCTTCGAAAATATTAGAACACTAAATTGTAAATATATTATCACTACATATTAGATACGAGTAAATTAAAAAAGGACTCCGCAATAACGAGTATTTTCCCATAATGGCGATACTTGGGCGCTTTAGACTTAAGCACCTTTACTGCTGTCCGTCAGCGGTCTGCCTAATATAGGTCTTGTATTTTTCGACATGGTTATCCCGCTACCTGCGATTTCTTCTAATAACCATTGCTGTTTACAAGGCTTAGACTTCTCCCTTAGCCGCCTTTTACGATACACAGGGGAAGAAATAAAGTGGTCAAATCTTATTTAATTCCAATATCTGCCGCCACACGGTAAAAAAACTCCGGTTTCGAAAGTAGAGAGTCAGTATAAACACGGGCATTCCGACTTAGTCATAAGTGCTATGCTTAAATAACCTTTATTAATTGAAGGTATATGTTGCCCACCGTAATGTAAATGTGAGTTAATTTTACCCAACTCAAAGAAATATAAAATACCCATACTGTACACATTAACATGTAGTTAGCATGTACATGTACTCAGCCTAATGCATTTCTGCTTCATAAAACTGAAAAAGATTACCATACATATAAAAAGCAAATGGAAATTAATTTTACCATCTTTCACCAGATTCTCGGTGTCAGGCAAAGAAATAAGTTTAATTATTACTAAACTGAGCCTAAACTAAGTATCAGTGGTTATTCGGTAGTTCTTATACATACTTCTGGATCAATGACGTCGGTGTTATGTACAATTGTAAACAAATAAAATAAAGGAACTTCATTTTTGTATTACATCAAATTTTTATTATAATTCATATCTTCTGACTAAAATACGATACAAGCAATAATTGTCAAAGGCGTTAGAATCAAATCAACATAGTGGCAGCGCTTAAATCAAAATACGGTGTAATAAATCTTTACAAAGCGAACCAACTGTAATTTAACACTGGCACGTATAGACAACAGACGAATGTGATTTACCGACTAATAAACAGGTTACAATTTATTACTAAATACAAAACCCGATCAAAATCTGATCATAAAAATAATGACTGCAATGTTAAATATCGTGTTGATTGTCTAAAAACATAAATTTTGCTAATGCTAATTTATTAAATAACATTTTAATTATTCTCTATGAGTTCAATGAAGAAAAATCGTACATCGTGTTTAAATGCGTACATCTAAAAGTTATAATTAAATGTCACAGGTGAAAGGGGGGTCGAAAGGTCGTCGGAAGTTCTAGGCCTTTGTACCAGTATTGGGAATGTAAGACACGTAGTTTTTTTAGTTAGTTGTTCATAATGAATAATAAAAAGTAATATCAATCAGGGAGTAATACATGTTTGAGTATTACAGTGTACACATATGTATCGACAATAAAAACGTACGTACGTACGTTGCCGAGTGGTTGGGTGGACGGAATTTCGAGTCAAGAGACCCTAGTTCGATCCCCTGGTGGCGGGCTCGTACCAATGGGTATATCAAAAACTTATGTACCAATTATATCGTTAGCTGTGACATAAAAACGGCGACGGGCTCACCACCTGTCACGTTGTCCCGAAAATATCTTCGGTGGAACGTGGGTCGAAGGGACTTAATTGTCTAGACTAGACCTTCTTTACCCCTGTATTGGGAATTGCGTGAAGATATATAATTTAATTTTAATTTATATGTAACGACCTGTAAAAGCCCACCGCAAGACAAAGATAAAGTAAGGTTTTTTGTCATAATCTTGATAAGCTGATTAGTGATCGCAGTACTAAACACCTTAGATGCTGCCAGTCACCGTCCTGGTTAACTTTAGTGTGATATTTTTTGAGATGGTATGATATCAATTTAGTAATTTGTTTTGTCTTGTTATATTCTTTATATTCTTCAATAATTACATATATTTTTTTTACAAATTATCTGGTCACTTTGTTATATAGCACTATATAGTATTTTAACAATTTCCCTTTTGTAGTATATAGTCCTTTATAGTATTTTAATAATTTCCCTTTTGTAGTGTTCATATTGCCCTTCTAAGAGCATTTAAATGCATAATTTTGTCAGCATAATTTTGTGTTTAAATGATAATGAGTATACATATAGCACTGATTTCGGCGAGTCACTAGTTGGACACACTGAAAATCAGCGCCATGGAAAAAAAAATTTCATGGCATTATGCTGAGTGTGCTCCAATTCCCAGATGACGCCTTGACACATACGAGTATAGGTATTGTTTAGTTTGTAATATGTAGTATGTTGTAATTTGTATTGTAAAGCCAAGTGTTATTTGTAAATTATGTGTTTTTTTATGTTTTCTCTGATAATAAACCTTTCTTTCTTTCTAATTTGGACGAGTGTAGGTGACCCAAGTTGAGTTCCCGAACTCGATTCCCGGACGAAACAATCTAGAAAACTACGTACTTGTATTTTATACTTTTCGTTCGTCGCGGGACTGGTGACTGTGTGTTTACGACCTTTGTTGTTTACGATTCTATAAGACACGTACTTTACCTACTTACTTTAGGATCAGAGCAATGTTTGTAATGTCCCTATCTATGAATTTATTAAATTATAAAAAAATGGTTATACGCCGTCTGCGGTCCTATCCGCCACTGCCATACCTAAATTTTATCTCCTAGTTACTTATTACAACACCCAAGTGAAGAAAGGAGTTATGTTATACCTAATATTTTGTTTTCACGGATTCAATTTTCCCCCAGCTGGTCAGTGATTTTAATTTATTATTCTTATTATCGTATTTAAAAAGTCACGATAGCGTAGTGTTTGGGTAATCGGAATACAGGTCAGGAAACCCGAGTTCAATCCCCAGGTAACAGTTTCGTACCAATGGATTTTTCATAAATGTATGTACGATTTATGTCGTTGGTTTGAAAACACACACGGTGACGGGCTCACCACCTGTTACATTCTCCCAAAAATGTCTTTGGTGGAAGGCGGGTCGAAAGGACATAATTGTCTAGACCTCTGTCTACCCATGTATTGGAAATGGCATGAAGATATTATTTTTCTTGTTTTATAGCAACGGAACACCAACACAAAACCTTGGCTTCTCATGAGTCCTAAAGTGTACGATCAGTTATTTACATTTATTTCTTTTATTTTGTGCATCTTATGTCTTTAGTATTTGTTTGTCTAGAGTTATCAAATTGGAATTTAAAATCAGTAGAGGAACAGTTATTATAACAGCCATTAAAGTCGATCGATTACATAATTTGAAAGAAATCTGATAGGTTGGTATTTAATCATAAATATTTTCTGAACAGATACAAATTAAACGGGTCTTTAAAAAACAAATTAAAACTAACATGAACGGATATTAACATATCGGTGGTCAGGAGCGAAACATTTGATTAAGATGTATTGAAAAAAAATCCTGTTTTTATTTAACATAAAATTATAAATTAGTAACCTGGTTAACGATTTACGTTTGCACGTTAAATACATACTGACTTTCTCTGGGGGACAGACGGTGAAGTGAAAACACTTTAGCAATCATATTGAAATATCCAACAAAAATAAGTTGGCCAGATAAGTTCTAGAATGAACGAATTCTGAGATGAGTAGTGTACACACCGGTATTCATGGAGTTGCTAGCTGTGAGGTCCCAAAATGTGAGCGTTCGATTCCAGGACGAGTAACTGAATAACTTTTTCTACTTTATCTTGGGTCTGGATGTTATTTGCAACTTCCCTGTATCTGATTCCATAAAACAAGTTTTTATCAAGCCTATTCTTCCCGCAAACATAATATCTCAATGGCCTCCGAAAGAAAGCGGCTAAATAATTTGGGGCCAAATTAAAACACCATTGTTACACATCAAATTTAACGTATCTTGGTAATGCTCGGCAAGGCTTACTAGATCGAAAAGCGTAGCGATTGTGGCCAATCCTCCTTACGGGAGAGGCCTGTGTCCGTCCGACTATGGTCAGATTTTAATGGCTCTGGTATATTCAGGCGATCCCCAGGTAGCAGGCTCGTACCAATGGGTTTTTCGAAAACTTATGTGCGAATTATATCGTTGGCTTGGAGATAAAGACGGCGAGGGGTTCATCACCTGTCACGTTGGTCCGAAAATACCTTCGGTGGAAGGTGGGTCGAAGGGACTTAATTGTCTAGACTAGACCTCGGTCTACCCCTGTATTGGGAAATGCGTGAAGATATTTATATTTATTTATTTATTATTACAATTGCTAATAGTTAGTTAATAGTACACATGTTTTACTAGTTTACTAAAAACTAAATTTAAACTATCATGAACGTTAGACTAGTTTCCAAGATTTATAAAAGCTCGTTTAAAATAAAAATATAAATTAAAATATAAAAAATCCATAGAAATAAAATTAAACGTGTCTCTCATGAAATGTTTCAAAATATGTATTATAAATACTATTACGAATAGTATTTTTAGTTTCCTTTTTCTCATCTTTACCTTTATGGTTTCTAAACCTTAAATTTAATCGTCAATATTAATTTATTTACTGTTCTTTATGAATTCACAATCGAGAAAACGACGAAGAAACTTGTTCCTAAACGATGCTACCATAAATGCCGTTTTATTTCTAACAATGATTTATGCAATTGATAATTATAATATTATAGGAATTTAAATTATGATTATTGTCTTATTTTATGGTTATTGATACTTTAGAAGTGACATTTTAATCTATACTAAATAATTTTAACGACATCTTATTTTATTTTTAATTATTGAAAGTGTTAGATATCGATTAAAAATTTAAGATTACTAAACCAATATTTTAAAAGCTACGTTTGGTATGTACATTTTAAAATAAGACACTTGTTATTAAAAATTCGAAATGTATATAATTTAAAAATTTTAATTACAAGTAACTCTGTTACCGGGCTCTACTCACAGACGATTTAAACATTATTAAAAAATTTTTGTGTAAGAAATTGTTTTTGACAGCTTTGCACTATAATAAAATAAAATAGAATAATAAAATAAATAAAATAGAATAATAAAATAAATACAATAAGGAAATGATAATAAATAAGTGGGACCGTCAACAGCACTTTCAGTCATGTTCAATAGGGCCAAGGGGAAGGAGAAGAATAAGCTTTGCCACTAGAAATAGAACTGCGTTCGTTAAACTAACATTTTCCTTAAAATCTCAAGTGGATAAATATATCATGGTCAGCTTCACGTTAAGATAGGTTGCTGATTTTTAAGAAGAGTTTCGACTTACCTTAAGACTTACTATTAAGATTATCTGCAAGGTCAAAAAAACAATTAAGCAAAGTTAAAAACTCAGTTATCAGTTTTAAAACTTTATTAATTCAGTGGATTTTCAGTGGCCGTTACCGTATGCTCTACCGACGCCGATGTCGACTAAATCTCCATCTTTTGTAGTTATTAAAACATTTTTTTTGTTATAGTTTAGTTTTTAAAACATTTTTTTATGAAATTGAATTGCTTTTTCATGTTTCAAATTTAATATATACTTAAAATTTAATTCTTTTAAATAATTTTTCCAAATATTTTTAATGAAATATCAAGGAACTCTTTAAAGTCATTTATAACACCACACCAACATAACAAATTGAAAAAATCATCGGTATAACATTCGTAACAAGAAGTTTGGTTATAATAATAAAAATCGTTACGCGTAAGGCACGGGCCGCATCTGCCGGTTAAATTTGCATGCCGCTGATTGGGATGCAAGATTAATTCCCATAATATTTTTTGTTTCGATCACCATTTAGGAGCTATCAAGCAAGCGAAAAAAAAACCATCATTATCATACTTCAGCCCTTAAGCTATTTTTTCAGACGCCAAATAAAGGGGTGCTTGTTTGTTATTAGGTTGGGGGCGATAATATAATACAATTACTTTTTTTTGAAAAAAAACACCCAAAAATCATTATTCAAATCCACCAGCTGATCAAACGATAAATAGAAACTACAGCTCATTAATTTTTTTTGCTAAAGAATTTGATTTTAGAATCATAATATTCAAAAATAAAACGTAATGACTAATACTTCACGACCCCAAAGAATAAATGAGAGAAATTCATAGAGTCAGTTATCACTTCATCTCGCAACAGTAACAACCCCCGTAGCAAAGGCATCATTAGGCGAAATAAGACCATTAGCAGTCCTTTCTCTTAGCAGCCATGAAAGGGTTAAATCGGCCCTTCTGGCACAATGGCTTTATTCTATTACAGCCGCTTACACGCGCGATGTAATAAATATGAATGTTGAACAACGTGGATTATGCTCCTTCGCCGGGGGTCAAAATATTTGAATATGCATCGTAACAATTTGTGAAGGGTTAATTGGCAGTTGGGTGTTGCCTTTATAAAGTTCTCTGTGGTAATGTAAACGGTTAACGATGTTACTTGAAGGATTATGATTCATAAAGTGAAGTTTCAAATTACTAATTTTACTAGTTCAAAAAAATCACTAAGTAAATAAAGTCACGATAGCCGAGTTGTATGGTGATTGGAATTCAGATCAAGAGACCCGAGTTCGATCCCCAATTGGTAGGCTCGTATCAAGGGTTTTTTTGAAAACTTGTTTACGTTTTATATAGTTGGCTTGGACATTAAGATATGGACAGACTGACAGACCACCTGTCACGTTATTCCAAAAAATGTCGTAAAATTTAATTGTTTTGACCTGTATCTATATATCCTATATCCCAGTTGGGAATGGCGTGAAGACATTTTTTTATTACTAAGTATAATAATTATGGAATAAATAATTAATTAATTTAACGTTTATCATAATTATTTACCAATCAATAAAGAAATAATTTCCAAAAACTTCAATTTTTTTTGATTTCTGGAAATTTTATATCCTACGTCCAAAGCGGATGAGGTGTTTTTTTAAAATAAAATATATCTAAACTATCTTTTAAAAAGTTCGAATTAATATATCTGTCCATTAAAAGATAAATCTAACTCTAACATCACCTATGAAAACATAAATATTCTGAGTGCTCTTAAAAGTCGTCAGCTTTACTATCGCCGTCCAACTGGTTCCGTAAAATAATTATTCAGAGAGAATCAACGTCAGCGTCGATGGCTAATTACAAAGCGCTGAATGGGGCTTTGCCTAGTGAAAAGAGTAAAAAAAAAAAACAATTATTAACGATACAGTGGCCGCCGGAGTGGCCCGGTGCACTATGTCACATCTGTTCCACAGCTAACCCTCGCAGATTAAAGTGATAATTATTCTGCTGCCATAATTATTGGATTTAAGCTTATACTCTTTTGTATTGTGTTATTGTGACGTGGATTTTAGAATGCGGTAAACAGTAACTTTTTATATGACTACCCTAGTATTAGCCTTTAGTAATTCTAGGGTAGTCATTGCTCTAGACAATTTAGTTCTTAGGACCTATTTTATACCGGAGACAAACCAGCAAAGCTATTTAGTCAAAGTACTTCCCCCTTATTATATAAAATAGACCTTTGAACCCTTTTTAAAGTCCACTATTTAAAGGAGACTACTTTCATAAGGAGGATTACATTTGGCAAGCGTATTAGCGATCGCTTTACCAGGCACAAGAGAGTTAGACGCCATCAATTAAAAATTAAAAAATTTAATAAACCAAATCGATACTGCTTAATTTCGTGTAATTTTTTCGATTTCGTCATCCCGACGTTCATTGACAGCTATATTCAAAATTATTGTATTTCTATGACACAATGTTTTTAAATAAAATACAAGTTAGCCCTACAATTTAGTTCTTAAGACCCACATCGCCCCTAATTTGAGAATATTTCGAAAAGGTTGTGAGCCTTATTAATTAGACATATGGTTAATTTTTATCAATTTGTTTTATTTAATTGTGTAAAAAAGTCACGATAGCCGAGTGGTTGGGTGGTCGGAATTTAGAGTCAATAGACCCGAGTTCGATCCTCAGTTGGTAAGCTCGTACCAATGGGTTTTTCAAAAACTTATGTATGAATATCGTTGGCTTGGACATAAAGATGGCGACGGGCTGTCACGTTTTCCCGAAAATATCTTCGGTGGAAGGTGGGTCGAAGAGACTTAATTGTCTACCCCTGTATTGGGAATTGCGTGAAGATATTTTTTTTAAATTTGTTTTATTGAATTTCAGCACTTCTTCTTCTTCTTTACAGCCTATCAAGAGTCCATTGCCGAAGATAGGCCTCCCCAAAGCTTTCCACAAAGAACGATGCGAGTCATCACTCCATCGATCTCCCATAGGAGGTGTTTCTCCAACTTTTACCAGTGTTTCCCCAACTTTTATCAGTTCGTCGAGCTATGTGGCCGGCCCATTGCCACTTCAGTGCGCTGATCTTAATGGTCAATTACTTTAGTTCTGCTGCGGATGTCTTCATTGCGGATTCTATCACGCAGGGAAACACCGAGCATAGTCATTTCCATAACACGCTGACCAAATTTGAGGTTCCTCATACGGCCCGCAGTGAAGGATCACGTCTCAGATTCGTATGTCATCACGGGCAATACGCACTAGTTATAACTTTTGTTTTAAGACTTGACGTATACTCGACGAGAAGATGTGGCGTAATTTTCCGAATGCTGCCCTGCCAGCCGAGTTGGATCGGTGACTGACCTCTGGGTCGAAGTTGAACTTACCCAGTCTGAAAATTTGTCCCAGGTATACGTATTCGTCGAAAACTGCGAGCTTAGTGTTCCCAACAACAACTGGCATTGGTCTGACATGGACATTTCAGTACATATTTAATTTAATCTCTCTCACACAAAAAATTTTTTGCAGCACGGCAGCCAAAAAAAATTTAAAAGTTCTTTAGTGTTGCTATTTTGTACGCACCCTAACCGAAAAAGCATATGGCGGGCCACGTGCCGAAAGGGTTAAATCTTTTGTTTCTTTGCTTTGATGAATAAAAAAAAAGAATAAATATGTGAATGATGGTATCGTTTTCAATGCGTACTGTAATTACTGTGATTCGACTAATTGTTGCGTCGAGGGTCTCGCTTTTGTTTTCGAGCGCGATTTCGCTTTGACCGTGTTTTCGCATGCCATATTGAGATTGAAGTGCTCTCTTTGTTGTGTGTATTAACAGTGTTTATGTTACCATAAGATATCCAGAAATTGATTATAATTTAAAAAAATCGTACTAGTTATATATTAACCGCCTAGATGGTGACCCTGCTTTCGAAGCTAAGGGTTAGAATCCTGCTACGGGCATACTCGTAGGCTAACCATCTGTCACTTTGTCTGAAATAGGTCTCGATGAAAGCTCAAAATGACTTACTTTTTAGACCTAGTAAAATGTATGTCTAACAGATTATCTAAACCTCTGCCTGTCCTAGTATTGGGAATTTGCGTGGAGATATTTATTGTAGTTATTTACTTAATAACTTATCTATGGGTTGGTAAAGAATTTTTCGAAACTCACGCTGATATATTCTTACTATCACATACTCCTATATATAAAACAAAAACTTTCCCCCATCAATTCTACTAAATAGTCACTAGACATCAAAATAATTATCAAAACGGCAAGTAAAATTCCATTACGGGACTTAGATCTCTCCCGTACGAGTTAGTGCGTCATAATCGCCACACTTGGTAAGCTGATTGGCGATCACGGCACCAGATATCGAGCACCACAGACGTCAACTATCTGATTTATTTAGGACAGGTATTTCTCTAGATGATTATTCGGTCATCTATCGGCCTCGCTATTTGCAAATCTGTTTAATTACTTCCTCTTATGGCACCCACAGGAAGAAAGATGAGTATTATTAAACTGACACCACACTGCCTACCACAATACCAAAAAATGTTTGTCTGTTACTGTTTACATACATTTAAAAAAATTGTGTAAATTGTTATCAAGTAAACCAGCTTTTGTCGATATGCAGTTTGCAGTTTTTGTAACATAAAAAAAAATCCATTACCCAATCCCTATACGTGTTTGTTTTTAATAAATATGTACTATACATATTCACATCTGCAATCAATTTGCAGTAAAAAATAAATACAATGAATTTTCTATCTTCGCTCTATAGCTAAACGGTTGCATTTAAAGCATCGCGAAAAAGTGTTTTGCATTCACATCGTAGTTTAATTACACATTCATATGCAAATGTGTAGGCGAATGCCGCAAAGATTCGTACGTACATTTTACCAGTAAATATGCATTCATGCGTGCTCCGGTACATGTCGGCACCATAATTAGCACTGATATGAATGGAAGGTTTTTGTCAGAAATTGCCAGAGTTTGAATGTCGGCAAATTTAAAGTGGTCTTTTAAAATCCCTCCGAAATGCAGTTCTATTTTGTTTTTAATATTACAGAGTACCTGTTAAATAGGTCTCAATGATAATAAATATTTTGAAAAACATACTTGTAATTCGTGTGCAGTTCTTCTTCAGTACTTAACGATGAATTACTTCTTCTTGTGGACATTAGTAAGTAGTCATCAAAACATGTCGCACCAAAACTAGTAAGGGATTGGAGATGATCAGTGGCTCAAAGGAAAATCAAACATTTTAATAAGATTTTGTAGATATTGCTTTGTGGAATTCGGATTGAATAGCTTAATATTGGAGAATATCCTTCTCAAACTGAACCCTTCAAGAAGGCTGGGTCAGTCAGTTTCGAATGCGTGAAATTCAAAAGAAGTATTCGTACATCTGTCTCTATGTTCTCTACGCCTCTGGTTTTAGCCGCACCATTAATGTATCTGAGGTCGGGTTGTTGGTAGAGAATGGGAGAGAGCAGTATCAGTATTACGATAAAGCGTGCTTCATACCAACGGTGGTAAAAATGTGGGTGTCGGCAAACCCTAAGTCTAGATCCGTCGCGGATGCAGGGTGGACTGCTGATAGAGATTCAGGTGGGTGACTCCAGTGAGTCTTTGTCTACGTGGAACTGTAGACAAAGGAAGCAGACGCGATAGCTAGGAGAAGGAAAGGTGATTTCTTCCATGAAGGGGCTGACGTGGCCGCTGATAGATTCGTAACTGTGCGTAAAATGACCCAGTGGCCCTGCAGACATGCAGTAAGACGGAATTCTTTCTCGCATCCGTGATCACAGGTATACGCTTAGTATTTTGTAACGTGTAAAAAATGGTTAAACATAGCAGTCCTCGTCATCGGTTATTACAGTCCATAAATCAATGGGTCGAAAGGACTTAATTTTCTAGACCACTGTCTACCTCTGGATTGGGAGTGGCCTGAAGATATTTATTTATTATTGAACAGTTTATATCCAGCTACATTGCTATTTGACGACAGAAATGGTTAAAAACATTGTGTTTGTAACATAATTATAAACTTTACGCGTCATTAATACTATAAAACGTAGTTTTTTGTCCCCATGCACCCGATCGAAGGCAAAGATTCAAAAGCTATGCTTTAAGCAATAAAATAAATCTTATGTTAAGAGGCATACCTGATCTCGAGTCCTAAACAAGCTCGGAGTCTTCGTTACGGGCTTAATTAAAAAACAAAATCAATTTTATTAATTGGAAGTGTTAAAAACGGGCGGAAGAGGCGTTCGGGCCCCGTATCTCGCTCGTATCTCTTCTTTAATCCGACAGAGAATGTGTTATTTTTACTTCTCTCAGTGGATTTCGAATAAATTTTATCGCTCGGGACTAATTTGGTTACAAATTTATTTGGCTGTGGCATCGTTAACAAGGGAGTACGTCCTCGTGGCTATCAGGACTGCACTCTTTAGTACTCTGACATGGCCATTATAACAATATATCGATACTTGAAGCTTGATAAAATGAAGACGACACTTTACTTAGGATTAAATAATAATGTTCTTTTTCTTAAATAATAATAATATGCATGGGTTTTGGAGAGCATGAGTTCCGAAGTATAAAATTTTTATTGTTACGAGTGTGTTGCGAGCGCTTTTACATTTTTAAAATATACGAAGCGAAGACATTGATATCCGATTGTTTATATTATTGTTGTTTTTAATAACTGTGTCACGGTCCTCATATTCTGTTTCAATAATAAAACCAGCCGTTTGCACGTAGCCGTAAAAATATACCGAGAAAAAAATTGTAGCAAGCCTTTTTTTTGAAAGCGTAAATATTGAGTTAAAATCAATATTTTGAAATGCTCACCTTAGTAAGACACTAAGTTCAATACTTTTAATGTTACCAGCTGCAAGAACTATATGCCTCGTAAATTCTCATTGATTATCCGCTCGCGCCTTGTCGCGGCAAGAAATGCTCCGATAAATAATGTGTACGTTTTTCTGTTTTGCAATAATTTAGTGCGCGTAGGGTCGACAGCAATAATAATGTCGATATTAATTTATAATATTCGCATAATTTAAAGTAAATTTGTATACAAAAAAAAACTGATATTTTTATTATAACTAAAGCGGGTCACGGTAAATTTATTACCGAAGAAACATAGTTTTAATTCCGGAGAAAGTTTGATGTTCAGTGTGGTCTCACTAATTTGAAATTATTTATTTAGTCGTTATTTTTACTACATGATTTTTTACACTATATATATATATATATATATATATATATATATATATATATATATATATATATATATATATATATATATATATATATATATATATACTACTAACAGAAATTATACAACACATCGATATAGTGCAAATAAGTGAAATGTAGGTCGATACGACTAAATTGTACTAACCCTGTGTGGGAAATTGCGTAAAGATTCTTCTAAAACTTGGTTTCACTTCAAAATAATATGACATATAGAGGCTACATTTCTCACGATGATAATTATTTTAATGGTTAACAGCAATTAATAAGCAATTAATAAGTAAGAGTCTCAATTTTATTAATTGCAAACAAGCATAAAGCTTATCCCTCCCCGGTAAGGTAGGATTTCTCATCATCGCTATGCTTGACAGCAGATTGGCAATCGCACCATTAGACACTTTACACCTCAGTCGCAGCTGCCCATCACCGGTCTGCCGAATATTTTGGAGATTGTCATTTCTCCATCGGTCGGTAGCCAGAGGTATTTTGAAGGATTTTCCTTTAGACGCCTCAAACAACACCTACGGTTATACTATTATGTAGTTCAAGTAAACTTATGACCAAAGTGGCATTTTATTTTTGTCCTCAGGGATACTTAACTGTTACCATCTTCAACTGAAGTTGCAGGTTTCCATAGAAAACAGAAATCGTTTATCACCAGGAGACTTTTAAGTCTTTCTTATCAAAAATACCATATTTGTAGGACATGGATATAAGAATCTGCCACTTCTTTTCTTAAATTGGGTTGTATAAGAGTTTATATTATTGCTATATTTTCGCGCTTCATTCCTGTCCAAGTGTCATGATTCTTACATATCACGTCTATTTAAATCAAAATAAGAGATAACTAAAGTTTTGAAAATTTTGCACCAAAAGATACAAGAGTAAAGTCAGACCGACTTATGGAAGACGCATGAGCAGCTGCCTATACAACGTAGGTGTCGAATAACGCGAACACCAATACACTTGTTTTTATGGCAGCTTGGCAGTTATGACGAAAGTTATATTATTCGGCATTTATTTTATTCATATATCTTCGCGCATCATTTACATATGGTTACGCACATTTACATATGGTTTCTGTAGAAATCAAAGTAAGTAACTAATGAAAAAATCTTTAAAATTGTGCACAGCCAGGCACAAGACTAAAGTAAGACCGATTTAAGAGAGACGGATAAGTAGCTGTCTATACAGAGCGAGTTTAGAATATCACATTCATCACACCAATACACTTGTTGGTGCTTCTTTTGGCGAAATCCCTTCGGGAGGAAGGCATGCAACTAATACTGCCTTTAAAAACTAATAAATTAAAGGTTGTATTTTGAAAATGTCTAATGGTGATATCAAATCGGGTTTTTATATCAAGCTATATAGAAAATATCACATTATATTTGTATAATACATTATATTGTTAAAAATATTGACCGAAAAAGGGGATACCTACGGAGTTTCTTTCGCCTGTTTCTTCTCCGTTAGAGGAACTTCATTACGAAACGGTGGTAGATTAAAAATGACGATCGATAAACGAATGTATGTTCTTATGTCGATGAATACATGATTTGATTTGATTTGATTATATTTCGAATAACATACTTTTTACACTCCGTTACATCCTGACACCAAGCAACTTACAAATATCGATTGCAATCAAAATTTGTCAGTCAAATCGATCAAGAAGACATCAATGTTAAGCAATGTCAAGACTAAACACTTCTAGTTAATCGGGATTTTAGATCAGAGTTGTCTGGAATAAACAGATCAGGCTATATCATTGTGTGGGACGACACTGAACATGGAACTGCCGCGTTATAACTCCCAGTATTCAATACCGCATTTGCACAGAGATGAAATCGCAACACATAGAAATTATAATTGAATAATATGGATTGTAATATCAGATTAGTTAGAACAATACGAATAAAGTTATAGAAATAAAATAATTGTAAACTTAAGTACTATGTATAACTCAATACTTTTAGTGGTGACATAAATTTGAAGCAAATAGGGTAAGAAACTAGGCATAGGAGTGGTAAGGTAATTCTTTATTGTTTGAAAATTTACAATTTTTGTTAGTGCTACTGCATATTAACCTATCACAATGTAATTTAATTTAATTAAATAAAATTTAATCAAATAATAAAATTAACACATTACAATTTTGTATAAATTATCCTGTACTAGATCTATCGTATCGATATATCACAGAATGCTTCAATAGTAAGTTCCCATTTTTTTATTTGCTTAATTTAGAAGAACGTAAAAAAGTATTGTATGATATTTTAACTGAATTAATGTATCTCCCATGGACCTAATCCCTAAGGTTCAGAGAATGGGTAACAAATTTAAAAAACTTGGTTTCACTTCAAAATAATATGACATATAGAGGCTACATTTCTCACGATGATAATTATTTTAATGGTTAACAGCAATTAATAAGTAGTTGTAAGAGTCACAATTTTATTAATTACAAACAAGCATAAAGCTTATACCTCCCCGGTAAGGTAGGATTTGTCATCATCGCTATGCTTGACAGCAGATTGGCAATCGCACCATTAGACACTTTACACCTCAGTCGCAGCTGCCCATCACCGGTCTGCCGAATGTTTTGGAGATTGTCATTTCTCCATCGGTCGGTAGCCAGAGGTATTTTGAAGGATTTTCCTTTAGACGCCTCAAAAACCTACGGTTATACTATTATTTAGTTCAAGTAAACTTATGACCAAAGTGGCATTTTATTTTTGTCCTCAGGGATACTTAACTGTTACCATCTTCAACTGAAGTTGCAGGTTTCCATAAAAAACAGAAATCGTTTATCACCAGGAGACTTTTAAGTCTTTCTTATCAAAAATACCATATTTGTAGGACATGGATATAAGAATCTGCCACTTCTTTTCTTAACTTGGGTTGTATAAGAGTTTATATTATTGCTATAATTTCGCGCTTCATTCCTGTCCAAGTGTCATGATTCTTACATATCACGTCTATTTAAATCAAAATAAGAGATAACTAAAGTTTTGAAAATTTTGCACCAAAAGATACAAGAGTAAAGTCAGACCGACTTATGGAAGACGCATGAGCAGCTGCCTATACAACGTAGGTGTCGAATAACGCGAACACCAATACACTTGTTGTTATGGCAGCTTGGCAGTTATGACGAAAGTTATATTATTCGGCATTTATTTTATTCATATATCTTCGCGCATCATTTACATATGGTTACGCACATTTACATATGGCTTCTGTAGAAATCAAAGTAAGTAACTAATGAAAAAATCTTTAAAATTGTGCACAGCCAGGCACAAGACTAAAGTAAGACCGATTTAAGAGAGACGGATAAGTAGCTGTCTATACAGAGCGAGTTTAGAATATCACATTCATCACACCAACTCATCTCATCACATCATTCATCACATCATACACTTGTTGGTGCTTCTTTTGGCGAAATCCCTTCGGGAGGAAGGCATGCAACTAATACTGCCTTTAAAACCTAATAAATTAAAGGTTGTATTTTGAAAATGTCTAATGGTGATATCAAATCGGGTTTTTATATCAAGCTATATAGAAAATATCACATTATATTTGTATAATACATTATATTGTTAAAAATATTGACCAAAAAAGAGGATACCTACGGAGTTTCTTTCGCCTGTTTCTTCTCCGTTAGAGGAACTTCATTACGAAACGGTGGTAGATTAAAAATGACGATCGATAAACGAATGTATGTTCTTATGTCGATGAATACATGATTTGATTTGATTTGATTATATTTCGAATAACATACTTTTTACACTCCGTTACATCCTGACACCAAGCAACTTACAAATATCGATTGCAATCAAAATTTGTCAGTCAAATCGATCAAGAAGACATCAATGTTAAGCAATGTCAAGACTAAACACTTCTAGTTAATCGGGATTTTAGATCAGAGTTGTCTGGAATAAACAGATCAGGCTATATCATTGTGTGGGACGACACTGAACATGGAACTGCCGCGTTATAACTCCCAGTATTCAATACCGCATTTGCACAGAGATGAAATCGCAACACATAGAAATTATAATTGAATAATATGGATTGTAATATCAGATTAGTTAGAACAATACGAAGAAAGTTATAGAAATAAAATAATTGTAAACCAATTTTACAATTATTTTATTTCTATAACTTAAGTACTAAGTATAACTTAATACTTTTAGTGGTGACATAAATTTGAAGCAAATAGGGTAAGAAACTAGGCATAGGAGTGGTAAGGTAATTCTTTATTGTTTGAAAATTTACAATTTTTGTTAGTGCTACTGCATATTAACCTATCACAATGTAATTTAATTTAATTAAATAAAATTTAATCAAATAATAAAATTAACACATTACAATTTTGTATAAATTATCCTGTACTAGATCTATCGTATCGATCTATATCACAGAATGCTTCAATAGTAAGTTCCCATTTTTTTATTTGCTTAATTTAGAAGAACGTAAAAAAGTATTGTATGATATTTTAACTGAATTAATGTATCTCCCATGGACCTAATCCCATAAGGTTCAGAGAATGGGTAACAAATTTAAAGCACTAAATTTCCTTTCTTTGTAAACTAAAAAAGTATTTCACTGCGCTATATGCAAATTTGTTGCCTGAAACGGCGAAGTGCAAAACACTGTCGTCGTTAGAGACGTGTCTGGAAGCAATGATATATTTAGCGCAGACTGAAACCTATCGTTTGACACGTGGGTAGTTTCTGATGTGACTGATTATTCCGGAATATTCATTGTGGGGGCTTCAAAAATCTTTCATAATAATAATAAGAAGAATTCTCTTTACGCTATTCCTAAGGGGCAGATAGAGGTCTTGACCATTAAGTCTTTTTGACCCACTTTTCATCGGAGACTATTTGTGGCAACGTGGTACGTAGTCGTAACATGTTGCCACTAACATACAACAGCGACAGTTCGCTGCCGTTTTTATATCCAAGCCAACGATGTATAAGTATCGTACATAAGTTTTAGAAAAAACTCATTGGTACGGTTGGCCGTATATACATATTGGCCTACTACCTTAGGATCGAACTTCGGTTTATTGACTAGAATTCCGGTCATCCAAACCACTATCGTCAATTTTCAAAAGTCCTTTCTAAAAAAATCTCGTAACTCCAAAAAGGCTAAATTATTTTTTTTAAGTCACGATAGCCGAGTGGTTGGGTGATCGGAATTTCGAGTCAAGAGACCCGAGTTCGATCCTCAAGTTGCCGTACCAATGGGTTTTTCTAAAAAACCTATGTACAAATTATATCGTTGGCTTGGACATAAAGACGGCGACGGGCTCACCACCTGTCACGTTGTCCCGAAAATATCTTCGGTGGAAGGTGGGTCAAAGGGACTTAAATGTCTAGACTAGACCTCTGTCTACCCCTGTATTGGGAATTGCGTGAAGATATTTTTTTTTTATATATCAATTGATTTATACACCAGAAATCGATCTTAATTAGAATTACCGAATCTGATTACTATTACTTCGTAAGGAAATTATATAAGAAGATGTAAAGTTACGAAGAAAAAAAAACTAAGAAATGTTAATCATCTTAGAATTCATAATTAAACCATAAATAACATTATCACAGGTGTTATTTAAATGAACAGACAAGTTAAATCAATGTTCTATCAGTACGTGAGCAGCACATCACTGACTCGTCGCACGCCGTTTCTAACGTCACTCAATCGAGTTTTTTTATCTATGACTTCGTTTGACCTGAGGTCTCCCACCCACGACGTCAAGAGTCATAACCGTTTGATACGGTTGTAATTGGGAATTATCCCTTACTTGAATCCTTTTGTTGCACAGTATTTAATAAGACAAGCTCATGTGATAAAAAATATAGTAGATGAGAAGTATTTATAACTGATTAGCTTAAAAATGATAACTAATCTATCTACATTTGGAAGTATTTCGGGATAATTCGGGATTGTAGACCGGTGAAGGAAAGCAAAGTGCAATGCAAGCTGGCTGGTACAGCGATTGTAAATCCGCTTGCTAAGCATGGCGATTAGGGTGTAGTGGACATTGTGCTGTTGGAAAGGGGTAGCTAACCGCCAGGTCGGGTGTTCGTGACCTTGGGAGGACGATTCCTCCTCTAGTTTGCTATCGGTAAATCGTATATACCTTTAACTGAATCCACCTCTAGCGAGCTTCTAATTTGGAGACATAGGTGTCGCCACAATGGCACACCCTCCCTACGCCCAGCGGTGAACTATTACAGTTAAATAATTATGTAACTGAGTACGAATATCTCATAGCCCCTCCTTGGAATTTTAAATAAACCTCTTTATCTAGTTTGAAAATCTAATGTAGATAGGAGACATACCAACAATATTTTACGCGACCAATAAATAAAATGAAAAAAAAAATATGTAAAATTGAGTGATCTGTATGATTTTATCCATTTTTAAAGCCTTTGTCTAAGTCGACTCTTGTGATACCCTCTAGAAGAGAGGTAATTGTAGATTAGAAGGCGAATTACTACAAGATCATTATTTTATTACTTACTTTATCAACTTTGCTACTAGATTCTTATACGCAAGTTACTACAAGAAGATTGTAACACTGCTAATACAGACAAGAATACAACACGGTTAAGCACGTAACGAGCTAGTGATAAATGAAAATAAAACAAAAAGGAGTAATTTAATCAAGTAAGGAAACATCGTAAACTTCCATCAGATAAATGTTTTTGACATGACAATAAATATAAATAAAATTACAAGTGTGGCATAATAATTTACCTCTCCTTTCTTCCCGTGAGTTTCGTAAGCGAGCCATTAAAGTAAAAGCCCTGGAAATGGCAATGGTTACCGACAGCTGGCCGGTACTATTTCGAAAACTACCAGAACAAAATAGCATAAGCATATCAGCGACGGGCTTCTAAGATGCAACATGTCTGGTTCTGCAATCGCTAACTTTCCAAGCATGGCGATTATGGAAACCCAGAGCTAAAAAGCTTATGTACTGCAGTGAATTCAGTACTCTATTGTTACTGATTCCGATAACGGTCACAATAATGAGGATAGTCTATAAGTTTCTTAAGATTAAATGAGAGGTAAGTCTAATAGGCCCATTAATTGATGACTGGCCGTTTTAAATTGTACTGTATATGTACACTACCCTATTTTAATAGACTACTTACTTTTTTTTTTGCGCATTTGAAAAAAAATATCTTCACGCCATCACCAATACAAGGGTAGACATATGTTTTGACAATTAAGTCTTTTCGGACCACAGTGACAACGTGACAGGTGAAGGGCCCGTCGCCGTCTTTTAGTCCACACCAACGATTTAAATCGTTAATGAGTTTTTGAAAAAAGTTTTTGAAAAAAACTTTTGATACGCCTGTCACTTGGAGATTGAACTCGGGTCTCTTGATTCGAATTCCGATCCCAACTAACCTAACCCAACCACTCGGCTATAAGTCACGATGACTTATAATTAGAATAATTTTATGTATTTAAAATTATACTAATTATATGTTCGTTGTGATTACCATAATATAATGACTACAAAATAGTGAATCGTGATTATAAAAACAAAAAGATTATAATAAAAAAAATATGAACAAAACAGGAAGGCACAAAATGTTAGTCGCAAAAACAGATATTTTAATTAGCAGATCATTACACACAAAACGAACTTAGTGAAAAACAAATACACATGTAAATTAGCAACGACTACAAACATTTTGTTAGTCACGATTGCCGAGTGGTGCGATTTCGAGTCAAGAATCCCAAGTTCAAATCTCAAGTAGTAGGGACACGAAGACGAGTTATTTTTTTTTTTCAAAACTTATTTAAGATTCAAATTCTTGGCTTGGACATAAAGACGGCGACAGGCTCACCACCTATCATGTTGTCCCAAAAATGTCTTCGGTGAAAGGTAGGTCGAAAGGAATTAATTGTCTAGACGTCTGCCTACAGTATTTGAAATGCCGTAAAGATCATTTTTAAAAACATTATGTTCTTTAAAAAAATCTTTATCAATGAAGATTTGCTAAAAGAGTCCATTCTTTAGCATTACACACGATTTGATTACCAAAAAACCTAAACAAACAGTAAGAAGTATCGAGAAACTTGAAATGCGCGATGAGAATCCGTGTATATTTTTAAGCCACGTGTGCCACATTCAGCCGAACTGGGTTGACCCCCGGGTCGGGCTCTCGCCGGCCGTATCATAATTACCAGTGAAATAACCTGATTGTGATCACTTCACGCACACACTCGCCCTTTTGTATTTGTTGTGCCAGTGGTGCTCAAAATGCATATATCAATTTTTTTATTGCCTATCAGCGTAGAAACTCGTTCGATAATTTTGATTACAAAATATTACTATTTCTGTTAATTGAATTTAACATTTATTATAGCGCAAGCGAAAAATATGAAAATTTTTATGTTTCCATTCTTTAATATTTATATGCTGGCTAATCGTTATTAAAATTTGTATGTCAATTAATGAGACCATCTTTTAAGTTGAGTTAAGATTTTTATTCCGATGCTGCGCTGTAAGAATTTATCGGAATCCGATCAGTTCAGTTTTTACTTTCACGTAACAGATATCGATCCATCCAATCTTTTAACCTGGGTAATAAAAATCGTACTTGTAACTTTAGTTGGCACAACATTAAAAATAACATCATATGTAGATGGTTGACATTTACCAATTTACTAACTATACATTACTATCTATTGACCTAAATTAGCACTTTCTATAATAAATCTAAAAATTTATATTTTTCTATCTATTATAGTATTTTTTTTTTCAAAACAAAAATTATTATAATAAATAATTAATACATATTTTAAAACGATTTTCGGATTTTATCATGTTCTTAATTAGTTTTTAACAAACTATTTTTACTTCCCGTCGTTTCGGATGCTTTACAGCATCCGTGGTCACGGTAGAACTAATTAAAAACGCAATATAATCCGAAAATCATTTTATTTAAAATGAAAAAATATTCTCATAAATTCAAGAAATCATTAATTAATAATAGTTTATTAGTTAATAATAGTTAATTATTGTTACACAAAATTCTATAATAAAATTGGAATGGAATGGAGACGATAAAACTTATAGTAGAAATGTACAATGGCTAATTAAAATATACATAGTTTGAGAAACATTAGCAATAACGCCGTATGCCAATGTATCCGTACAAGCCAATCGTTGTACTAGTAAGGCACCCCGACGTCTTTCACATACCGACACAACTTTACCATTTTGTCTAACTGCCTGTTAAATAGCCGAGTCGAGCCGTCGATACATCAATCATACAAACAAACACGTATCATTTGAGAATCATTCGTTTTTTTCGCTTCAATTAGATCTTTTGTAATGGCTCTTTAAAAATGGACATAGCCCAAAATGAAATTAAACGCGTCGTTTAACACTGACTTTCGTGAGGCTTAAATCTATTGTTGCATAGGTATTGACTTTTTATATTTATTGAGTATGCCTGTGTTAATGTTAATATTTTGATTATTACACACATAATAAAAAATGAGCCTGTCACCTTCTCTTAATATCCTTTAAGAATTACATAGGTTATCTATTAAGAACGGAATCCCTGATAAGTAATGCCAGTATCACGCAAATTTGAACATAACAGGTAGCCCTTCTACCTTCCATAGACTCCTTTTATTTATTTTTTTAGATTATTATTTTAGCATAGTCCATTGTTGATATAATATAAACAAATATTTTTTATTTACTTATTCTTTTATTCTAAGTGCATAATCAGTTCATAATCGGTTAGGTGATCGGAATTCGAGTTGAGAGACCCGAGTTCGATCCTAAAGGCTCGTACCAATGAGTTTAATAAAAAACTTACGTGTGATTTATATCGTTGGCGGCTCGACACCAGTCACGATGTCCCAAAAAATGTATTCGGTTGAAGGTAAGTCGAAAGTACTTAACTGTCTAGACCTCTGTCTACCCCTGTCTTGGAAATTGAGTGAAGATATTTATTTATTTAATATTTATATTATCTTAATGCCAAAATGTGACAGTTTGTCAGCAGCAGCCCTCTTGACATTTGTATACTATTTATTACTCGATATTATTTTGTGAATATTATGCATGTAAGCCATGAGTTTTGTTGTTGAAGAAAAAGAAATTTAAGTAATCAACTGACTCGGGCGGAGGCATGAACACAATGGTAAGGGTATCGCCAAGGTACGATGGAGATCGCAGGATTGAATCCTGCCACTGTTGATTCTTAAAATCTTACTTTTTCTTTAATAACCCTTATCAAAGAAAAAGACAATTTTAATGACTACAAAGAAAAATTTCAATTACTTAATAGTGACGTTTATTAAGTTTAGTTAGTTTACAATTATCGTAGTATGTCGTCGGCGAACACTACCAATTACCTTTTAACCACAGACATCGCAAAAGTCATCAAGGGAACAGCCTTGAAAATAACATAGACTATCGAGCGCGGTGATTACGGTAAGGGCATGTCCTGCAGTTCATAATTTACCAGGCAGTAGGGTTAACTTACACTTAAAACATAAAGACGCGTAATGTTTTTATTTCTTTTTCAAACGGATACTTTTATTAATTTATTTTTATACATATCCCCTGTTTTGGGAATTGCGTGAAGATATATATTTATTTATATTTATTTAACTTTATCATAATAGACCATAAAAGTTTTACTTGTCATTCTCTAAACCTCTTACTTCAACATAAGATATAATAGTCCAATGATTCTCAATATCTGCGTCCCGTCACCACTACATTTGTGCAGTGGTTAATACGAGTAGTTATTGCATAACAAAAGTAAATATTAAGATATTTGTAAACATATTCCATATGTTAGTTAGAAAGACCACTTGATATAATTGCATACATTAGCAAATTTCGTATCGGCTTTAGCCAATCATTGCTCGGACATCTGACAATTCGTCAGCATTGTCTGAGAATTCAGTAAAGGGCAATCTTTAGCCGATTGGGTGCGACCTTATCTCGCTTTATGGTACGATCTTAAAAAAGATTTATGATAACGCACGGCCAAGTCGAAGCCCACAAACACTTTAAAATAAATGACAAGGAGTCACTTCCAATTGTGATGGAAATGCTTTCTGCAGTAAAATTAAACGATAACCCTGTCGTTTAGAGATTTAAGTGGCTTAGTAGCTTTTATTGGAACAACCTACGTTTAGTTTTGTTGGATTGTGATCGTGTTCAATTTTATGTGTCCCACCTGAGACGCTCTCAATTTTATATTTATGTGTATTACTTATAAGTTCTGAAAAATTACCTATTAAATTATACTAAACTCAAACCATATGGCAACAGCGTACGCCTTCGTTCTTCCTCTACTATCTACTTTGTTATTATATTATTTTCAGAATAGCAGTTTTTAACAAAACGATTGGTACATAGATCGACCCAAATTGGTTAAGGTATATATAGTTATATAAATATGATACTTAATCACAATAAGAGTGCGTATATAATATGTTCCGCAATCGCCAATTGATTTACGTACGTGGATATTTTTTTAAATCCTCTTCATAAATGAGCCTTCAGTTCGTTAGTTGTATACGTATGTATGTATTGATAAAGGCATATAATTCTCACAAGTTACGTAATTAATAATATGTTTTTCATGTAATATGAAAATATACAATTACATCCGTGCATACTTTTGGTAACAATTCGTGACAGTTATTATGCCTCTAACTGATATTCCAAATCATAATTTTAACAAATGGTATGGTAATAATGTTTTTTAACCGAGGCCATAGAAATATCACGTTAAATTATAAATTATTTAAAGCAAACAGCGGATGTTATAAAAAATAATTGAAAGGTCACAAAAATTATTGAATTACTATATCATCGATATTACGTCCGTATGTTTCACAAAAGCTTAACGAAGATTTATTTTTATTTTTGGACCAAAATTGATAATGCGTAAATTTATGTAACCTTTTCATATTTTTTATTTTTTTGTCTTATTAATACCAAAAAAATATTTCTAGTATTATTATTACCTTATTTTAACTTATTATATTATTATTAATAATACCAGTATTAATATTTGCAACCATGTAAACGTAATTATTATTGATATTTTTTTAAACAGTGATCGCTTCAAACTTAGCTTAGTATATGAACTCACTTAATATTTATTTTAGCATGTTATGAACGTAATAGAGATACTTGCATTTAGGAATAGAATTGTTATTCATTCAATATCGTGCAGTTCATAGGAACAAAGATTTCGTAAATATACAAAGAAGAAATGATAAAGAACAGTATTGTTATTATTAGAGAGGATAATTAATAGGAAGAAATATACTAATAGGATTAAACTTAATAAATCACCATTACCGAGTGATTGGGTGATCGGAATTCAAGAGCCCCGAGTTCGATCTCCAAAGCCTATGGGGTTTTTCAAAAACTTTTGTACGATTTATGCCTCCCTTGTATTGGGAATGTGAAAATATATAGATTATTTTATATATAGACTGTAGATACAGCAGCAATTATTAAGATAGTATACTATTGTTGGATATTATTATAGATCGATAGAATCCGTAAAGAAACCATCCACAGCAGAACTAGGATAATCAGCATAGCCTGTGGTAATGCGCCGAACTGACAGCCGTTGGGTAAGAAAGGTCCCCGAGTTGCAGTCTCGTCTGACAAACTCTCTATAGACGACAAGATAGAGCGACGACCTTGATAATATTTCGGAGAGTCGATGGATGCTGGTGGCACATGACCGTTCTATCTGGCAATCGTTGGGGGAGTCCTATATTCAGCACCGGACTTTCGATAAGTTGTTATGATGATGATTATCCCGAATTAAAGACCTATTTTTGCCAAAATTGTATAATCCAACATTGAAATGTAAGTATGTTGGATAATCATATAAAATAAAAATATTATTTTGTACATTAAGTACATTCGGATTGTGGTTATTCCGATAAGAGAGAGGACGAATTTTGTGTTCGTTGGAGGTATAGGGATGAGAATCTTAATAACAATTAGAAACGGCACATGATATTTTTTTCATTGGCAAACTTAGAATTGAAACGTTAATATTTATTAATTATATAATTAGTATTTTCTTCGAAATAATGGACAACTACGAATAACGTGTGAATTGGTATTTAAAATTATGATAAAATTGTGATAGGATGAAGGACTCCGCTCGAAGTGCCAGTGTCCATAACCGTTATAACCTATTTGCTACTGATCAGAGTACTCAAACCATAATGACACCTCAAATATAGATAGGAAATCAGCACTTCTGAGAAAGAAAATATTTAAAAGGTATATTAATTCTTTTAACATACTGAGTAGCGAATGTTCTCCGGCTTCGATCAACTCCGACGATTTTTTGAGAGAAAGCCTTTACCCAGCAAAGGGCCACAGGCAGTTACGTTTACTGCTGCAAAAGCTCAATCACCAAGTCTAAATGTTGATATAAGACGTATGACAAGTCACCACAAAAAGTCCTTTTCTTCTCAGTCTTCTAGCTTATATCGTATTACGTTGAATTCATGACGATGAAGATGTCATTAAAACATTTCGGATATTTCCAAAGAATCCTATGGACGTCTTATGAGATTTACAATCTTCGCGCACTTCCCTATACTACTACAAGGGTAGTGTGAAATCTAGACTATTTAGACCCTCCGACCCACATTTCATTGAAACTTATTCTCGGACAATAAATACACAGTAAACAATATTGATAATAAAATATTGGTTAGATATCATGATATTCAAAAAAATAATATTATAGTGAAGGTAACCGAGTGGTTAGATGGTCGGAATTTCGAGTCATGAGACCCGAGTTTTCGATTCCCAGGAGGCAGACTCGTACCAATGGGTTTTTCAAAAACTTATATACGAATTATATCGTTGGATTGGGCATAAAGACGGCGACCGGCTCACAACCTGTCACGTTGTCCCGAAAAATATCTTCGGTGTAAGGTGGGTCAAAGGGACTTAATTGTCTCGACTAGACCTCTGTCTATCCTATATGAAGATGTTTTTTTTTATTTTGATATTTAACCAAGACATCGTGAGTATTCAATATTCAGTACAATATATTTCTAAAATTCTAATAAATGTGTAATTATGACAACACGGTACACTTTAAAATATTTTGTCCTTTCTACTCACTTAAGAACCACCACCGTATTGAAACGAAGACGTTTCTGACGATTTTTAAACCATAACGACCGATGGACAGGACACTACAACCGTGTTATTCTTATTTTATCACTCGCTGTAGGTGCGACGACAATTTGTTTTATTAACAACACTTAAACACTACTTATTAAAAATGCAGGTGGGATTTAAATTTCCATAACGATACTTTTTCTTCTGGTGCGCGATGAAATGAAAATCGTAAGTTCTTTTCGATGAGTGCCGGCAGTAAATATTTATTTTAATGCTTCGGGTTGTTTATGTAGACTCCTTTCAAGGTAAAAGGTGAAGCAATTAAAGTCCTTTATAATGTAAGCAAGTGTTTTTACTGCTTGGGTCATTATTATGGTGTCATGAAACTGAGGTGTTTAACTGAGGAATTGATGAACTGCACAAACACATTAGAGGTGAAAAAAATAAAAATTATGTGTATATAATGTGGCAAGGGACCGTTCTTTGTGGAAAGCTTTGAGGAAGGCCTATGTTCAGTAGTGGACGCTTGATGGACTGTAAAGAAGAAGACGGTATTAATATAATATTCATCTTTAACGACGTCCGTGGACGATTTGAGTACAAACCGGTTTTCATGGAGTTGCCAGGTTTGTATCAGGTTTGTACTCTGAGGTTCTGGGTTTGATTCTCAGTCGCGTTAATGCAGAAAAAAAAATTTCTACATTTTCTCGGATTTGGGTGTTTGTGGTATCTTCGTTATTTCTGATTACTGTATTATGTAATAGTGCTTAAACTACTTACTTTGGAATCAAAGCAATTTATCCAGTTTATTTATTTATTGTTAAAAATTATATTTCATGCATGTTAACAAGTCAAGACAAAACATACATCAATAATAGATTCTGATTTCCTTTGGCTCGAATTAACCTTCGTTGACGACTCATTGACACTAACGACTGTAGCCCCATTTCAGACCAATTAAAACAATTATTCAAGTAGTCCAATTCGATCTTTTGTTGATGAAGATTGTTGAATCTTTGCCTGAATCGTTGATCGTCTCTCTTAGCAAGTACACGTACTGTTTATATCATGAAGCAAAAAGACTCAGCGATAGTTGAAACTGCACGGTTATAAATATTAGATATTCCACAACACTTGTAAATCTTTCAAATGTCTAACATACGTGTACGTTTGTACATCCATTATACTTAAACGTCACTTCAGGCGTAGGAAAAATGACTATATACAAATATATATTTTTATATTCTGCTTGTATTCTGCTAACAGATTTTTTACATTATATTTCTATTTTTTAACTATACTTATATCAGTGATTAAATTAATGTTTTGAGATCCATGATTTTTTTTAATAAAAAAATATCAAAAAAGAACAGACTTAAACGAAGGTTATCACTACGATTATAAAAAATTGTCTCTGGTAAAAGGTATTTATTAGTAACTTATTGCTCGATAGCACCTGGATGATCAAGAATCGCTCAGTAACTAAATGGCACTATGATATAATTTTCAATAAGTAATTATTTAATATTTTTTGTAGTTATACGAATTTCGTCAGAAGTTACTACTTACACTACTACTTTCACAGTGGTAGAGCCACGCATCAGCTTTTGTTGTTGCATGAATGGGCCGGCTCGACCGGGGTTACCACGACCTCACAGAATACCGGCGTGAAGTAGAAGTCTAACAAACTTTTGCGTTTCGTCTGGTGAGTGCAGGTAACCGGAGGCCCACACACCCCCTTCCCCCAATTCTGGGGGACATTCTGAGGTCGGCAACGCATCTCCTATGCCTCTGGTATTGCGGGTGTTCATGGGCGGCGGTAATCTGCTCAAAAAAAAAGTTACAACTGATTAGATAAACAACGCAAAACACTTTTAAATACTAAATATGGATACATTCATTAGTTTCGAAAGTACTCTTATGTGAATTTATATATGTATGTGTAAACAAGATTAATAAGTGTATCAATTATAATATTAATAATACTAAAAAATATATAAAAAAGTGAAAAACTGTTTGAATGTCGAATACCGTTAGAGGCAGCGAAACAATCTGTTGAAGATCGTAAAAAGCCGAAACACAACGCGCCAACAATGAGGAGCTCACGAATATTTATTGGTTGATTTTATTGGTCGCTTGAAGAAATTAAACGTGGACATATATCACAATGACTGATGGGCAACGTGCGTATGTAGCTAAGTAGTGCGTTTTATGAGCTAAATTTATTTATAAGCCTTTAAGTACCTTTACTGGACATTCTTTTTAAGTAACCATTCTGCTGTAGGCTATTGTGTGGTTGTGCTTCGGCTTCCCTATAACGATGGTTGAGGAGGACCATGGCTGCCACATGCGTTATGATTGTGTACAGATGCTGCTTGTAGGAGATATCAAAGATTGCAGACCCAACATGACAGAGTTGACAAGAGATGTGTGGTCTGCAATCTTTGGTATGTATATCTTTTTTTCTTCTAATTTTATTTTAGAACTGGCCGCCTGCGGTTTAACACTTAACGCGGAAACCTAATTATTTCTTTAAAATAAAAGTAAACATTAAGACTACTCCTTACATCATCAGCTACTGCCAGTGAAAGTCCCGTTAAAATCAAAAATTAAAACTGGTAAATTTTATGTTCCTATGATAAAAATTAAGATATTGATTTTGATATATATTACATATCTCCTTTAATTACTTTAAGAATGTATTAATTATTAAACAAATTCGCAGTGATTAAGTTTTCCAAATCGTAATCGGCAAGTACAACATTTTGTAACTTATATACGATTAGTATCCTCTCTATGGGAGAGGCCTATGTCCTGCAGTGGACTTTAATAGGCCGTTATGTATGTATGTATGTATGTATGTATGTATGTATGTATGAATGTATACGATGAGTATCGTTGGGTCCTAAGAATTCGAAGGGTTTTGCCATTTTTCACGTTGCATAGAAATACGAACAAACTTTAAAAACTAAACTTCCAGACTTTTTGTCCCCTGTATTGTTGTGGGAACTTGTGTATATATGCGTGCATTTTCATACATCTTTTTCGACTATAAAAAAAATCATACATTTTTTCGACTATTGAAAAAATTATTTGAACAATGAGTAGCGGTTTGAGCGAGTTCTTATAAGGCATAGTCAAGTCTGGTAACCATTAGACATTTTCTGAAAGTTATTATGTATATTTCAACATGGCATTTTTCATTATTGCACATTTCACCTAATGTTTCTCCAACTTTTTAATCGCTATTATAAAAAGATGACACTCATTCATAACAGTATTCACGATCACTTCATTGGAGCAAATTTTTACAGAAAATAGTCGAAGGGAGCTAAATTTGAAAAATATTGGGTTAGTAAAAAACTTAACAATCACTCTAAAGAAGGGGAAAAGTAGGCCTGAATTTGTTTTCATTAAATTTCATTCTAATGTCAATTTTGCCGGCACACGAAGATTGCTTTGATGGAAAAGTATTTCCCTCTTACTCAAATGGGACCGATTTTCTATCAAAACTTTTTGAAATGGTTTAGTAAATTGGGATAATATAGGCCGATGATCGTTTTATCCACTTGTAAATAGAAAATGTGGGTGGGTTTTATAAATCTACTTTGGCCTTTTTCGGTACTGATTGACCAGAATTAGTTCTATATTATAATTACCATTATAATATAGAACAGAACTACAGATTAATACAGAAGTAATTCTGAATTAATGTGTAGGTTCTTGTTTAGTTTCGGGTGTATATCCAAGTATCGTTTACTGTTATCAAATCGCAATAAATGCTTTTTAAATAATACCAAGTCTATCTGCGAAATCGCCACACAATCGACGAGACGTTTTGGGATCCAGATCCTAATAGGTCTCTTAAACTACAGCAGTATTATATAGGCACTTATAATAATGATATGGGTAAACCACTTGATAATCATTTTAATTGACGAACAAAGTCACCGAGAAACTTTAGTATGGAATCGAGCAGTTGAATAGTAGCTCAGTTGGTAAGAGCGATACAGCGAAAGTCATAGCTACAAACACCACCAACGATAGTTTTTACAGTATATTAAATTTACCAATATAAGACAATAAATAGTACATTTAGATGTTCTTCTAGTTCATTGCCGTTAAGGAGTGCAGTTTCTTCTGTTATCAGCTCAGTATACGTAGATAATAATTTGCTCACAACTAAACGACATTTTTTTTTATAGAAGAGGGAGGCAAACGTGCAGGTGGCACACGTAATGGTAAGTGATTACCGCCGCCCATGAACATCAGCAATACCGGAGGAATAGCGGATGCGTTGCCGGCCTTTGAGAAAGGTATAGGCTCTTTTCTTGAAAGTCCCTAAGTCGTATCGGTCCGGAAAAACCGCTGACGGCAGCTCATTCCACAAAGTGCACGTGCGTGGCAGAAAATTCCGCGAAAAACGCATTGTGGTGGAATGCCAAGCATCAAGGTGGTGTAGATGAAATTTTTGGTTATGCCGTAAGGTACGATGGTGAAATTCAGCGGCTAGGATTAATCCGAACAATTCCTCGGAGCACTATGGAGCACAGTAGATCTTAGCCGCTCTTCTTTGGATACGGTCAAAAGGAAGGAGCTGAAACTGGGGTGCCCCCATCCAGAGATGAGAACAGTACTCCATGTGCGGCCGAACCTGCGCCTTATAAATTTGCAAGCGGTAGGTAGGCATGAAATACTGTCGTGCTCTACTGAGCACGCCAAGCTTTTTAGAGGCCAATTTGGCCTTCCATTCCAAATGACCGCGAAACTGAACGTTGCTCGATATGTCAACGCCAAGGATTCCGATGCTAGCGGAGGCAACTAGGGGAGTGCTCTCCAATTCAGGTGATACGACGAAGAGTTTCTTTTTTGCGGTAAACACGCAAACTTGTGTCTTTTTTTCTTTTGTTTAAAAACGAGCGCCTTCGACTTCTTTTGGGATATCACCGTGAAATCATTCAAAGTCGTTCAACCATTCATCTTTATACTTAACTATTCGCCAGCAGATCTACAATTCTGACTGGTTTCCATCATCAAATTAGATAAAAATTAAGACAATGGCTCTCAGGTGCAAACAAGTGAAATAAGCTCCATATCCTAAATTTAATAAAAGTTGAGGAATTTTCTTGAGTTTCATGGAATTTTACCTAATTCAAAACTAAAAAAAATATGTCAGTCCAATATTGAGTAACATTTCTACTCATATTAAAATATGAAAAAAAGATATGAAAATTTACATAACTTAACAATGTAGGTACAAAAACCAATAACCAATAACGTAAAAAAGCTGACACTAATACATATTAATACATTCCGAACTAATTTCAATGAGGTGAAGCGTATCTATAATTTTCTAACAATCTTAACAAATACAAGCACCTTGAACCGCCACGACTTTATCATATTGTCATAAAGTTTAAAATTGTTTAACAAACATTATTTAGGCTCTACTACAATTCTCGGTAAGAATGTAACCAGCTGGAGACGTGTTGAGATTTAAGACTGGGGTGTCAAGTCATCGCTAGTTAATCTATATTAAAATAAACTTCATTGTTTCATTTCATTATTTAAACTTAATTAAAGCTTTACCTCCGAACACTTACAATAAAACGCACGAAAACAAATAGATGATTGAATTTCTTGCATCATGTAGAAATAACAGTTCACTCGAATGTTTATCTTTATTATGAGCTCGCGTTGCTTAATCTTATGCATATATTTTGTGTATGATTTTTAGTATGTATTTGTTTACACACTTACCTAAGGGTCTGTAAATATAGGCCTCACCGGTAAGGTTTTGCACGTTTGTCGCCATAGCCGGGTCGTTGGGTGTCAGGAATCAGAGTCAAGAGACCAGAGCTCGATAGGCTCGTTTTAATGAGGTTTTTCTCACGAACGATATGAATCAACTTATGTACGATTTATAACGTTGGCTTGGGCATAGAGACGACGCCTTCGCCGCCTGACACGCTGTCTCAAAATAATCTACAGAAAATTGAAGATCGACCAAATTGGACCTCTGGTTCCCTATGTATTTATATACATATTGCAATGATTGAAGAGGAAAAAGTTGTTGCGATTTAAGGAAATTATGACTATAGTAATGACTGTACCCATTTAAATTGCTTAGCGTTTCTCGAAAAATTACAATATATCCGTACACTGACTTTTAAGTATGTACAATCAAATCAATACGGGTAAATAGAAACGTACGATATTACGTAAATGAAAAAAAAACAAGGATAAATTTTACAAGTACGACGTTGGAATTTCAATTCCGAAATCAATTGAACGGACACTCCGTTCAAAACAATAATCGCAACAGTAAAGCATTGAGCTAATCAGAACGCTAAAGATTGTGTTGGAAGACAAGAAATAAAATATAAAAAAAATACAATCATAACTACAATAGAGCAAGTCATAGAGTTCCCGACGTTGGCTCTCAATAGATTGTAGTGATAGTCTTGGCTGGGTGTTTGCCAGTACAATTATCATTACCGACTCGAGATACAGCCTAGTCACCGTTAGTGGGTGACCCGCATTAAATCGGTTAATTCAAACTATTTATCAACTCCATTCGTTATGCATAGGATCAGATTTTGAAATTGTTTGATGATGTTATGGCATTCGATTCCTATTGTCCGGTGCAGGCTTAGTTTGATCCGTACTCGTTAGCGGAGGTGTGATTGAATGTTTTGATCTTTTGGGAGTTAAATGTGTAATAAAATAATGAGGTATTTACGGACTAGTGTCAAGTGACTCGGTGAATGTCCGAAAGCGATACATGAACGGTGTAAGTACAATGAGGCGGTTGTTCGCCTCCAATGAATAGATTTACAATGCACGCTTGACACAAATGAGCACCTAATTGGAACGTTACGGCATCACTTACTAAAACCGTGCACAGATCGAGCGATAGCCTTAATTCCCACATGCCAAAGGACTCGATCTCACCTTGCGTAAACGAGATGTGGTTTTCTTTTTATTTAAAAAATTTTAAAATATCTTCACGTAATTCCCAATACAGGGGTAGACAGAGGTCAAGTCTAGATAATTAAGTCCCTTTGACCCACCTTCCACCGAAGATATTTTCGAGACAACGTGACAGGTGGTGAGACCGTCGCCGTCTTTATGTCCACGCCAACAATGAAGTTCGTTCATAAGTTTTTGAAAAACTCATTGGTACTGCCACTATCGTTATTTTGTATTTAAATTTGCAAATATTAATAACAATAAAGTATTTATATTCACGCATACTCTCAATACTGGGGTGACAGAGTTGTAGATTAACTTTAACCAAACAACACACAACACACAACACTAAACAAACGACAGTGAATACTGAAGTCTATTTAAGACAGGTGGTGAGCTTATCGCCTGTATCAGCACTTTCAGTATCGAAATAAGTACAGTATACATTCATACATATTTACATACAGAGATATTCGTATAAACATCCACGAATCGAGTAAGAATATTTGTATTATTCACAAAAATTTTTGCTCCTATCGGGATTTGAACCTTCAACTCTTAGCGTCGTGAAGCAGAAAAACTGACCACTAGAATGTGCTACATATCTAGTAATTTTAGTATCCACTAGTAGAATTTAGAGCCCTTCACCGTCCTTAGCACCTTCACTAGCATTAATGTACAAGTTGAATAAATGTGCATACATTTAATTATAACATTGTAAGTAAAATTTATTCCAGCTAATTAATGAAAGAAACTGACTCATTTAGTAAACCGGACAATGGCTTTCGAGGGTTGTACTAGGCGCAAGCCCTTGGTGACCGACGATAACCTGGAAGGTCTATTGGGCGAGTTTTCGAAGTGTGTCACTCAGTATTCGTGTAGCTTCGCATCGTGACGCCCCTAGTGGCGACTTCGTGATCCAAATTAATTAAAACGGAGACACAAAACTAAGTTTATCACGATTGACTTTATAGTTGGATTAATATGGACATTGCTTAGCAGAGAAAAAATAACATGCACGCATAATACATTAAATTTCAAGTTTGAACAGCATATTATCCAAAGTAGCATTAATACAAAATAATTCAAAACCTGTAGAAAATTCAAAGGATTAATGATAGAAACAATTCTAACATTATTGTTGCGAAAATGAGCTTGTTTGTTAGTTATTCTTTCACCTATGCCTCTAAACCAATTAAAAAACCATTTGACTATATAAAGGGGTATTATCAGTCAGTAAGGCTGTTTTTTATACGATATTATTATTTTATTGTTGAGGTAGGGTGAGACTAACTTTCGAAGACCTAGACGTGTAAGTATGAAGAAAATGATGAATCTGATAGAAGCGAAAGTGGTATGTAAGGGGCGCGACACTGGGCGATCTGTCCTATCTGGCTACCCCATTAGGGACTGTGCGTGATAAAGATATCCCAAAAACAACTATACTAATGTAACCCAAGGTATCAAAAATTTGCATATAAAAGTGTTTTTTCATTTTTTACAAAATGTTGATTACTTTGGAGATCCCTAACTAACTAAATCCTTTAAGTATTAAACTTAACATTCAACTATGTACGACTATAATTGTAAAACATTAAGGCGAAATAAAGTTCCAATAAGTAAATGTCAGCTATCAGCTCGCTATTTAATTAAGTATAAAGCTAATGTACCAGCTGTTTCTAGAAGAAATAAAAAATATATGTTTATAAAAAAAATATATATTTTTATAATGTTTCTAGAAGAAATAATAAGAAATAATGATGAAAAGCCTCTTGTAGTATATAACCTTTGCGTTTATGTGGTTACTTTGTGTCCATGCTTAATATATGCTTATATTGCTACATGAGTATTCAATAATTAAGATGCTGTCGTATCCATACGTTGATATTACGAAATATCTTGACATCAGCCCACCGCTGAGCCGTATGAAGCTCCACACGCCAACCGTCACATCACAAAAGCACAATATGCTAATTAACATCGCTCTTTTTTTGATTTGCGCTACGAGCTCTCAGAAACGTATGCAAATTCACGACGGGCCTTTAATTACGCTCCAAACACGACTGGCGACGGCGTTAAAGACGCAGTTTTGAGAATTGTTAGTATTTGCCCAGCTCGTATGTACACAGCGAGATTTAAATGGTTAAGCGGATTTGGCTCGACCACATTCAGGGTGAATATGAAAATGTTTATTAACTTCGCCATTATCAGGGTTGACACAAGATGCTTATTAAATTATCGAGAAATTATTATCATTTCTTTTTCCATAGAGGTATATAGTAAGATTTTTTCAAATTTTAATAAAATCACAACAATTATCTTTCACTCAAAAAAGTATGACAAAAAGCTCAAACATAATTAGATATATGTGAAACCAACTCCGTATATGAAATACACAAAAATATTACATTACTGTCAATCTAATTCAACATCAATCAGAACCAGTGATTACAATAAACTTTTGGGAGTGTCACCAATCAACAATAGAAGGTGACATTCAATCTATTCATCATCGAACCTAAAAAAGGGTAGAAGTTCATTAAAGGATGCATTCCTCGAGTATTATTCTTTGAAAACTGGTAATAAAAATAATAACAAGAGGGCCACCCTGCCAAGTGCTATCAGCTCCATCTGTTGTCGCTGCGGACAAACTCGCCTAATGAACGATGATAAATCATATTCGAGAGGCGGCTTGCCGACTCTTCCACGTTATTTGAAACGTTTGCAGTTTGGCGTCATTCATTCCATGTATATTTACCATCGCTTTATAATTTCTTACTTGAATTTAAACTTGACGCAGTAAAGGAGCAATGTAACAGTCGTAAATCTGACATGTCTTTTAAAGTAGAATAAATTGAAGTGAAATTGTAAGGTGTCTCTCGCCCCGTGTCCCTGCCCGCAGAGCATTGTGCTTACTAATGATTTTATGCAAATGCAGCCTCTTTAGATCGAAGTCTTAGCGCGATCTCGAACCGTCAGGTACGAAGCTCATTATTAACAATTTGAAATATGACTCGGGAATTTTTAACAATGTGTAGAGAGATAAATTGGTTTTTTATCAAATATCAAGTTGGTAATTTTTATGTTTTATTTGCGTTTAGTAAGCAAATACCGTGTTAAATATTATTTATCGAGCACGACGAGAAAAAATAACACGTTTGTACCTGTGATACGTTTCATACATAATAATATACATTAAAAATTATAGTTTAGTGAAGATGCTTATTAAACAAAACACATTATAACACCATATTACAAAGTTTCTCATATTAAATTTTATTCTATGACTATTTACTATTACGACACACAAAGATATAACTTTACCATAATGTCATGAGGACCAACAAAAATATTTATATATTTCATTGGAGTAAACCGTGTACTTGACATTGTTTACTCAAATGGTTGCTCCAATAACAGTATTGCGACTTCATCAAGCGCAATAACGATATATTATAGTGCGTTGGCGTTCCTTATTTACCTTAATCGCGTTACCTACCGCATAGTGAAAGGCAGGACGATATCCATTTTATTATAATATTGTATATTCTTTTAAATACAATCATAGATATATTTTATTCAATTTACTAATGGCCAATGACTTACTTTCTTTCTTACTCAACGACCTGTAAAAGCACACTGCAGGATATTAAAGGCTCCAGACTTTTGCTGATCAATATGTACATATAACTCTTTGAAATACACTTTAAAAATAAGTATTCAGTTACAGGCGAAGATTTAAACTTTTCAAACCTAAGATTTTAGAGCTGAGCACAACATAAAGAAAGGCCTCATCAAAATAAATGTTCAAATAGCCAACCGTCACAAACATCCTTGAACGGGACAAGGTCGGTACATTCCTCGAGAATATCTCAACAAGGATGAATAATTACCAACGTCGACTGTGCGGCGACGGCAATCCCACGTTCTTCCGTCAACGCGTAGAACAAAGGAAGAGCTTAATCGTTACTTAACCTTAATTTCTATAATTACGAACCACTTCACTGTCGTTGACGAGTTGTTGTGATTTATTAACCGGCACAAACGGTGGCTGAACAACTAAGAAAACCACAAATATTTCGCTAATGTTCTCCTTTCAACTCGCGACTCGGGCGTGGGAAAACTTAAAGTTAGAAGCTAAAAATTAATGAAACGGGTAATTTGAAAAGTTCGAAGCGGTGAGTAATGTTTGCCTAATGCTGTGTATAGAGACGGAGGGAATTGTCTGATATTCTATTTTTAATATTTCACAGACAATAATTTTTTTAAAATGCGCTTTTGGTGGATTGCCTTACAACTTTTGAAAGCGTGTTTAAAGTAGCTTAAAATAGTATGTCTATGTAGTATATAACAATATTCACAAATTTTTACCTTATTCAGTAAATTTCCAACATTATGTAAAAAGAATACATTGATGGATTAAGCAAAATGGAGTGACGACCTGCGCAAAATTGCGAGAAGTGAACGGATGCTGATGGCTCGGGCCGGTCTTTATGGGGGATATATGTTTTGGGAGGACCATTTAGCTGTGAACGCTATAAAGAAGAAGATGAGGCAGTAAACAAAAAATATACATTCAGAGTTTTAGATGTTTCAGTCCTTTCACTCCATATTTCCCCAGACATTATTTGGAGACATTGACATTGACAGGTGGGATATCGCCGTGATATAGTGCCCAAGCCAAATCGCACATGAGTTGCAAAAAACTCATTAGCACGAGCTTTTCGCATGGAGATCGAAGTCAAGTCTTCAGATTTGTATTCCAATCACCACACCACACGGCTATTGGGTGATTGTGACTTCAAAAGAGTAATGATTAACAAATGAGATAAATTATTCAATGCTAAACATGTAAAAGCTTCAACCAATCGGCTAAGCTTCTTAGTCAGCTGTGTCGTGGTTCCTGATCTTTGATCTCAACTAATGACACTATTTACGCAACGAGATATCTTGAATTACGCTTCTGATTTAAATATATGAATTTGTACCTTTCGCGTTTATCACTTTTAATTATTTTTTTTATCTTTACATGTTTTCCCAGTACAGGGGTAGACAGAGATCTATACAATTACGTCCATTCATGACAGGTGTTGAGCCTATCGCCATCTTAATGTCCAAGCTAACAGTAAAATAGATTTACATTTATTATACACACATATATATTTTCATAAGTGATATTTATGGATACTTATAATCGAGCAGAGTCTAGTTTCCTACAACGAGGTTACATAAATACTTGTAAGGAAAACAGTAGAATAGGATGTAGCCTTAAAGTGTCATTTACACTATCATATCGTGTTCATGATATTGTATTTCATGACCATTGTATTCGCTTGAATTAATTAGTACTGTATACACGAAAGCGTTGATGAACACTTCTGTCTTCCTGACTAATAGTACTTCGTGGTCTATTGTGACTTTAAACGACTGCAAATAGCAACAAAAGTGGCGATAATAATGTAAGTTAGTATTTCACACGGGTACTTTTACAAAAAATAGTTATTTACTTAACATATTATTAAATTATAACCACTAAATATATTATAAATTAGATAATAGACCAAAAATTAATAATGTACCTAAATAAAAGACATTGTACTGTGTTATCTATGTTGTTTTTGATTTTGTTACATGATCATGGAATTTTCGAAATGGGTAGAATTTAAAAGTAGTTTGTCAAGATTCGACTTATACGATGGTACATGTAATTAGATAATACAGTACAATTTAGCTTTAATTATTATTAACCTTTATCAATATTTTTATACAATACAATTAAATATATTTTATGTATGCATAATTTACTATAAGGAATATTAAATAACTAATGACAATTATAGAATAAAGTCAAAGAAATCATCTATACAATTTGTCGAACCTTGAAACAATTGACTAAGGTAGGTTGATGGAAAGTTAATACAACTAAACATATCTAAGGCCTGTCAAAGCGTTTCGCATTAGTCAACCACAAACAAAGATTCACAATTTTAAATCTTTTAATTGGCATTAAGTATGACGATAGACAATGACTTGCCTAATCCGACTCTTAATGATATATCTCTTGAGCTGTGAAAATTTACTAAAATGACTATTTTCAGAAACCACAATAGCCCGGAGATAGACAGTCCGGAGTCCGGACACAGTCTACATATTATACTGAAAAATAATAACTAATAACCATTGAGTAAAACTGTACAAAAGCATACACTAAAAAGAGAGAAAACAAATTATAATGGCTAATTTCTTTTATTCACTTGAAAAAAAAAACATTATTTATATTAGTTTATATCGTTGTCTTGGACATAAAGAGAGCGAGGGGCTCACCACCTGTCACGTTGTTCCGAAAATATCTTCGGTGGAAGGTGGGTCGAAGGAACTTAATTGTCTAGACTAGACCTCTGTATACCCCTGCATAGGGAATGGCGTGAAGATATTTTTTTGCTATTTTCCAAGAGTCATGTGGCGGCAAAAATATATAAGGAAGCGGATGGTGAATTCACACTCTCACACTGTCAGTACAAAAACAGTTGTATTCAGGTTTTAGAGATAGCCAGTGTAATCATGGACTATGAGGCATTTCATATTACCTAAAAAATATACTAAAATACTCAAAAAAAAAAGAGAATCATGTATTCTCAAAAACATACCTCAAATAATTTTACTGGTTTTTAATAATTGGAAGTATACGCTATCAATTAAAAGAAGAATTTCCAAAACCAGTTAATATATGACCGAGGTAAAAAACATTAAAAAAGTATACAATCGAATTGTATTAAACATGTAATAAATATTCATAAATAACAATGCCTATTAAAAATTATGCAGAAGACTATGACAGGCCATAAAGTAAGTCAAATTTGCCGACCAGTACTTAACACATTTATTAGTACTCGGAAGTAATTTCTCAGTAACAATTTTGCGTGTCTATTTTTATAAAGTTGTATCAACTCTGTGTAAGTCATTGCGGGGATTCCATTCTGATCTGTCACGTCTAGGAGGTCGGTCGGTGTAAAGTTCATCAATACTGAATTCAATTATCGATTACACCATTGTGTTCTGCTCTTTCGATTTATATTTAAATACCAGACATTTACGAGAAATGTATTGTGAAATTATATAAGTGTTTTTATTGTGTTTGCTAGAAAGGACCGCCCGCTTTGCTTTATCGAAGCACTGCTTGTTATCTGTCTAAAATAATTAGGTAAAATATTTTTGACTTCGTTACATGACTCATAGTATAATATAATATTAAATTAATATAATATTAAGTATGTTGCATTTTTATTGATTTTTAAGCTGCTTATGAAGCAAATTATAGTGGGGCGAAAACAGGAGAGGGTTTCTGAATTTGCACCGAGCACAAAACGGGATGTTAAAGCGTGTCTTTGGTTACTCAAAGTTTTTTTTTAAGTAAAGCCAATCTTTGTCAATCTTTGGATATATGAAAGCTCATTTTTATACACTGCATAAACGTATACTTCAAAGTAAATACTCTTTCTAATCAAAACAAATAGTTTGCTTATGAATAAAGATCACATTTAATACACTGATATGCATCTTTATAATATGCGAACAATGCAAGTCTTATATTAGTGCATGACATCTCTGAGCATCACGCTCCATCAAGTGTCTTGATACTTATGTTTTGACAGCGCATACGTTTTTATTACGTAGGCGACTGTCTAACCGAATATAAGTACAGAAGCTCTCCAATTAAGCGATAACGTTGTCTCATAAACAAAAATGTATCGGTGGACGGTCGAAGCGACAATTTCTTTGGTGGTCTCTGTGCGTCGCTGTAATCTGTCATCCCAACTGTCAAATTACTAACGGGCGAAGGAGCGATCGGCTACCGAACTTGTTGTAGATAACAGCGCTGCAGTGGGACATAGAATATAATCTTGACAGATGTGCCAGTTCAATTACGTTTTGTCCGTGAAAGCCTTTTAATTCATTAAAATTTTAACATTATAAATAGACGATAATGTTCATATATAGCTTTGGTATTCTATAAATGTATATTATACAAGAAGTCACGATAGCCGAGTAGTTGGGTGATCAGAATTCGAGGCAAGAGACCCGAGTTTGATCCCCAGATGGCCAACTCATACCAATAGGTTTTTTCAAAAACTTATGTACAATTATATCGATATCGTTGGCTTGGACACATAAAGACGGGGACGGGCTCACCTATCACGTTGTCCCCAGAAATGTGTTCCAGAAATGGAAAGTGGGTCTTCACGCAATTCCCTATACAGGGGTAGACAGAGGTCTAGTCTAGACAATTAAGTCCCATCGACCCACCTTCCACCGAAGATATTTTCAGGACAACGTGATAGGTGGTGAGCCTACAGGTAGTTTTGTCCAAGCCAACGATATAATTCGTACATAAGTTTTTGAATCGTAGAAGGTGGGTCGAAGGGACTTAATTGTACTGTGGGACTTATTGTAAATACAGGCGTACAACCTTAAAACCTTTTAGGGGGACAAAATTAACATTCATAGTTTAAGAGTCATGTTTGTCGTTTATTTGAACCTCCTACCTAGCCAATCACTTGCTTTTAGACATGATAAACAGAGCAAAATGTTAAAGAGAGCTGCATCCGTATCTCACCGTTGAATATGGTAAAATGGCGTGACCTCAAAAATATTACTGGTACCTTAGACTGATGTATATATTTTTTTTTTTTACTTTTGTTTTTATTAAAATCGCTTTGAATAACACCTTTATGATACATTATCTTTGACCATGTATAAAATAAAATGAATGAATGTAGGCGTCTCCACCAAAAGACACCTTATTATTCTTACTGCATTTTTTATCAAGAATGTTAATTAATTTTTGCTGTCGACTAAAGTTAAACAAAATATATAAAATGATTAAGTATAATTTTGATACCAGACTTGTTGTTTGTAACCTTGCCTTCAAACCTATGGGTCGCTGGTTCGAATTCGAGGGCAAAAATTTTTGTAATGAATATGTATGTAAGAGCTGACTAAGATAAAACTCATGACAATACCAATAGCTACCGGCAAATGTCAGGATTACCAGCTCAAAAAATACCAGACCAAACTGCATACCGATGATGGGCAGCAGCGTTTAAGTTGCAAGGTGTTTGGTACTGCGGTCGCCAATGCGTTTGCCGAGTGTGGTGATTATGGATAGGTCATATGTATGTAATTACAACCAAATAATATCAATTAATCACGATAGGCGAGTGGTTGGGTGGTCGGAATTTCGAGTCAAGAGACCCGAGTTCGATCCACAGGTGGCAGACACGTACCAATGGGTTTTTCCAAAACCTATGTACGATTCATATCGTTGGCTTGGACATAAAGACGGCGACGGGCTCATCGCCTGTCACGTTGTCCCGAAAATATCTTCAGTGGAAGGTGGGTCGAAGGGACTTTATTGTATAGACTAGACCTTTGTCTACCCCTGTATTGGGAATTGCGTGAAGATATTTACTTATAAAGGTACGAATAGTTACGATATTTCTTAATTATAAATTCTCGTTTAATTTATTTCTTTGACCCACCTTCCACCGAAGATATTTTCGGGACAACGTGACAGGTGGTGAGCCCCTCGCTCTCTTTATGTCCAAGACAACGATATAAACTAATATAAATAATGTTTTTTTTCAAGTGAATAAAAGAAATTAGCCATTATAATTTGTTTTCTCTCTTTTTAGTGTATGCTTTTGTACAGTTTTACTCAAAGGTTATTAGTTATTATTTTTCAGTATAATATGTAGATTAATTAAAAAAATAGGATGCTCATTTTTGATGATGACAATACGGTGAAAGCTAGTTAACAGTTTACCTGACAGTAAGTGCCTAATACACAAACACAGACCATTTCAATATAAGAAAGACACAGATGCCGCGAGGACAGAGAAGGAATCAGTCAGTCTTTGGTTACCATGGACCTTTTATTTTCTATACGTTTTAAAGCCGGTATACAATTTATTTAGGGGTAGAAATAGATAAGAGTGTGGAGCTGACAGAGGCAACTTTTAGAAGGAGTTTACCATCTTTAATTAACCTACCTATAACATGTTTAACTTTAAAGGGGAAAAGGATCAAACCTAACACATAATGAATAATTTTTTAAGATATTTATGTGTACAAATGTCCTTGTGTAGTGATGTTGCTATACAATTTTAGTTATGTAAAACATATATACGAATTAAAATGTTTATTAACTAGACTAATGAAATACAAATATTTGTGAAGCACGATCCTTCCAACGGTCACAATCCTATAAATATTCATTTTATATTGCATGCGAGTTCAATGTAGCCACGACTGTGAATTATAAATATAAACAAATACAATCACGTTTGGTATTATCGCTGTTGAATGAAGAGTAATTCCCGATATGTATGCCAAGCAATCAACGGTTTAATGGAGTGAGCAACACGTGGACTTATTGAAATGAATGGCTACACTTTAAAAAAATAACTTAGATGTTTTAAGTTTCTTCATTTTTAAAGCTACTCGACGAATCTTAATGGGGTTATAAAGATGTGTTTTTGAATACCATGTATCTTAGGGATTAGTGTACTTGACATTAGAGGTTTGGGTTCGTAAATTACGTCTTCGTACTTTTTGCCACGTCTACATTATTTTATATATATTAAGTTTCTATTCTGTAACTTGAAACTTTTTTACTTTTGAGCAATTATAGTAATGACGATGTTTTAACTGGGAATTAGTATTATTTACTTTACTATTCTTTGATTTTTAATACTTTTACGTGATTTTGTATTTTTAAGCGTCTTTTCAAAACCCTTGATTATATTTTCAAGGCAGGAACTAGTGAAGGCATATGAGCATAACTAAACAGCATACACAATAGAAGAGGATTTACCATAAACTGAAACATCTTCTTTCATCTTCATCTTTTATTACATATATTCTTAAGTGTCAGTTTACGTACTATTGAAAAAAAATTAAATACTTTGTATATAATCAAATGAATTAAGTCCTATCAGGATAAAATAAAACCACTGAACAATACGTAAGAGTAGTTTCCGAGACACCAATGTATGCATTTATGTTTGAGACTATCTCGCGAAGATAAAGAAAGTGATTGGTATACTGGTGTTAAGATCTAGTATATTAAAATATGGTTATTCCCCCATCTATCGGTAACCATTGTTATTTTCAAGGCTTCTTAGACGCCGCCTACAATATACACGAGAAGCAGGGCCACTCCCTTCTTCTAATGGTATTATATTCTTTCGTCGTACCCCGAAAAGCAAAAATGCAGCAAAAAATTGCCTAATAATCTTACAGCAAATTTCTTGATACAAAGGCGGGACGAAGTTCGCTGGGCCAGCTAGTATTGAATAAGACGTCAAAAACTAGAAAAAAGTTTGAAAGGGTATTAACATTACAATGTACATCACAGCTTAAGCCATTCTATTTCTCAAGAACCTTTCGAACTATACGTAACAGAAACATTGGAGTCATAAAATCCATCAATCGTAGAGTAAAAAGATCACCCAGATCTATAAGGTCAAAGGAATCTGCACACTCATAATTCCAATGATTACATGTCATTACTCATCTTCAAATAATAGTTTGCACCCCATAGTTTACCGAGATTTTTACTCTTATGAAGAACATTGGATGAACTACAGCGTGTTCTAACATATTCCATGTTTTGCTATTGAAATAAATTAACATTCGAGGGACAACGAAGTGTCTTTTAATCATAACACTAATTTATATGAATATATGGGTGCTATGGTGCCTCCAATGAAGGAAATGAAAAAATTAAGTATCTATAACTTTAACTGGATCATGAATATATGCTTAATGGAGCATGATATAATTTACACTAAAAATATAACATGCACAATAACGAGATAAACGTATTGAACTAAGGTAAGAGCGAGTTTAAGTTGTATTTTAAATATCTCAATTTCATCTAACCCAGCTTATTGAATACAAAAAAATAAATGTTGATCAACAAGGAACTTGGAACGGGTTGTATATCACAGCAAGACGCAATTCCATCCACACTTTCATTAATTATTCCAGGTTAGATAAGACACTGCATTCTTAATGACTCTCGGACGAGGGCCATTGCTCATCGACGTGTGACTGTGCGCCCTCTTGCTTTTATTCTGTCGAGTGGAATCATTAAGCTCTGTGGGCATCAAGTGGGTATGTTTTTTAAGAGATTCCATTATGGCCATATTGTCAATGGGTGTTTTATTGGTTATATAGATATTGTAAATATTGCATTCTTTGAACTACGAAATATAAGAGCAAAAACTGCGATTTATTTTTCATTAGAGAACGGTGTATAATTTGATACAAGTACCTATTAAAATATTTAAATTTTAGGTACAGAAACGTGGCAAAGGATAGACATAAGGTTTATGTCCTAAAAAATTTTACCGAAATTAATAAGTCTAGACTTATGTGAAAAGTCCTGCATGTTTTTATATATGGTAAATACAGGAAAAAGAACAAGCTGGATATTTAATGGTTAGTTACTATCGATACCCATACATATACAAAATCCAAATGGAAATGTCGGCTTATAAGGAAGAACTTTGATAAGAGAAAAGAACAAGGAAAAATGAAAAAGAGAAAAGAGGAAGAAAATTTGGGAAGGAATACAACCTTATCCAAGATACAAAACATGCAACCTCATCCCAGATAGAAGCACGTGGTGCCTGGGTTTAAGACCGGTAATCTTCGAGGCCGTGGTATGATATCGTCTGACCTCAGCGACACCTTTGAAGCATTGTTTACGTTGTTTATAAACTAGACAATACATTTTTAGTATTAGGTTTCACTTGGTCTTGTTTAAAAGGTCCCATTGACACTAAATCAGGATCTGATGATGGAATCTCAATTAAATCAAGAAAATGAATCAACTTGTGTTGGCATTTTGTGTACTTCACCTGTGTTAAATAAGTTGTTTGTGTCTATGAGGCATCATAACTTAAGAAAAAAAAAAAGAAAATGTCTCAAATTATGTAAGCATTTTGAGTACTACGCCTGAGTTAAATAACTTGTTTGTTACTATGAGTTGCCATGTAAGAATGTTGAGCTGATAATAGAAGCCTCTGCATTAGCGGACTTTACGATTTGTAGAATCAACATCCCAAGATTAGGAAATGCATAAAGATACAATTGTGCAAGAGAAAAAATATACGTGATTAAAATATTTTTATCGAAAAACAGAATGATCTATAGTGATGAAAGAGTCTTAAATTCTAAGTGTAAAATTTTGTATTTTGAGAGAAATATTGATGAATATACAATTGTTTAGACATAATAATATATGAATAATATCAAAATTAAAATTAATATTATGGTTTTAGGCACGAACTTTTTAATTTTATATCCGAAGATTTAGAACAAATTATGAAGGAGCATAGTAAAATTACTCAGGTTATATGTCATGCCATAACTACCGACATTTTGTGAAAAAGTATCATAAACCCTAATAAAGATGACGGCTTCTTAAAACCATTCCGAGCTGATGGCGAAGAAAAAAATAATATTAAAAGTGAAATCCTCCGGAGCTTTGATTGACCACAAATCAATATTAATGATCTAAGCCAGCGGGTGTTCTGGCCTGCGATGGCGTCCTTTTCATAACCTTTAAATAAAATGAGATAGCGAATGTTTGGACACCTCGCCCTTAAAGCGTTTTAAGTGCTAAACGAATAAAACCATTAATTACACGCAATTCAATGTACATATTGAATTTATTCAAATGGTGATAAATGGTGGCAGTGGAAGAAGCAAGAAGCGCGAGGAGATGTGTTATTGGCTCTTTTATAATACTTGTTTAATATCTCGTTGGAATGCTGTGTCGAATGAATCACTATCTATATTTAAGTTGTTCAGCGAATTTAATTGATTAAGATGATGACCTGATAGACGAGTTGATACTGACCCTGCCTTCGATTCGAATGGTTGTGGATTCGAATCCCGCTAAGGGAAAATTTTTGTGAAATTATTATTAATCTCTAAATATATATATATATATATATATATATATATATATATATATATATATATATATATATATATATATATATATATATATATATATATATATATATATATATATATATATATATATATATATATTATTCATATACTGTATCGTTAGGTTGAATATTAAGACAGCGAAAGGCTCACCCGTCACGTTGTCCCAAATAGGTTTCGGTGAAAGTAGTTCGAAACACTTTAATTTTTAGACATCTGCCAAATCGGGAACGGTTACGTACAGTACGCGAAAATGCATAATGATATTATGAATAAGGATATCCATATTACATTAATAAGGCTTTTCATTAAGAAAATAAAAAAGGATTGTTGCAAATGACCATAACTAAATACCAAACGATTAAACAATAATATCCCTACATTACGTAAAAAATGTATTTAATACTAACAAAAATTAAATTTAATAATGTGAAATGTAATTGCACTGTTACGTGGTACTAGTACTGATGTAGAAGTGCAAGTTGGTACAACTACCACTTTCTAATTTAATTATTGGAATTTATATATAATACAATAAATTTTTAGTTAATAAAAAAAATATCTTCAAACAATTCCCAGTAGAGGGGTAGACAGACGTCTAGTCTAAACAATTAAGTCCCTTCAACCCACCTTCCACCGAAGATATTTTTGGGACAACGCGACAGGTGGTGAGCCCGTCGCCGTCTTTATGTCCATGCCAACGATAAAATTCGCACGTAAGTTTTTGAAAAACCCATTGGTACGAGCCTGCCATCTGGGTATCGAACACGGGTCTCTTGACTCGAAAATCCGACGACCCAACCATTCGGCTATCGTCACTTTTTTAAGTTAATATGTATTGTAAATATTAACATAATTTTGTTTGTGTAAATAAAGAATTTTTAAATAAAAGATATTAGAAAGGTTTCCTTAACTGCAAAAATACCAACGACATCAAGCTATAGCATTCTTTAAACTCAGTAAAAGTGCAAGGTAAGGGGTTAGCAGATACACAATACTTTGTGATGATCGCATTTTAAATTATTATATAGTTCTACACTGATAAGAAGGTGGTTAATGTAAGAAAATGAAACTCCATACTAAATTGACACAATATTTTTATAGCACCTATAAATAACTTATAAATAATGACGACTACTATCCTCATAGCTTTTACGGCGATTACTATTAAATAAAAGGTTTTAAACTGCAAAACTGCAAACTACTGGAAGAACAAAATCCATATAAGTTAACTATATATATTTTTTATAGAAAAGGCAGGCAAACGAGCAGGTGGCTCACGTGATGGTAAGTGATTACCGACGCCCATAAACACCCGCAATACCAGAGGCATAGCAGATGCGTTGCCGGCCTCGGAGTGACCCCCCCCCAAATAGTGGGGAAGGGGTGTATGGGCCTCCGGTTACCTGTACTCACCAGACGAAACGCAGAAGTTGTTTATACTTCTACTTCACGCCGGTATTCTGTGAGGTCGTGGTACTTCCCCGGTCGAGCCGGCCCATTCTCGCAACAACAAAAGCTGATGCGTGGCTCTACCACTCCAAAAAAATGTGGACAGATTTGTTTCTAGACTAAGCTAGTTGTAGAGTTCATTCCTATCTTAAGCGATCTAAATTGGCTCGAAATAACACCATGGTTTACGTTGATTGTATGAATTATGTGGATGAATGTTTATTAAAATTAGACTTTATAAGGATGTTTCATTTTAAAAGACTTCGCAATCCCAACTATGATTTAACGTTTCTCACTAGAAACGCGATATTATCCCCAAATCTTCTAAATTAAAACAAACCCCAGTCTCTGTCCCCAGCCCTTATTAAGCTGAGAGCCTCGTTAGAGAGGTCTACAAATCTTCGCTAAGCTCGTAGTGTGACAAACACAAAAACCATAAAATTAAATTAATGCCTTTTCACCACTTCCTACGCGAAGAATAGTTGAGGTCGTTAAGGAAAACTTGCGGTTTTCGTGGAACTGTATTGTTTTCTCTTTCGTTAGTGATCTCGAAAATAATAATAGCTTAAGAAACATGACAATGTTCTGTATGTATTTTATGACATACTGAAACAAAAAAATAATATTGTTTCCCTTTAGATAACGGCGTTTAAGTTGTTTTATAGTTTTCCAATTAATTATAAATGTTATAATTATTTGGAAAACTTTATAACTATGTAAAACTAACTATGTTACTATAAACAGATTATCTGCAAATAATATTTTTGATTGATTACTAGATAAATAAACAATAAGTAAATAAATATAAATATAAATATCTTCACACAATTCCCGATACACGGGGAAAAAGAGGTCTAGTCTAGACAATTAAGTCCCTTCGACCTACCTTCCACCGAAGATATTTTCGGGACAATGTTACCGGTGGTGAGCCCGTCGCCGTCTTTATGTCCAAGCCTACAATAAAATTCGTACATAAGTTTTTGAAAAACCCCTTGGTACGAGCCTGCCACCTGGGGATTGAACTCGGTTCTCATGACTCGAAATTCCGACCACCCAAACACTCGGCTATCGTGATTATTAGATCACATAATATTAGTTCAGGGTTTCGTTCTACTATTTGTATTGCACTGGTTTCGTCGGCCATTAAATTAAACATTATATTGAAGAAATAAAATGAAGACTCGCAAAAAGGTCTATTGTGGATATGGTTTGTTTGTGAAGGTATTGTTAATTATTAAAATTTACAGCCGGATAAACCTATCCATGCGCAGTTCTACTGCCAACAGCTGATGAGACTCCAGACGTGTGTGGCTAAACCAGACGAGATCACGCATATATTTAGCCACTAAGCAGAAACTAAGAGAGCATAGTTGAGAAGTCCTAATGCTTACCACAAAAATGGGATTGCGTCACTCCTATAAAGTGGAAACTAGTTATTGAACAAAATGGCGCATATTATAATTCATTTCCTCGTCTATTTATAAAATATTTTGAATTACAAATGTCATAAATAAATTAAGACTGAAAACTATAGTCATATTTTTCATTATTTTTTCTAGATCCATCGACGACCTTTAACTGGTATGGACATACCATACCAAAGAATGTGTTTTTAATGATTACTAACTTTTAATGCTTATAGCAAAGCTGTTTTTATTGTTGAGCTATAGAATTTATAATTCTACCAGAACTCCCAATCATTTAAATTTATTTTTTAACTAACCACCTTCTAAAATTTTTGTCCTTATCTTTACAAGTAGTGTTGAGAATAGCCTTTTGATTATCAATATGGTTGTCTTTATATTGTTACTCGTAGTCGAGCAGCTAACGCCATCTAGCGGTGGATAGCATACAGCGATTAGGTATATTTTATTCATTTTAAATGTACACAGGTCATAAGTATAGTCACACAGTAAAAACTTTTCTTTTAGAATGCTGGGCACAAAAAAGTTTATGGAATTCGAATTTCGAATTCTTCATGAAAATAAAACTGCATACTTTTTAGAATTTTACTCATTTTTAAATATGGAGTGGACGCTTAAAGAAGACCGTGATGCAGTTATTGCGTTGCATCGTTTCGGTTACGCGCCAATTCAAGTTTTTGACATACTGAAAAATTTTAATATAACCAAAAGATTCATTTATCGTACCATCAAACGATACAATGAAGACTCTAGTGTAGATGACAGGTCAAGAAGTGGTCGCCCTCGGTCTTTTAGAACTCCAGCAGTGATAAAAGCTGTGAAGGCGCGAATTCAATGAAATCCCAAACGTAAGCACAAAACTGTTGGCCCCTCAGATGGGGTTAAGCAGAACCACAGTGAAAAGGGTGTTAAATGAAGACTTAGGGCTTCGGGCATATCGAAGAAAAACAGGACATTGTTTGAATGCTCGTCTAATGCACCTGAGACTGAAGAGATGCCGCGCTTTGTTTAAGTGGTACGCGGGAAAAAAATATCGGGAAATTCTTTTTTCGGATCAAAAATTTTTTACCGTAGAAGAAGAACATCAGAGCTACATCAAATAAAATGATAAGGTGTACGCACACAGTAGTGAAGAAGCGAGCAACCGTATTCCACGTGTCCAACGAGGTCATTTTTCATCCTCGCTCATGGTATGGTTGGGAGTTTCTTATTGGGGCCTAACAGAGGTACATTTTTGCGCGAAAGCTGTAAAAACGAATGCAGTTGTGTATCAAAATACAGTCCTGACGAACCTTCTGGAACCTGTTTCTCATACCATGTTCAATAACAGGCACTGGGTATTCCAACAAGATTCGGCGCCAGCTCATAGAGCGAAGAGCACACAAGACTGGCTGGCGGCGCGTGAAATCGACTTCATCGGGCACGAAGACTGGCCCTCCTCCAGTCCAGATTTGAATACGTTAGATTACAAGATATGGCAACACTTAGAGGAAAAGGCGTGCTCAAAGCCTCATCCCAATTTAGACTCAAGACATCCTTGATTAAGGCAGCCGCCGATATTGACATGGACCTCGTTCGTGCTGCGATACACGACTGGCCGCACAGATTTTGAATAAACTTTAGTGTCATAGGTTTGTCATGTTTTGTTAAGTTCATTGTGGTATGTAAATAGTTACATAATGAATAACTGCTTACTGCAAAGCCTTTTCTTTAAACTATAAATAATTTTATTTGTCTATTATTCATAAGTAATTTCAAATATTTTATATCATGTTGAGGGAAATGTATCGCATGTCATACAAGTACATAGAAACAGGTCTAAAACAACTTTGTTTCAATATATTTTCTATTGATCAATAGAAATATGTAACAAGTCCTAATTGCTTAATTAGGGAAAATAAATACATAAATAACAAAAAAATAATTTCGGTAAGAAGTGGCTACTACTGATAAACAAATTTTCCTCAAAAAATATGCAACGGTAATGTTAGTCCTCAGTAACAATAAAAATCAAATATCTTTTAGATCATGAGTAAACCTTTCTTTCTAAGACGACCCGATAGACTAGTGTAGTGACCCTGCCTTTGAATTTTTGGGTTGCGGGTTCGAATTCTGCTATGGTAAAACCTTATTGTGATGAATATATTTATACTCGAGTCAATGACGTATTTATACAGATATTTGTCTTTGTAAGTACTAAATAAATAAATATCTTCACGCAATTTCCTATACAGGGGTAGACAGAGGTCTAGTCTAGACAATTAAGTCCCTTTGACCCATCTTCCACCAAAGATATTTTCGGGACAACGTGGTGGTGAGCCCGTTACCGTCTTTATGTCCAAGCTTACGATATAATTCGTACATAAGTTTTTGAATAACCTTTTGGTACGAGCCTACCACCTGGGGATCGAACTCAGGTCTCTTCACTCGAAATCCCGACCACCCAACCACTTGGCTATCGTGACTTTTTTAAAGTTCTCGAGTGTGTAAGTATGTTATGTGTTTGCCTTAGACACTAAGACGCCTTCCCATAATTAAGCTCCCGTGTAATGTGAATCGAAAATACCAGCCTGTTATTGGGAAATGAGTGAAAATACAGAAAAACTAGAATAGTGTTTGTGATATAAGTAAGATATTAGTCACGATGGTCAAATGGTTGTGTGATCGGAATTAGAGTCAAGAGACCCGAGTTCGATGCCCAGGTGGTAGGTTCGTACCAAAAGGTTATTCAAAAACTTATGTACGAATTATATCGTTAGCTTGGACATGAACACCAATGGGTTTTTTCAGAAACTTTCGTACGATTAAATCGATGGCTTGGACATCGGCGGACACGGCGACGGGCGCACCCTTTCACGTTTTCCCAAAAGATGTCATCGGTGGAAGGTGGATCGAAAGAACTTAATTGTCTGGATCTCTGTGTGCTCCTGCATTGGAAATAATATGAAGATATTTTTTTTTACCTACCTGTACCTACTTAACTTACTATCAAGTATATATGGAAATAGAGCCTTATTAAACTCTGGAACCTTGGACAATGTTTTAGAATATAACTACAATACTACCGTCTCCGCTTTTTTATCCTTTCGAATATTTTGTACTACGTCATGTATTTGAAATTTACAAGTATGTATAGAACTTGAGTTACTACTTAGTTGATGTCTACTCACTTTCACTAATTATTTCCAAGAAGCCGAGCCCTTTCGTAAGTATTTGTATTAGCGTCTTATCAGTCGGGGTTGGATTAGATAAGCATCCTATCTTTAATTAATCCATGAAACCAACCCATACATAAAACCTTTTTACGATTATTCGCTTCCCTTGGCACGTTAGACGGTTCTTAGTTTATACTTTTATACTAGATTTTATTTGTTACAAAAATTTGTGCAGTGTTTTTAAGGCGAAAATAAGTAACAGTTTACAAGTTAACAAATTAACAAATTACTACAGTAATTCTTTTGCACATCATAAGTTTAAATATAAATAAAAACAAAATAATGTACCTTCACGTCATTCCCAATACAGGGGTAGACAGAGGTCTAGACAATTAAGTCGTTTCCACCCACCTTCCACCGAAGATATTTTTGGGATAAAGTGACAGATGGTGAGCCCGTCGCCGTCTTAATGTGTAAGCCGAAATAATTCGTACATAAGTTTTTGTTATAATTCGGGTCTCTTGACTCAAAATTCCGACCGCATATAATTCCGAATGTATATAAATTTAAATACTTTTTGTATAATTGCTAAGACTTGAGATTTTAGAGATCAGTAAAAATAATTATTTAAGAAAGGAATTTAATTTATACATTTAATTTTTATAATAATTTAAGAATTATTAACCCAAAAAAATAATGTAAAATATAAGTTGAAATAATTATAAATTACATTGTGTGAAAACGTTCCTTAATAAGCAAATCTCTCTCCTTTGTTAAAGTTCCGATAAAGATTTCCTGCACCGTTTCCCTATGAAGACATATTGCTTTTCGCGTTTTTGAACTCGCGATCGCGACGCGTATTTACATATTCACACTCGCATTACTGTTAGTAGTATATTCAAGATGAGATGTGAGTCTGTGTGATATTTGTGTGTGTTGTAAGCGTTAGCTTAACGATACCAATATAACACGATCTGCTTTACCCCCCGCCCAAGTATGCAAAGTGAGGCGGAAATCGGTTGACGAATGCAAGTATAGAGGTCTAAATCTATTGGTAATATACGACGTAGGCTTTCGTGAATATGTGTGCGAGTGTGTTGGTATGCTACTCGCCTCTAGGCGCGCAATAGATGGGGGTGGGCAGGCCAAGAGGATGGGGTATAAAGGAAAACCATTTACATTTGAGCGATTCGTCCAATTTAAAATTCCTACAAGATAGCTTAGACACGGGTGCCATTCTTTTGAAGAGGCGAGCATCATGCAAGGGACATTCGTGCGCTATTCTTTGAGTAGTTCCGAATAGAGTTCAAGTTTTAACGAGATTTTGTGACAAGGAAAGTATTTTATAAAATGTAGTGAATATTAAACAATAATTTCAAATTGGTTTTTTTCTTTCTTTAATTGTAAAATTATTAGATACTGTTTCAAAGGTCGGTTATGAATGTCAATCTAAGGCGTGAGAATCGGTCGCAATACGTTCCATCAAAACGTCATAGGTCGCTCTCAGGACAAATTTGCTCGCTTGCCCACGTCCCGCGTTTTACGAGCCACGCCGACGAAGATTCAGCACCCAGGGGAGACATTCCGCCTCCAAAAACTTTACCCGTTACAAATTTGTTTTTTTTTCTGCCTTATCTGCTCCCCGCGCTTTTGGCAAACCTAATTCCGTATTCAAAAATATTTCTGCAAGTATTGTGCTCGTACGGGAACGAACGTTTTATTGCTGCCCATATAACGTTTTAAAAGTTAGCCAGTTTTGCCGCGCCGCTGCGTTTTTATATTGTAGTTTCTGTAGCTCTTGTCTGTTTTGTTTCGACTGTAATTATTATGATAGTTTGGTAACGGTTTCATAAAGTTTTTATGTAGTTTTTTATGAGATTTATTAGGATTCTAACAGTTACGTTAATAATCGTTTTATTTGATCCCATCATTGAACCAGTTTCCATAATTCATAAAATAAATAAATTAATTTCTTCACGCAATTCCCAATACAGGGGTAGACAGAGGTCTAGTCTAGATAATTTAGTCTCTTTGACCCACCTTTCACCGAAGACATTTTCGGGACAACGTGACAGCTGGTGAGCCCGCCGCCGTCTTTATGTCCAAGCCAAATTATTCGTACATAAGTTTTTGAAAAACCCATTGGTACGAGCCTGCCAACTGGGTCTCTTGACTCGAAATTCCGACCACCCTACCACTCGGCTTTAATATATAATTCATGTCTAAGATTTTCTGCATTTATTCTCTCTTTAACTTGTTTACAAAAACAAATAATATTTATATTACAAATTTGTGTCGAAATAAATAAAAAACAATGAATAACCAACACCTATAAAAATAAAAAAGTGTAACAATTTTAGTGCAAATAAATAGCTAATTTTGTGCTTTCAACCGCAGCGTAACTTAGGCGAAATATGTTGAAGTAAACTACCATATGAAAGTAGCCTGTACAATTTACAGTAAGTTCTAATCAGGCGAAACACGAACAAAGACAATATATTCGCGTTGTTAGTGGCTTATTTTGCATTCATGGAATTTTCTTAAGCGTTGCTCAGTAGGACAGGCGGCATGTGGGGGCCCCGGTGCCATCCAATTTACCATTCATATTTCGAACCCAATCGCTGAGGTAATTTCAAAGGTCGACACGTTGACGTTCATATCTACCAGTATGTACACTTTATAGAATTTTGTATTGTACACGACCAAGTTACTTCGGGCTCGGATTATTGTATGTAGAACCGTAGTTGTGTTGTAGGTAAGGGGTATTTAGGGTTTTTTTTTTTTTTATAGAAAAGGGAGGCAAACGAGCAGGTGGCTCACGTGATGGTAAGTGATTTCCACCGCCCATGAACATCCGCAAAACCAGAGGTATAGCAGATGCGTTGCCTCCCTTAGAGTGCTCCCCCCCCCCCTCAGAATTGGGGGAGGGGGGCGTGTGGGCCACCGGTTACCTGCACTCACCAGACGAAACACAGAAGCTTGTTAATAATGCTGCGCCTAATATTCTCTCATACAGAAATTTTATTAACAACAACATTATTTGAACTGTTGTTTAAAGGCTGAAATGGTAAACATTGACTGTTACTAACCCATATGACCTCTATGTAGACAACAAGATATCAGTCAGACTATGACGCAGACAGATATGCTAAAAAACATCGAATCGAATCATCGTTTGGTTTCTCTTTTTTTTCCGAAGTTTGACTGCTACATAGTAGTTAATGTTGCAGAGATAGATTATCGAAAATTCGATAATTTTATCGATACAAATTTTCGATTTTCATAACGATGCGAAGTACACATTTACTACAACTCTAACAGCTTATCTTCTGTCAGTAGCGACGGAGCAACATTGTTACGTTTTGTCGGATAGTAGGGACCGCCTTTTGTTAAGACCTATTGACTGCAGTGCTCTGCGAAACACTCGTCGAACAGTTGCAGATTTATTTTTGTAGACACAAAGGGATTGTAAAACTCATACTTAGGGTTTGAAAGTCAATACCGAATAAATTTTCTTTCGGCTGTGGGAGTTCTTAATGCTGTAGAAGTGTTAAACTAACTTTATTACTTTACCGCCAAAAAATAAACGATGAATAAGTTGCTTTTAAATTTAACGTGTAGTACACATACTACATATCAATCATCTTATAAAGCTACAACTAATAAACAAGACTAAAACAAACACATAAGGTTACAGACAGTTATATAATTGATATAGATTTATAACGCTAACAAGATCGGAAAATTATATTTCAACCTTTAACTCATGTCTTCTTAACAAGAGTAAAAAAAATCCATTCAAAAAAATTGCTGAGGATATAAGTCGTCAGAATTTTAATAAAGATTGTACACTCGATTTTCCTGTTTTATTATAAAAATCGAAAGAGTTATTAGAAAAAAATAAAAGCGCAGTTATTTTAACAGATTAATAAGTCAATAAATGGTTTTATAACTATTTCGATAAATTCTAGACTGATTTATTAGCATATCTTCACGTATAGCACTCAACAATGTATCGTGCGTATAAGTTATGGCAAAACCTTTTTAACCGTTACATCCATTATATATACTCATTTATTATATCTTAAAAGGCTTAAATAAAATGATGAGACGATATGGAATTATCTAAATACCTTGCAGCTACCATAACGTCTCTGGTAATGTCATTTCAGCTCAGACGTATACAGTTTCAATTTGATTTCCTACGAACGCCGACATTTCATTTTTAAGTAGCAATCACGACATGCGATTTCCTATCCCTACGTATCTGAAAATATGTGTACGTGTTAATACGTATTGCTTAACGATTTTAAGGGTATTTACATTCGTTTGAAAGTAATCTCCTTCACGTAATATTTCAAATTTCAACACGATCATGTATTTTCATAATTTAGCATACTTTCCTACGCTAAAACCTGAATAAATTGAAATTCACTGAATCATATAACACTTAATACGCGAGAAACGAAAATGTGTTATTTTTATAATCATTCTATTATTATCGAGGCTTGCAGCAGCAGGTTGCAGACTGCGAAACATTGCAGAACATCATGCAGACAGGACCTCTTATTATTGTTGTGAATGGCTCAAACATTAAAACTTTGAGTTTTTATTATTATATTTTCACACATAATCCCTGACGGGGTAGCCCGAGATTGCTGATCGTCAAGGTCCTCCCTCACAGGTAACATATACCACCAACGAAAACGCGACACGTGTTTCGCCTCAAAACAAGGCACTATCGAGCGAGTAGACTCTACGATGAGCGACCGTAGAGTCTCTGGGAGGGAGGACGCATCTGTGGGAGAAACATATACCTTTTTATATATGCATGCGGAATGTTGTGAAGAAACTTTTTCAAAAATAATTTTACAATGAATTTCCGCAAAAGTATCGCCTGAGTCAATTAAATGTTTTATTGTATTATTAGGTAATAATTTATATTAAAAACATACATAACAAACATAAACAAGCCAAAATACACTTTCGTAACAAATCAACACCTAATCCTTTTAAAATGTTAATCAATTGCCAATCAACTTTCACCCAACACAACAAATCTCATATATACATAACCTTTAGTCCAACGTATTTTCATATCAAAATCTATTAGCGGCTATAAATACCATTTTCCATTAAGTGGACCGTTAGTCTGTTCGTTCGTTTATTCATAAAATGTTTTATTAAAATTATTATGACTATATATAATAGATTATAATTTAGAAGTTAACACTCAAAATAAATTGTTTGTTTAGATGTATTTGAATTATTTATAAATGTCATAAAATTTGTTGATACTCTATAACACATTCGCGGGATCAAAGTTAACCTATTATGCGGTACGATTGAATTATGATTATGTAAATTTTAAAAGGATTTAGAATTTAAAATGCCTATAGAAGTGGTAACAATATGCGAATGCGCAAGAATTTTCTTGAAAAAAAAAATCAAAGTCATACACTTAGTTCCTACCATTTTAATTCCTTACGCTATATAATTTGGTTTTATTTTCAAACACCAAGTCTCGATAGCTGAGTGGTTGGTTGATCGGAATTCGAATCTAGTGACCCGAGTTCGATCCCCAAGGGACAGGCTCGTACCAATGGGTTTTTCAAAAAAATGCTGTACGCTTGGCAAGGTATTATTTTCGTTTGGTATTAATGAATTATTCCGCCACCTGTCCATAGCCACTGCCATTTTAAAGGCTTGCCTTAGTCTCATTTTATATACTGTCACGAGATCAAAGGAGCAGCAAATTCATATGACAATACTACATACTGATCATAATAATACGATAGGCTCACTATCTGCCACGTTGAGCCAAATTGCCTCCGGTGAAATGAGGATCCAAGGACTTAATTATCTGGAGCTCTGTCTACCCCATAGGGTGGTGAGCCCGTCGCCCTCTTTACGTCCAAGCCAACAGTATAATTCGTACATAAGTTTTTGAAAAAACCCATTGGTACGAGCCTGAGGGATCGAACCCGGGTCTCTTAACACGAATTCCGATACCTAACCAATCGGCTATCGTAACTGCTAGCTTAATATAATTCCAAATAAATACGAATAGATTTCTTGAAAATGGCATTCAAGTATCATGAACGAATTTAAGTAATAGTAAATCTATAATCTATGAATAATATCTAGAGATCTTAAATGGAAATCGTGAAAAAATAAACAAGATTTACCATATCGTAATACCAGCGCCCACGTAAATCCGCAAAACCATTTAAAAGCATTAAACTTCGTGACTTTTCTCAACTTAACCTGTTCAAGGTAAAAAATATTATAAAGCAGAAAACTCCTTATTCTTTAAATTTTTTTAAGTATTAAAAGCAAATAGTAATAAATAATCAAACAATCTGGCATGGTGGTAATGGTTTAAGGATATGCCAGATGGATGAATATGACAGATGGCGGGTAAGAGAATGAGAGATGGTGTTTGTTTTCGAATAATTCGAAAACATACTATTCCATAATAAGCAGACTGGTGACGCAAAATATCTGGTACTGCTATCGCCAATCCGCTTGCCGACCATGGCGATAATGTCAAACGTTTCAACGGAAAGGCCCATGTCCAACAGTGGACTAATGCAGACAGTTATTTATTTATTTAATAATTTATTAGGGACATAAAACATATACAACAGCTATACATTGTATAGTAATGATTTATTATATTTACGCGAATACTACACATTTAAAATAAAGCGATTTTCGGATTTTATCGCGTTTTTAAACCCCGTGACCACGGATGCTCTAAGGCATCCGAAACGTCGGGAAATAAAAAAAGTTTGTAAAAACTTAATTACAAAAACGCGAAATTTAAAAAAGTCACGATAGCCGAGTGGTAAGGTGGTCGGAATTTCGAGACAATAGACCCGAGTTCGATTCCCAGTTGGCGGGCTCGTACCAATGGGTTTTTCAAAAACTTATGTACGAATTACATCGTTGGCTTGGACATAAAGACGGCGACGGGCTCCTGTCACGTTGTCCCGAAAATATCTTCGGTGGAAGGTGGGTCGAAGGGACTTAATTGTCTAGACTAGACCTCTGTCTACCCCTGTATTGGTAATTTCGTGAAAGATATTTATTTTTATTATTTATTTATAAAAACGCGATAAAATCCGAAAATCGTTTTATTTTAAACATTGTATAGTACTTAGCAGAATAGTAAAAATCTATCTTAACGTATATACCCACAACAATGTCCACGTACAGACAAAGTTATATATGTTTTTATGTAATTAAACGAATAAAATTAGTAATTCAAACTCTTTTATTACAAATTTTTCTTTGCATTCATAACAATTTTTATATAAAAGGACTTTTGACTCGCAATATGTTGGATTATCATTTGAATGCGAAATCAATTTTGCGTTTGCTTAAACGGTTTGTCGGTGGCTACGAAGGGAATTCTTCTGTTTTATTATCCATACTTCAGTCACCGTCTAATATGAATTCAAATAGTTATGTTTGTTATTTGAACAAAATTCAATATGTTTTTTTTTAAATATCTTCACGCAATTCTAAATACAGGGGTAGACAGAAGTCTAGTCTAGACAATTAAGTCCCTTTGACCCACCTTCCACCGAAGATATTTTCGGGACAACGTGACAGGTGGTGAGCCCGTCGCCGCCTTTATGTCCAAGCCAACGATATAATTCGTACATAAGTTTTTGAAAAACTCATTGGTACGAGCCTGCCACTTGGGGATCGAACTCGGGTCTCTCGACTCGAAATTCCGACCACAGAACTACTCGGCTATCGTGACTTCTTCTTTTATGTTTTCATAAAAACTAAATCTCTGACATTAGTTTTTAATCTTATTAAATAACAGTTTTATAGAATTTTGTACTTAGTTCAACTTCCATGTAGTAATGGCTGATTATATTTCATAAATTATCTAATATCCTTCTTTATAGTTTAGTGATTATTCCATGTAGTTGTTTTTAGTAAAATTGTGGTTTATACAAAAATGTTTTTATTTAGCAGCAATTTTTAAGGAACATGTAGGTAAAAAAGAAAAATAAACAATGTTTGTTTTAAAATCAAAATTGTATAGGAGTATATAATTGTTAACTGATTAAACAATTTTGAACATAATGAATTTCTGTTGACGGTTTAAAAATAAATTTTAAGATAGTACTGGATTTTGCTTTTTCGCAGCCCTTTTGATGTACAAAAGCCGTAAACAGCCTTGCAGAATACCGAAGCGAAGTAAAGGCTTATTGAGCTTCAGCTTTTCGACCAGAGAGGTGAAGAAAATCCTTACCAACTTTTAGTTACCCTTTTTCGGATTCCTTTCTTTAAAGAACTTAGTAAAATTAATGTAAGGGATTAGTAAAAGATGAGCAAACGAAGAAGATAACGGGTCGTACCATTAACTTCTATGGATATTCTTCTTCTTTTTATCCTGTCCTTTTTCTCCTTTTAAACTAGAACACAATAGCTATTTCATTGCTATTTCGCGGCCGCAGTGCATGCATGATGACCATCTCTTCAGTTCAGTAATACATTTTGTAGATATAGGTAGAGAATGAGTCTACAACCTAATAACTTTCTTTCTTTTCTTTGTGGACTTTGGAGATTCGGTTTACCAAATGATCACTAGCATCGGTTTTTAATCCTCTTTACAATGCAGGTGTGGACAATTTTCAGACTTTATGTCACGCGTTTCACCGGAGGTTATTTTGGAACAACATGACAGGTGTCAAGGCAGTCGCCGTCTTTACGTCCGAGCTAACTATGTAAATCGTACATAAGTTTTGAAAAACTAATTGTTACGAGCCAACACCCGTTTGGATCGAACTCGTGTCTCATGGTTTGAATTCCGATTACTCAATAATACTACATTATTTATTTTTTTAAGTAAGTAAGTAAGTAAGAGGAACTATTACAGCAGTTTAAGCAAAGTCAAAATATGTAGTCAAGGTTGATATTTTAAAAATAATACAATTATTGACTTTCCTAGTAAAATTCATATTTACTTATTAAAGAACAAAAGCTACATGATAATTAAGGTTAAATTAAGAATATACCACCACCTGATTCTCGTGGAAAAGCTGCGACGAAGCTTCGTAAACTCACTGAATACCGATAGATGGTGAGACAGCCAATTTAAAAAAATACCTCAAATCATATTTCAGTAGGCCGGTAACGTACATCATCGTTTGAAGTGCAAGGCTGCTGGCATTGCGATCGCCAATCCGCTTTCGAAATGTGACGATTTTAGCTTTATGTATGAATATATATAAATTAATTCTTAATCTATAAAATAAATCATATTTTTGTCATAATTGTATATTTATTGTAAATCTACTTCTGAATAAGCCTATACGTAAACGAAACTTTAAATAATAACTTGCGGGTTGTCTTTTCGAAGACTAGTTAACCTGTTTGCGTAGACAATAATCTCGGTGAGCCAGAGCGCTCCCTCAATAGAGAATGGCGACGATATATGAAAGGCTTGAAAGGCTATTATGCAAAATTGTCTACAATTTCCTCAGTATCCGTTAAACGATTTGCAAATGCCGATTTCACATACGTCATAATTCTTCGGCACACAATGAAATTGCAACTCACTTTTTAACGTTTCCGCGTATTTGAGGAGTGAGTATTATGCTGATGAATATAATTTACGATTATTACTATCACTGTTTAGATTCATGAAGCCGATAATATTTTGTTTCCCTACATTGTAACGCATTTTTCATTGATGTTTATTTGCAATTACATTAACAGCCTGTTATAAGTTCATGGTTTGACTTTGGCCTCTGACATTAATCCTAATGGATTTATTCATAATCGCCGTTTTGGATAAGCAGTTTGGCGATCGCTATTGAACATCTCGCAATTTATGTACTGCAACCTGCTGTCATTCTGGTATGATGCTCCGAAGGTGGAGTAACAAAATAAGTCCGTTGAATATCTAGTGAGGTGACCCCTGTTCTAGAAAGCTAGATCTTTCTACCCAAACTTCAGAAGAGCTCATCAGGGATGACATAATTAAGTTTGAACTTGTATTACTTGTCTGTATTCAGATCACCCATAACCAATCAGGTATCCTTCAACATTTACAAGTCGGCGAGGTGATAACAAAATCCAAGCTGTTATATATTTTATTAGGAGTAACGAGATAAAGAATTCTAGTTTGAAACTTGATATCTTATGAACGAATTATATCGTTGTCTTGGACATAAAGACGGCGACGGGCTCACCACCTGTCACGTTGTCGCGAAAATATCTTCGCTGGAAGATGGGTCAAAGGGACTTAATTGTCTAGACTAGATCTCTGTCTACCTCTGCATTGGGAATGGCTTGAAGATTTTTATTTAATATTTTTCAAACTAATTTCGTAATACGTAACTTACGTACGTACGTGGTGTAGCTGAATATTTCATTACAGTTAGGACCGATATTAACTAAGCCTTTTGAGATGTCTAAGTAAATGGCATAGAGAAGAGATCATCAATTCAGAGAATAACCGCATGCGGTCGTGGTATAATTTAGGCGTCGAAGCGATATTGCTCTGTAACAGCTTACAACTAAAATTATTCAATTTTCTATCTCGAATCATTAATATATACTCGGTACTGCATTCTGAATATCCGAATGGTTAGGTGATCGAAATTCGAATTAATAGTGTCGATTCCGATCCCCAGGAGAAAGGCTTGTACCAATGTGTTTTATAGACTTATTATGGATTTATATCGTTGTCTTAGACGATAAGTCGGCGACAAGCTTAACACCTGTCATGTTTGCCCAAATAACAGTCAAAATAAAAGTCGAAAGGACTAAATTGTTGAGATCTCTGATTACACCAGTATTGAGAAATGCGTGAAGTAACAAAAAATAATATACGCGACACCCAATCCTGGGGTAGATAGAGGTCTAAAGACGACGAGAAGACTATTTTTTGGGACAACGTGATAGGCGGTAAGCCCAATGCCATCTTTAAGCCCAAGTGTCTCAAAGTGTGTCCAAGGGTTTCGTGACCCTAATTTCGATCACCCATCTACTCGGCTATAGTGACTAACAAAAAAATAAATACACATGTTTAGCTTGTTGGTGATGACGTACATCTCATCAGCGTATATTTTATCCTGGTAAAATATGCCTGATACTTTTTATACATAGTATTTTCTATTTCAGCAGCAGCAAAACCAGTTTTTTATGTAAATTTAAGTGACCCTTTTAATAAATGATATTAGTTGAAAATTTACAACTCCCGAGGAGTTCCAAGTGCGTGTGTTACTAACTCTTAAACAATTATTGAAGGGGTAGAGGAGGAAAGAAACAACAGAGATTCGCTTTAGTTTACCATAGCTCATCTTACAACGCAGAACAAAAAGATGCCTATACTACAGTCAAATTTTATTTGCATTCTCTTACAGCTCTAGTAGAGCTACTCTATTTTTAAAGCCAATGCGGTGAAGAAATTCTGGTTAAGCCGTAAATTGTGTAACTGGTTCTTAGCACTTGTCTATAAAATTTTGTTTTAGTAAAAAAATTAACATAAAATTTAAAATAGATATCCATTCACAGAGCTTCGGAATGATCTTAATCTAGTAGTATTTCACGAGCAGATATGGTATGCTAAAACATAACTATAATTTTTTATTAGGTCTATATGCTTCATACACAGGTTACTTCAATAACACAACCGTGCTATTTTCATATTATTGACCTGATGAGCGCATAGAAAGGCAGAAAATTACAGATAAATAATCGTGGATTCGAATAATTTTTTTTATTGTATTTCCTTAACATTTGTTACTACACACAATTTCCTTTCCTATACATACATCATCACCAAAATATTAATTAATCCCTATTGAATTTTGCATTTAAGTTCATAATTGAGTCTTATGTTGTATTTATTTCAATAAAACTTTACTCCTATTCTAATTTAAAAGTAAACAATAATGTAACTTCGCCTTATTCGAAAACTAAACGCATCAACATAACCATTCAGTAAATTGCTTCCACCGCAATATTAATGACAAACTTAGATTATAATATGTCACACATTACGACCTAAGCGTACCTAATAGGAAGCATTAAGTAGAAGACACGAAACTAAACCCCACTAAATACGACAAAAATGAAAAAAAAATAACGACTACGAATCACGCATCGAAAACTTAGCCAAATTAAAAGTTGACTGCAATAAACAATAAAATACTGAACAGGCTCTTCTTTCGTTTGGTAAAAGTTTTGTAACATCAGGAACATCAAAAATTTCTTGTTGATCGTGATATTTAGTTGTTTTTATTACTTCCTTCAGTAACAGCCACGATTTCAAATAAAAATTATACTTAGACTTAATGAGTTCTTGGATTTATGTTGATTTTACATATTACGAATGATCCTATTAGTATTGACAGAAGTAAAAACCTAAAAATAAATGCGAAATTAAATTGCTTACGTAAAATAACATAATTATTTTGTATGTACCGACTTGGTACTACGAATCATGCTGTAATAAACATTTGACACAGATATGTTGGGGCTGAGCTCATAGATAGAAATTTAAGGATATTACCTTGCCACGTACTTAATAGAGATCATACTCCTTATCTAAAATAGTAATTTTGTGCTGTTTCGTCAAATTACCACTCAAAATCAATAGAACTTTTAAAAGGACCCATAAAATCTTGCAGTTTTGGAAACCTTACATGTTCACCATACCCATGGATACTGGTTGTGACTGTAATCTGGGATAAGGGCATCGTGTAGGAGAGGAAAGACAGGCCCCCTGCCAGCCGATCCCAATCAAAATATGTAGCCAAATGTTATGTAAGCAAAGTCCACTCACTTCACTTGCTTGGCCCATTGTTCTTGCATGTTGAAACTCTAATGAACAACCGTTATTGAATAATCCATGTCTCAAAAGAAGCTAAATGTTCCGTACGTAAAAATTTAGAAAAGCAACCTCAGAATTTGGGGCGACACAGGACATATATAATACAGTTCTCAATACTCTATTTTCTAAAATGTAATATCTTTATTGACAGTTTTTTTAAGTCTAGTAAGTGCTTCTGAAATATTACAAATATACCAAAAGAAGTACCGTTCATATCACAACCGGCGTAGACTAGCATCAAGATTTGTGTGTACAGTCCGCTTGCTATCTTCAAGAATTCGGGGTTGGGTAATCAATCTTCTAATAGGTGCATTGGATTTGACGGGACAGTATACTTGTTGAACCCGTAAAAAAGTCAATTAAATTTTAATTTAAATTGTCCTTTAAATTAAGGAAGAGTGCAATAAAAGATAAATTTGCATGCATAATATGTAAAAGGCGGAAATAAGTCGTTAAAAAGTCACGACAGCCGAGTGGTGGTCGGAATTTCGAGTCAATAGACCCGAGTTCGATCCCCAGTTGGTAAGCTCGTACCAATGGGTTTTTCAAAAACTTATGTACGAATATCGTTGACTTGAACATGAAGACGGCGACGGGCTCACCACCTGTCACGTTGTCCCGAAAATATCTTCGGTGGAAGGTGGGTCGAAGGGACTTAATTGTCTAGACTCGACCTCTGTCTACCCCTGTATTGGGAATTGCGTGAAAATATAAGTCGTTTACAATCCGTAACGTTAAATATCTCTTATTTTTTTTTTGATATTATTGGTTTTTACTCTCATTAATACTACGGAAACTTTATAACAAAAATAACTTATACAAATCATCTTATATAAAATGATTTTCGGATTTTGTCGCGTATTTTAATTAGTTTTTAACAAACGTTTCGGATGCTTTAGAGCATCCGTGGTTAAGATCCGCGCTCACAATAATAAAAAAACGCGATATAATCCGAAAATTGTTTTATTTAAGCTGTGTAGCATTCGCCTAAATACTAGAAATCATTATTATCATTATCATTATTCAAATCAATTAATTATTTCCAACTGGTAATCTCGTCAACATTACTTATAGTAAAAATATTCATGTAATAATAAACTTTGCAACGTAAATCTTGTCTACAAATTATTCTAACAAGCAACAGTTTAAGACATAAGTAAAGAAAAAAAAATGCTATGAGAAGGTAGTAATTACAAAATAGCCATAACGACTCTGGTTAGGTATTCACAAACGACTTTGGAAATTCTTAATACGACATTGATTAGGTTGCAGTCATGAATACTGAGCTACACGTAGATAATGACAATTTAAAGACATAAAGGTCGATTTTATTATCATATTGTATGATTCTTGTAGAACTATTAGTCCTTATGACAACAACGTAATGGTCTCAGCACACGCGAGCCATTTTTCTTTTCGCTTCCTCCATGTGAGAAAATATGTTTGTTTTTCTAATAAATAAAAAATCTTTCACAGTTGTTCTCTTAAAAACCACCAAACAAACCTAACGTAATGTTTGATAGTTAATATATCCGGGTTTAACCGCGCATAAATTTTACTGCAGTATTTTGTTAGTTTAATTTCATAGCTTATGAAAAAGTCTCTTTTAGTGCAAAAGTTATTATTTTAGTTATTTTTTAATAACCTTAGTTCCATAGCTGTAGTGACTTAAAATATTCAAATTTCAAAAAAATACATTTTGTTCTAATTACCTCTAACTTGTCTACTCATGGACAAAAGTCCTTAATTTGTTAATGATTTCCCTTAATCACCGCACGAATTGGTGATTCCAGTATCACACAGATTGCACTTAAGAAGCCGCTACTTTATGTCTATCTGTTTAGTTATGATTTGATATTTTTTGAGATGATTAATAAAATCATCAGTCGTTTTCAACCCAAGGGAAGACAGAGAATGGTATATTCTAACGCCAATATCACATGGCTAAGGCCAATACTTTCTATTCGATATTGATTCTTTGTAGTTTTACGACTTGATATACTCTACGTTTACGAGTAAAACTCAAGAAGTAATGAGAAAGTTAATGTGATTTAAGTAACGAGAGGGTGGGCCGCGGAACCTCACTAATTTATTAACTACAGCTATCGATGGGCCACCCATACAGAAATTAACTTCTCTATATTACCTTTATCGTTGTATTTAGCGCGACTAATCTTGATTCTATTTTGTGACACTCCAGAGTTTCAAATTTGTAAAATTAAGATAGGCAAGTAAAAGCATTTGTAAATGGTCTGTGATGCCGCGATAGCCGAGTGTGATCGGAATTCGAGACAAGAGATCCGAGTTCGATCTCCTGGTGGTGGCTCGCACCAATGGTTTTTTAAAAACTTATGTACGATTTATATCTTGTGCATATTGGCTTGGACATAAAGACAACGACATGCTCACCATCTAGCATGTTTTTTTTTCAAAAAATTTCTTTGGTTAGGAAAGGTTAGTCGAAGATACTTCATTGTCTAGATGTCTTAACCAGAATTGGGAATGATGTCAAGATATTCAAATTAGTAAAATTTATTCGTTTTAATTTAATTTGTATTAACTCCTGACGTTATCAATACATTACCTCTGGTCATTTAGAAAGAAACTAAAATAATGAAAGTCATAATGTAAGACGGTCACATCAGGCAGTATGCGAAAAGTCGAATGCTAAATAGATTTAATTCCATCCACCATCTTTAAAATTATATTTTATCTATATAACTATACCGCTTAATTGCACCATTGGCTTGGACAATAAGAGGGCAATAGGATAAGGAAAAAATTATATATAACATAGAAAAATACTACATTTAAATGATATTATGATAATATAAGCTTAAGATTTTATATTTAAAGACCAATCTTAAAAAAATCAAGAATGTTATATCCTGTCTAATAGTTCGTCAAGGCAACTCCTAATAAGCTTGATATTTTGTTATAGCTTAAGTTTTTCATAGATTTTCTTATACCACGAAGGGGCTGTTATTTTAACCTCCACTACTGGTATGTCTATTAAGGCTATTACTGTACTAATGTAAATTGATGGGGCGTCCAAAGTATGGTATTCTTTCATAACATTAGTTTTTTCCGCGTAAAATAATGTAATGAGCAAATGCCCAAAATTCATTACTTAAGGACGCCATATTTGATATGTTATTTTATTTACATTTTTGGTAACATAATCAAACTAAGCTTACTGTTTTATTTTCATATTTTGGAGTCAATAAAATTTTGTTTTATCGTTAAACACAATAAAAAATTTTAAATTATAATTAAGTGTAAAAATTTATAGATGGAAAATTATAAAAGTATTGGTTCGTTAGATATAATTTGTCTTAATTATTGATGTAATAACCTTGTGGTTACGGCGTAAGAATATACCTCTCCCTTTCTTTCTAGGAAAACCCGTAAATATATCATTGGCGCTCATATGGCAAATCAGATACTAACATATAGCAACACTAGGTCAATATTCGGTGGATCTGTGATGGGTAGCAGCGTGACGGTCATGGAGACTCCGTAAGGAATTACGGCAGAAGCCTGTCCTGCATTGATAAGTCAAATACTGGTTGGAAAGCTGAAACATTAATACTATCTCACTTATTCGACTCTAAGATTCTTTATACCACGGGCAGTACCTACTGCCTATCTACCTAGATAATGCATACTCGTAGTGGTCTTGTCCGGCAGATAAATTTTAGCGGAAGATCTAAATATTATCTAGATCTATATAATAAGTCACGATAGCCGAGTGGTTGGGTGGTCGGAATTTCGAGTCAAGTGACCCGAGTTCGATCCCCAGGTGGCGAGCTTGTATCATTGGGTTTTTCTAAAACCTATGTACGAATTACATCGTTGGCTTGGACAGAAAGACGGCGACGGGTTAACCACCTGTCACGTTGTCCCGAAAATATCTTCGCTGGAAGGTGGGTCGTAGGGACCTAAATTGTCTAGACTAGACCTCTGTCTACCTCTGGACTGGGAATTCCGTGAAGATATTTCTATATTTCTTTTCTTATATTTCTATCTATATATTAATTCATTTAAATGTTTTATATTAGTTACAAAGCAATCAACTAACACCGAATCAAATATTAAAGCTGACGAATAACGATTAAACAAATGTATGTAAAGCAATGGCATATAACGGAATATATATTTGTAAACGATAAATGGACACAAAATTTGGTCGCACGTCCAGGTCACGCGCACAGACTCATTGCCGATCAATTATCCGCAATTTGAAGCACTCGTAGATAGCATGACAACCGTACGGACAATTTGTACGCGAGCACTAATTGCATAGTGTAGTGATACTTTCACAGAGCGCTGCCGTATACGTATTTAGCGCGACAAAGATAATTAATTTAGGAATGTTAACGTTTTTAAAATGCCCCGAATATGTGGTTCGTCTTTAACCTAACATATCTGCATATGATGTTTTGTTAACACAAATTACGGGATACGAAATATTAATAGAATATTAATGTTATAGGAAGTATAAGTATATGAAGTCACAATAGCCGAGTGGTTGGGTGGTCGGAATTTCGAGTCAAGTGACCCGAGTTCGATCCCCAGGTGGCGAGCTTGTATCATTGGGTTTTCTAAAACCTATGTACGAATTACATCGTTGGCTTGGACAGAAAGACGGCGACGGGTTAACCACCTGTCACGTTGTCCCGAAAATATCTTCGCTGGAAGGTGGGTCGTAGGGACCTAAATTGTCTAGACTAGACCTCTGTCTACCTCTGGACTGGGAATTCCGTGAAGATATTTCTATATTTCTTTTCTTATATTTCTATCTATATATTAATTCATTTAAATGTTTTATATTAGTTACAAAGCAATCAACTAACACCGAATCAAATATTAAAGCTGACGAATAACGATTAAACAAATGTATGTAAAGCAATGGCATATAACGGAATATATATTTGTAAACGATAAATGGACACAAAATTTGGTCGCACGTCCAGGTCACGCGCACAGACTCATTGCCGATCAATTATCCGCAATTTGAAGCACTCGTAGATAGCATGACAACCGTACGGACAATTTGTACGCGAGCACTAATTGCATAGTGTAGTGATACTTTCACAGAGCGCTGCCGTATACGTATTTAGCGCGACAAAGATAATTAATTTAGGAATGTTAACGTTTTTAAAATGCCCCGAATATGTGGTTCGTCTTTAACCTAACATATCTGCATATGATGTTTTGTTAACACAAATTACGGGATACGAAATATTAATAGAATATTAATGTTATAGGAAGTATAAGTATATGAAGTCACAATAGCCGAGTGGTTGGGTAGTCGGAATTTCGAGTCGAGAGACCCGAGTTCGATCCTTATGAAAACTTATGTACGAATTACATCGTCGGCTTGGACATAAAGGCGGCGACGGGCTCACCACCTGTCACGTTGTCCCGAAAATATCTTCGGTGGAAGGTGGGTCGAAGGGACTTAATTGTCTAGACTAGACCTCTGTCTACCCCTGTATTGGGAATTGCGTGTTTATATTTATATTTATTTTATTTATTTATAATGTTATAGGAAAGAATTAAAATAATAAGGTTAAAACAATTTACTCAATTTCCTAACTCAATAATATACGATGCACATGTTGGCTAAAATATTAAGATTTTATTACCGATTGATAGATAAAATTCTATGTACTAAAATGAATGTAATAAAATGTACGACAGAATTTTACGTGAAATAGTGGATAGAATTTGTTTAGTTTTAAAAATAAATAAAATAAATAAATATCTTCACGCCATTCCCAATACAGGGGTAGACAGAGGTCTAGTCTAGACATTTAAGTGCCTTCGACCTTTTCGATATTTTCGGGACAACGTGACAGGTAGTGAGCCCGTCGCCGGCTCGACGACTTTATGTCCAAGACAACGATATAATTCGTACATAAGTTTTTTTTTAGAAAAACCCATTGGTACGGCCACTTGAGGATCAAACTCGGGTCTCTTGACTCGAAATTCTGGCCACCCAACCACTCGGCTATCGTGACTTTTTGCTGCTTAATTTTGATCTGTTTTTTTCGAACTGGTTATCTCGTCATCTGCTGGTATTTTCAAGCTTTTCCCTTGGGGACTTCATACGATGTGCACGAGAAAAAAGAGGTTTGATTCCACAGGACTCTATACAAAATACATGTATGTGTGTATTTTGAATAAAGTCGTGTGAAATCAACCCTATACATACATAACGGCCTGTTAAAGCCCACTGCAGGACATAGGTCTCTCCCAACAATCGCAGTACCAGACCACTCACACCGAAGACGTTGCTGTTCATCTTCGGTCTGATTATTTTGGTTTGACCTTTTTAGAGATGGTTATCTCGCCACCTATCGGTTGCCATTAGGATATTCTAGGCTCTTTCCCTTAGACGCCTCTTACGACACCCACGGGAAGAAAGGGAGTGGCAACATTCTTACAACGTTACCACACGACACTTATACAAAAATGTAACTACATTTAAATGTCAAAAGCATCAATAACTATTGTAGTGTGTAGTAATAATAACTTTAAATGTCGAAAACAAATTACATTATTGTTTTGCACGTTATTTGATTACTCTGTACAATTAGTCTAGATTGCCCATTAAAACCGTCAGAGATTCATGCAAATGACCTGGGTGCTACGCTATACATATTGTGAGCGAACAATCAGCACCAATCAATAATCTATTGGCAGGCTTAATGACAAGCCAAGGATGTCCGTCGTTGCCACCGCTCGTAATTGGAAGCGGTCGATTGGAATAACTGATAAATCTCAATAATCATTGAGGTAATTAAATTTGATATAATATATATATATAATTTAATATTAAATAAAAATAAATTTGATCTTTCGTTAATTTTGTGAATAGCTAGAATATTATTACTTTTTAAATTTAATATTCTTCAATATTCGTTTTACCGCTGAATCTACTTCGAGCTTGGCGGTGAGGAATAATACAAAAGTAAAAACCTTTATGTCTGAAAAAAGTATCACGTCTTTCCCAGTACAGGGATAGACAGAGGATAGGTAGACAGTTAAGTCGTTTCGCCCACGTTCCTCCGAAGATATTTTGGGACAACGTGACAGGTAGTGAGCCCGTCGCCGGCTCGACGACTTTATGTCCAAGACAACGATATAATTCGTACATAAGTTTTGAAAAAACCCATTGGTACGGCCACTTGAGGATCAAACTCGGGTCTCTTGACTCAAAATTCCGACCACCCAACAGCGCGGCTATCGTGACTCTTTCATATCTGAAAATTCAGAATATTAAAAAAAATATATGATACATGATGTTTTAATACAGGAGGCATTACTGTTTGAAATTATAGAAAGAATTAAAATAATAAGGTTAAAACAATTTACTCAATTTCCTAACTCAATAATATACGATGCACATGTTGGCTAAAATATTAAGATTTTATTACCGATTGATAGATAAAATTCTATGTACTAAAATGAATGTAATAAAATGTACGACAGAATTTTACGTGAAATAGTGGATAGAATTTGTTTAGTTTTAAAAATAAATAAAATAAATAAATATCTTCACGCCATTCCCAATACAGGGGTAGACAGAGGTCTAGTCTAGACATTTAAGTGCCTTCGACCTTTTCGATATTTTCGGGACAACGTGACAGGTAGTGAGCCCGTCGCCGGCTCGACGACTTTATGTCCAAGACAACGATATAATTCGTACATAAGTTTTGAAAAAACCCATTGGTACGAGCCTGCCACCTGGTGATCGAACTCGGGTCTCTTGACTCAAAATTCCGACCACCCAACAGCGCGGCTATCGTGACTTTTTGCTGCTTAATTTTGATCCGTTTTTCGAACTGGTTATCTCGTCATCTGCTGGTATTTTCAAGCTTTTCCCTTGGGGACTTCTTACGATGTGCACGAGAAAAAAGAGGTTTGATTCCACAGGACTCTATACAAAATACATGTATGTGTGTATTTTGAATAAAGTCGTGTGAAATCAACCCTATACATACATAACGGCCTGTTAAAGCCCACTGCAGGACATAGGTCTCTCCCAACAATCGCAGTACCAGACCACTCACACCGAAGACGTTGCTGTTCATCTTCGGTCTGATTATTTTGGTTTGACCTTTTTAGAGATGGTTATCTCGCCACCTATCGGTTGCCATTAGGATATTCTAGGCTCTTTCCCTTAGACGCCTCTTACGACACCCACGGGAAGAAAGGGAGTGGCAACATTCTTACAACGTTACCACACGACACTTATACAAAATGTAACTACATTTAAATGTCAAAAGCATCAATAACTATTGTAGTGTGTAGTAATAATAACTTTAAATGTCGAAAACAAATTACATTATTGTTTTGCACGTTATTTGATTACTCTGTACAATTAGTCTAGATTGCCCATTAAAACCGTCAGAGATTCATGCAAATGACCTGGGTGCTACGCTATACATATTGTGAGCGAACAATCAGCACCAATCAATAATCTATTGGCAGGCTTAATGACAAGCCAAGGATGTCCGTCGTTGCCACCGCTCGTAATTGGAAGCGGTCGATTGGAATAACTGATAAATCTCAATAATCATTGAGGTAATTAAATTTGATATAATATATATATATATATATATATATATATATATATATATATATATATATATATATATATATATATATATATATATATATATATATATATATATATATATATATATATATATATATATATATATATATATATATATATATATAATTTAATATTAAATAAAAAATAAGTTTGATCTTTCGTTAATTTTGTGAATAGCTAGAATATTATTACTTTTTAAATTTAATATTCTTCAATATTCGTTTTTACCGCTGAATCTACTTCGAGCTTGGCGGTGAGGGAATAACACAAAAGTAAAAAACCTTTATGTCTGAAAAAAAGTATCACGTCTTTCCCAGTACAGGGATAGACAGAGGGATAGGTAGACAGTTAAGTCGTTTCGCCCCACGTTCCTCCGAAGATATTTTGGGACAACGTGACAGGTGGTGAGAACGTGTCCCTCTCAATGTCCAAGCCAACGATATCATTTGTACATAAGTTTTGAAAAAAACCCATTGGTACGAGCCTGCCACCTGGTGATCGAACTCGGGTCTCTTGACTCAAAATTCCGACCACCCAACAGCGCGGCTATCGTGACTCTTTTATATCTGAAAATTCAGAATATTAAAAAAAATATATGATACATGATGTTTTAATACAGGAGGCATTACTGTTTGAAATTATAGAAAGAATTAAGATACCGCGCTTTTTCCGTGGTTGTTGAAAGAAGCAGCTATCTCAAATAGGAGGATATTCTCTAGGACATTTAGCTAGAATTTGCAAAATCTTTCGGTAGATGTCACCAACGCTATTATAGGCGTTGATAAAGATAAATATTTAAAATTTCAACTAAAGTGTTTAGGACACGGTGGCTTGGAGGTAAAAGCGTTGCCACGGTATGGTGGAGGTCGCGGGTTTGAATCCTGACTATATAAGTTTGAAAATATCAAACCTAAATCTATGTATATTCATATTTAATTTCTTGTGGGAATACTACGCATTTAAATAAAACCATGATTTACAGATGTCATCGTATTTTTTTTAGTTACACGTTTTTTTTGCTTTACAGCACCAGTGGCCACGTGTGGACCTGTTGTCATAGGTAAATTTCTTCAAGCCATTCTCTTTACTAGGGTAGACGTCTAACGACGTGTGTATTTGTCTCCGAGACCTTTGTCCCAGAGCTGTAAAGCAAATCGAAAAAGACTAGATTATATTATTGATATTTTTCAAATAATCAACTCTTTCTTCCGATAGGTGGGAACATAATTATAAGATACATGTCAGATCAAAACTAAGCAGACCAATACCGGAAATGAGCATTCAAGATGTGAGTAAATGGCACTGTGAACGACAATATGCTATACGCTTCAAGCGTTGCGATTAAGGCAAATATTCCTTAGGAAGAAGTCTAACTTCCACAGAGGAATATTATAACTATAAGTCAGTGATTTAAAGAAACTCGAACAACCACAGAGTAAATTAAATTAAGTCAAAACGAGAAACTATAACGAATAAAAATAATTATGCTCCAACATTAGACCACCATGCGCCATCGTCAAGCCTACGCACTGTCCAACGTCCCATAAACTACAGAAGTAAGGAATCCCACACTTTGCCGAGCAATTGTTGTCCGGTGTTAATAAAATGCCATATATTTTAACTATTTTGACAGTTCTAAGCTATTTCTCGTGTAATACACACGAACATCGTGTTTGGTAAGTCGAAATATCGAACATAAAATCTAAGTAATTGTGATTTTATATTTATGATTATTTAGGAGTTTACATACTATTACTTAGTATCGATTTAACCACTAAAAGACAACCACTAAGGCTTGCTAAGTATTAATCAAGATCTAATAGGAGGGGCTTTTTTAAATTTTAATTAAATAAAATATGTATACAAATTAAAGTATTTTTTGGTGGTTTATTTCCATTAGTTCAGAATATATGGTATATATGTAGCAACTTAAAAGATCCCATTGCTGTGGAAATTTCATGATTTCCGATAAAAAAACATAAGCACTTGTGATAAGTAATTTTGACAGATCTGTTTCGTTGCTAATCTGACCCTATAAAACCAAATTTAAGGTTACATGAACCGACGAAAATAATCTACATGTTTCTAAGTTAAAAGTATAAACTCTAATTTACATTTACAATAAAGTTGTATGTAGTTCAAAGAGTTAGTTTACGTTTGTTTGTTGTAAAGAAAAAATATTGCGAATAAAAATTTACAATTGGACAAAAATAACGTGGAATATTATTATTTTGGTATTATGAAATAAAATAAAATATCTATTACAACAAAGAAAAATAAAAGAAACAAAGAAAAATATGTGCTATTCACAAGCAATAAAAGCAAAACTTCAGTAGATCGACAAAAGAATGTGATGAATATATATAAAAAGAGTAGAATAATTACATAGTTTATTTATAAAGTAGTATACATATTTCTGTCTCATTCTATGCCGGCTTCATCAAACCTTCAAACCAGATTTTTTAAATATTTGTATACATAGAATACAAACATACATAACAGCCTGTAATAGTCCATTGCTGGACATAGACCTTTTCCGTCGAGTTTGCCATAATCGCAATGGATGGCAACCGCTGCTGCCCGACACCGGTCTGCTTATTTTTGCTTGGTATTTTTTTCAAGTTATCTCGCCATCAGTCAGTAACCTTAAGGCTTTTCTCTTAGTCACCTTATACGTGATGTATAAGAGCAGAAAGGGTTTGGTGTCATATTCTTAAACTGAAACCCCCCACGGCAATTTTTTTCGAGATGATTATCCATCTGCCATTGATCTTGTCAAGATTTTTCTTTTAATTCTCTCTTACGCCATCAACAAGAAGAAAGGGGATGCAAGTCGTAAGTCGATACCATCACAGACATATCAATAGTACTGTTTAAAATATTCTTGCATTGTTATTTTTGGCTCATTAGTTTAGTTTGGTGTTGTAATTTTGTAGTGTTATTTGTGAATGTGGCAATATTCATTTACAATAAGTTATTTACTCTTAACGTATAATTATTCATTGTATGCTTGCAATTCGCAAGATCTGTATATCACAACATAATGGCTGGAAGGGACTAGAGAGCCGCCTACAATGCTCGTGAAAGCGTTCAGCTTACAACTTGATTTGTGATTTCAAAGATTATTGCTTGTAAAATCCATTATTGAGCTTATGTAATTCAGTTTGAGCTTCACTTGTTCTGTAATATCAATCTATGAGATCGTCACGATCTTACAGATTGTCATGGTCACGATATAAATAGATATTGAGTGGAGGCAAAAGCACTCCAATCCAAAACTATAAAACTTTATTATATTAACAAATATGTTTAAATCTTTAACATTTTACAAACCTATTAGTGTTATTTTATATTTCGAAACAGTGATAGATTAATAGATAATTTTATTGATAACATAGCTATTTATTTCTTGTTTTGCAAACACTAGATTAGGTAACAGGTGACTAATAAACACTCTCTAAAAATTACTAAATTGTTTAAAAAAAAGTAATATTTTACGCAGCATTTACCATGATGATAGGTAATGATAGAAAATTATAATGTTATCTACATGTTGGACAGATTATTTTGAGGAGGTATTTGCCCAACTGTGGGAATTTTGGAAGAAGATTTTTCATTTGAGAAGTCGGTAGCTTTGTAATAGGTAATAGAAGTCTAAATACGTAAAGCAGGATTTCTCACTCATTACTAAGATACAAAAAAAAACAAAAACAGTTAATAATTAAAATAAGTACTTTAAAAAGTACATAACTTAAGTATAAAATACAGTACTGAGGCAGTGCTCCTAATATTGAGACATAGATGTGACCACAGTCACAGGCCACTTGTCGTTAGTTTCAAGAATGTACTTTCAATATAACAATATGTTACAAAATTCTATTGGATTTCATAAAAAGGAACACTTCAATCCTTTATTTTTCGCTTTGGTCAAACTTATATTTTTATTTTGAAATTTATCTCGTTTTTAACAGCATTTTATTGAAGCAGGGGCGGTGCCTACGCGTTGCCTCAGTCATTCATTAAAAGTTTATATGTGCTGTGAAGCTGGCAGGTCTATATAATTTTTGACAGCTCATTGTTTAATTGGTAGTGAACCCCCCCCCCCCCCCTAACGTGATTCGCAGATTTTAACACCGCTACAGTCATTCAACGTTCAAAGTACAAGTTCAAGTTTGTTCAAAAAACTAAAAGTTGTAGTTAGCCACTACACAAGTTACCATGTTTAGGTGCCCGATATATCGTGTAATATACTGTTATAATATAAGGTTAACTCGAAACTATTTTATATATTATATACAACATCAATTTTAATCTCTCTAAATAAGAATTAATGAAACGGTATTGCTAAATTCACGCACATAACACTGATCTACCTTATCTTGAAATCACATCGCAAACGTATAAATCTCTACGAATTATTTCATTACCGGTGACTTGGGTAAACAAACACTGACAGCTACATACCTCCACGCTACCAGACTGCGCAGGCGCTGCTTTGTAATGCATCGCCAGTTTCAATAGTTTTTTGTGTCATTTTAAAGCCGCACCCTCTTTTAACTTCAATTTGTACAAACATTGAAATTACTGTAATTAATAATAACCAATTTTAAAGTATTCTATAGTGGACAATGACATCGAAAATAACCATAATTGTTTTGACGTTTATTTATTAGATTTTGTAAATTATGATTAGCTATAAATATTTCAGCTATATATAATTGAACAATATTTCATATACGCAAAGCTTTAATTTAAACAAAAATATAATTAAAAAATAAACAAATAAAACATAACCAAATTAGACATAAAGGCGGCGACGGGCTCACCACCTGTCACGTTGTCCCGAAAATATATTCGGTGGAAGGTGGGTCGAAGGGACTTAATTGTCTAGACTAGACCTCTGTCTACCCCTGTATTGGGAATTGCGTGAAGATATTTATTTATTATTTATTTAACAATTTAAAAATTTGGCTCTCCTTAAAATCAGAACACAACAAAAGTTTTAATGCTGTTTTGATGCTAAAATATATAAGAGATTGCTTAAGATTCCTTAGGTAGATAAGATAAGTTTTGGATCTAATTGAATTTAAAGTAGTATATATTTTTACCAGCTTACACATGTCGACTGAAAAATAGCTTTTTGATTTTTTTTAATATTTGAAAACGTCGTTCTTCGTCGTTCTGTGGTCATATACTAACCTCATAATAATGAAATTTAAGAAGTAATACTTATAATCAATCGTTTAATCTAAGGCTTTACCATAGTTACAGCTTATGAATTTCACCCCCATTTCTTCACGTGGGTATCGTAAGAAGCAACTAACGAAGAGGTTTTCAAAATACCATTTACTACTGATAAACTAAAATTAGAAAAACTAAAATTCTGCAAACCGATGATGGGCAATAGCGATTAAGATCCAATTTCTAGAATTACTATGGCGATTCCACCAAAGGAGGCGGTTATACATACGTTTAACTTACGGGAAAGGAATAAGACAACGAAAACAACGGAAAGAAAATAATATATAGTATAAATATTTTGCTAATATTTCATATATAAATATTTTGCTAATATAAATAATATATAATATAAATCTTAAAGATGATAGACACCTGAATCATTTTCATTATAACTGTTTCGGTGTTTCGGATTGAGGGGCTATAGAAAGCCTGCGCAATAATTGGCTATGATGCATTTCATCTTTGTTCTGGAGGGTGTAAATGTATCCTTAGTGTTAGTGACCTTTTTCTTTTAAATGGTTTGCAGATGTTGTGTGCTGCAATAGCCACTTACCTTCGGGTGATTGTTAGCTCGTTGTCAATCTAATCCCAAAAAAAAACTCGAATTAAATCCCTACGTGGTTAACCGGTACCTATGACATTTTCCAAACTTTTAATGTACCTACGAGTGTTTGTATTTTAATTAAGCTTTTGTACATTGATAGTCAAAATGACTCAATTGTCTAGAGCTCTAATAACCCGGATGTGGAGCATCGGTTTAGACTGCTTTATTCATTCATATTTTCTTGAATAATATCGTAGGCGAAAAAATAAAGACTTCAGGCACTGAGGTATTTTGGACGAGAAGACACTCCGGAGCTTCCCGAACGCTGCCCAGCCGAGTCGGATTCGTCGAAAGACCTCGTCCTTGAAGCTGGAACTGTCTGCCTTGATCAACTGACCCAAGTAGACATACTGGTCCACAACTTCAAGAACTGAGCTCCCAACACATACAGGTGAAGGTGCAATATGGACATTCGACATAATCTTCGTCTTGTCCATATTCATTCTAAGACCCACCTGTTGGGAAACTTCATTTAGGTCATTGAGCATGATGTTCAAATCCTCCAGCGACTCCGCCCATGACCACAATATCGTCGGCAAATCGAAGGTGAGTGATATACTCGCCATTTATATTGATGCCAAGTCTTTTCCATTCCAGGATTTTGAAGGCATCTTCCAAAGCAGCGGTGAACAGTTTCGGAGAAATAACGTCTCCCTGTCTAACACCTCTCTGCAGTGGAATAGCCCTGGTCTTCTGCTCTTGTACTCGGACTGACATGGTGGCGTTTCTGTACAAGCACTTCAACACCTCGATATACCGATAGTCAATATGGCATCGCTGGAGAGATTGGAACACCGCCCACGTTTCGATCGAATCAAAGGCTTTTTCATAGTACACAAACGCTAAGCATAGTGGTCGGTTATACTCTCTGGTCTTCTGTATAACCTGCCGCAGCGTATGGATGTGGTCTATGGTACTGTAGCCTTTTCGGAAACTTGTTCGGGAGGCTGGAAGGCATCGAGCCTGTTAGTGAGATGGTTCGTGATCACCCTTGAAAACAGCCTATAGACGTGGCTTAGGAGTGTGATCGGTCTGTAGTTCTTCAAAAGGGAATTGTCGCCTTTCTTGAAGAACAGTACCACAACACCCCTATTCCACGCCTCTGGCGTCACGCCCTCGAGCAGAACGGAATTGAAGTGCTTCTGAAGGACTTTGAGTACCGGCGTTCCGCCCGCTTTCAGAAGCTCTGCTGTGATTCCATCCTCGCCCGGCGCCTTGTTATTTTTGAGCTGTTTAAGGGCAATCCTAATCTCGTGGAGGCTGATGTCCGGGATACCTTCGGTATGATGCCGAGTTAACTTGGCTCTTGGATCTTTGGCCAAGTTAACAATGGGTCACCCTCCCGGTGGTAGAGTAAGTTACCTGACTTAAGGGTTGTCGTGCCCTCTCCCTCTCTTCGGACTTCAGACTTCAGGACTTACAATTGAGTTACTAGAATTTATATAACCAAGAGAGATTTATTTTTTTTCAATGTCTACACCTAGCTTCCTTCCAACTAACCCATTTTAAGTGGGCAAAAGCTGAAATGAAAAAGCTTGTTTCAGCGAGTGTTCTTAGACAATGACTAATCGTTTACATAAGTTACAACAGGAGATAAAATAAAAGAAATCTTTAAAAACACAAGAAATGGGGAAACGCGTTTGAGTATGGCTTGAGAAAAATTAAATGATGCCTAATGATAGAGCATTAATCCTTTACATTGAAAAAAATGATTTCGAAAATTGGTTGATTAGGACGTGCTAGTGGACTTGTGTTTGTAAAAATTAAAAAATGTAAAAATATTTCATTGGAGTATTACTTGATAAGTGTTAGTAAGCACGCTTGATGACAAATTTATGCTTCGATACAATTCATTTAGAAAAAAGAATTCAGCTTAAGGTTGAATAAAACGGCCCAACGCACTTTTATGGAATTTAATCAACTCCATAAGTATATTTATATATATTTGAAAAAGAAAAAAACAACTACAGATGAGACTCAGAGATAAGTAGGCTTTTGACGTTCTTATTTAACCCTTTGTAAAAAACTAATACAGGACGTTAGGTGTCAAAGAGTATGAAGGATTTTTCGTAATCGCCACGCTTTTGAAAAAGATTCAAAAGAGCTCAGGAACAGATACCTCGCATCTAATATGCCATAGCCCTTCTCCAGTTTCCTTGTTGTCAGATGGTTATACCGCCATCTGCTATCTCTTACTATATGTACGAGATAGTAAAGCTGTAGAAAATTACGGCTTTACACCACGCTAATCTCAAACAAAATCATGTTGAGTATTTATGGCATTTTTTTTTCACAAACGGATCTGTAGTCAAAGTGAAGATGTAAGTAAATATTGATTTGCTATTACAATACAAAACATGATGCATAAATAACAATAAAATATATTGAGCTTCTGTAAATACAACGAAGTATATCATGAGGTCCAAGATAATATTTCTTGAATTTAAAAAACATCAGATTAAGGTATAGCATGCCTAATTGTGATTCTACCCACGCCGCCTCGCCTCTGTCTCCGAGAATGCATTAAAAATATTGCTGCGAGCCTTTTTTGCACGGGAATTATTATTATGTGTTTAAGTAATTGTGGTAGGCAACACGCATTGTTAAGATTATGATGTCATGTACAGGCAACTGACTCGACGATTTTGCTCTTAAATTTGTTTTGTAGCGACATCTGTTATAGAGTAGCTGAAACTGAGTTATATAGAGTATAAAATAAATATGAAATAAGTAAGTAGCAGCCTGTGAATACCTACTGCAGGGCAAAAGCCCAATATAATTTTTAATACCACGAATATTTCAGAGAGATTAGAGCATTTATGGGCCTGAGTATTACTGAGCTAAGAGTCGCACATAACTGGTATTTATAGAAAACGACTACTGAAACATACTTGTAAGAAATCTTAAACGAATATGTTAGTTCATATACGATCAATTTGGGAGAGAATGCTTTCTTTTTGCAAGAAGAACGATTACCTTCAAGAAAAAAGAAAGAAAGAAAAGCTTTTAATTTTACTTAACGTTAAAAATTAAAAATATATATAAAAAAAACATTATTCTGTGCCAAATCAGGTCCTTGGTATGCAACATACCAAACACCATTATGGTAGTAATGAGAACGTGGGGTTAATAAAAAGTAATAAAACTCTAGAAAATTTTGAAGTAATAAAATAAAAATATTCTTTTTTCTATTATTGTCATAAGTTGGGATAGGTTTATTTACATAGATAGGTTTCTTATACATTTTATTACTTTCTTTCAAAGAACATTAAATTGTCTATAAAACACAGTTAATAATAATCATTTTAGCTAGCTTTTTTTTAGTTCAGTACCTGACCCTAATTCATTGCTCTCGAGTGTATTAATGCTAAAATGTAGAACAAAATACTCAAAACAATTTACCATAATTAAAATTAACTGCTTGTGGTAAAGCATAAACAGAATATTCACAACAACAAATTAAAACAAGACAATTCAATGAGAAGATCTTCAGTGCACGTCATTCCTTATACGTGATGTAATAAACGCCCCACTTAAATATTTAGGTAAGATAAGTGTTATGTTATGCCCTCGTTACTGGGAAAATGCTTGCATTAATACGTGCCATCGTGGCGTTGTTGACGATTTGACTCTGAGCATCATCTTGATAGTACCACCTACAAAAGTTAATGTCGCATACGGTTTTGTTTAACGCTGCAAATGAGATCTTGGTTAAATAAACAAATATATGAAGCTATACAAATACATACAATAATCTATCATGTGACGGTCATAACAATCTGTTACTGGTTGTCTTTGATGTTATTACAAACGATTGTATAGCGACGTAACCATTTCGCGAATAATAATCGCCAATCGTGACAAGTATGGCAATTCCTCCTATGGGAGATTTGTACGTCCTATAGTAGACTTTTAGTCACCGTTGATTAAGTAGGTATAGTTGGGAAGACACAGACAATACACAGTTTGTTTATAAGATTGTTAATTGGAGGTAAGTCCCGATAGCCGTGTGGTTGGGTGGTCGGAATTTCGAGTCAATAGACCCGAGTTCGATCCCCAGTTGGTAGGCTTGTACCAAAGGGTTTTTCAAAAACTTATGTACGAATATCGTTGGCTTGGACTTAAAGACGGCGACGGGCTCACCACCTGTCACGTTGTCCCGAAAATATCTTCGATGGAAGGTGGGTCGAAGGGACTTAATTGTCTAGACGCGACCTCTGTCTACCCCTGTATTGGGAATTGCGTGAAGATATTCTTCTATTCTTCTTCTAATTGGAGGTAAATCGGAAGAAATACACTAGGGCGAAAATATTAAATATTAAAGAAATGTATACCATAAATTTGAGGAGGTAAACCAATTTTTTAAATTATCTGTAGTTATTCTGCTAATATATTTTAACAATTACTACTTATTGGCACTAAAGTATTTTCATTTTGACGAATTCCTAATATTGGCCAACATCAAAAGGCCACATATTCACACTCAATACCTTAGAGGAAACACACGTTTGAAACTTTTGTACGGAATTTTACAGAACCGCGGACCTTTGCCTTAATTGAAACGAGGATTCCTTTGTTCAATATACGGTTGAATTAAAACTGACCAAAGGTTGAACTTTCTTAATGAGATTCTAATAAAACAATAAGGAGATACGTATTTTTACACGTGGTTAAAATTATAACGTAAAAAAGTTTGTTGAAGGCTCGTAGTTTCGAAATTAAACTATAGCCACTTATATGTCAATGCAAACGAACATTTATTCCTGTTTGAGATTATCAACTTACAGTGTCCCCAAACACTTATTATATAAAGAGTTAATTACTTTAATAATTTAAAATAAATAAATATAAATATCTTCACGCAATTCCCAATACAGGGATAGACAGAGGTCTAGTCTAGACGATTAAGTCTCTTCGACCTACCTTCCACCGAAGATATTTTCGGGACAACGTAATAGGTGGTGAGCCCGTCGCCGGCTTTATGTCCAAGCCAACGATATTCGCCTGCCACCTGGGGATCGAACTCGGCTCTCTCGAATCGAAATCTCAACCACCCGGCTATCGTGACTTCATTTTAATAATTTGATTTATTTATTTATATCATCAAACTCCATAAGCTCAATAGAAACTGCAACATCCATTTCTGCTTAAGATTTTATGTTATTTAATGTAAGTATTACGTAAGCTATATTTCATTTATAATAACCATTTGAATCCTCAAAGTTATGTTACCACTTTTATTTCTTTGATGAAAAGAAAATTCATCTATCAGTGAAGGTACTCACGTACCATGTCAGTACGTTTCGTGCACCAGCGCACCAATAAATATGAGAATTAATGGCTCGTGCCGCCGAAACACTGATTTTAATGCTTCGTGACGTACCTTGACAAGCAATGTATTTGATTGTGTGTAGACAGTTGGTGAATACGATTCATGAACTGGCTTACTTGAAATTAATTTGGTAAAAGAACAAGAAAACAGTTACTTATCAGCGCGGAGGTTTTCCATAACCGCCATTTCCATAAACGGATTAAAAATCGCAATATCGGGCACCTTCGACGCTGCTCCCCAGCACCGATAAACTTTATTATAAATGAAATAAATATCTTCACGCAATTCCCAATACAGGGGTAGACAGAGGTCTAGTCAAGACAATTAAGTCCCTTCGACCCTCCTTCCACCGAAAATATTTTCGGGACAACAGGTGGTGAGCCCGTCGCCGTCTTTATGTCCAAGCCATCGACACAATTCGTACATAAGTCATTGGTACGAGCCACCTGGGGATCGAACTCGGATCTCTTAACTTGAAATTCCGATCACCCAACCACTCGGCTATCGTGAACTTTATTGTGGTCTAGTAGACCACAAAAATTTTTCGAGATCGTTGTCGCGTCAACTCTGGGTAGTCATTGCCATTTTAGTGCTTATAACTCAGTCGCTTCTTACAATATCGACTCACTTACACACCCACTTATATAAAAAAGGCGTTAAATATTATTCCCCTGATATGGAATTGATAAATATATAAATATTGACTCGCAAAAATCCACAGCAAAAGGAGTTGGTTTATTCGTATGCCACCACACCGCACGGTCAATGAATGAATCAATTTCACTGAAACCAAATCCAAATATTTGTTCTTTGACGTAGTAACATAAATTACACTTGTCAAAAGGCGTAATGTTAACAGTAAACATTCACTATTCAGACTTTAAACTCCTTATGGGCGACGTAGGTTACCTCTCCCAAATTTATTCACCAATATTTGCCAAATATTATATTTATATACGCGCAGTCGCTTCCTCTTTACCGTGTGGTGTTGGCGTATCACCCACCTATTTGGGTTGACTACCATGGTTAACCGGTGATTTTACACCAGGGTCTAAGTAGAGAGGTTTCTGGTACTGCCACCGTTCGCCATTCCGCTTGCCGAGAGAATCGACTGTGGCAACTCCACCACATAGAGAAGCATAATTTTTCGTTAGACTTTTACAGGCCGTAAACAAAAATGGTCGTTTAAAAAAATTTAGTTAACAAGTCTACATCGCTCAAGCACGATAGTAATATCTTATCATCAAATAAATTGGAATTGTTACATGCTCGAAATATACTCTCACGTTTGTCTTTACAAAACAAAGTATGAATAGCAAGGCAGTCAAGAAACTCGTAACTTTTCGGGATCGCTAGATTCGTAGACAGTCCACTTGAATCCAATTTGTTACAACGGCCACGTTTGGTTTTTCTCACGACAGTAGCTTAATAACGTTGCATCTATACGAATACTAAGTGATTGTTTTATTTTTTACCATAAAAAAGGGTCTGTCTGATTGAATTATAACAACCCCTTGACGCTTGTAAAGCACGATTCTGTATATAAAGCAAGAAACTTAAAAGGTAAAAGAAATTTAGTACTTTCGATCGAATTTTGATATTTATCGAAAAAAATAAAATAAATATCTTCACTCAATTCAGATCAAATCCCAATTTGGTCAAACAGACAGAGGTCATACAAAAAGTGGTTTTCTACATTGACCCGTCCGGCTATCGAACCCTAGAACTCGGAGCTTGCAATACCATGGAAACCGGCAAGTGGCGACTCATTCACGGAGGTCTTCAAATAAGTATTAAGTTTGTCGTCTCAGGTTTACCTACTCGTGTTTTTTTTTATTAGGGGCCGTTTTTGTTAATGTGTACGGAAATCATACTAATCTGTTTTACTATTCTGTTTCATACCTTTCTGTGAGGTTTGTTAACACACTACATCATAGTTAAGCGATTGCGATATGATATCCTTGAATTAAATCTTTTCGCAGGCGCACTTACTATCATTTAAATCTCGTTTTTAGGTATTTAAAATTTATTTAATAAATTTTTTAATCTATTTCTTTCTCTTTTTCTATTCACTAAAAATTCTACGTGCAGTTTGTTTATATATCTTATTACACTTACCTTGCCGGTTTCGTAATAACTTGAGAGTTCAGGTTAAAAATACTTGTGAAATTTTAATGTAACTTTCTTATAGGAAAGAACTGCAAATAAGCTGCTTGAAATCAGTTTATCAAAATATATACAGGAACTCAGAGAGGTGTAGGAAGAGGAGAAAAACAGAGACTTTAACCATCGAATGAAACCCAGAAAACAAAAAGCGTCTTCTTCACTACAGTTTTTCCCCTTTCCTGTACAGTAACATTTATGAATTAACCACAGATTTATTTTTATTCATGTTATCTACAGTGTATTCCTTCCGTCATTTTATTTAGTTCATTAATAATTTTTCGGTTAAATTTAGGTACATTTTAAATACTTCGTAAAGTGCCCAGAATAACATGTACCTAAAGGTTTTGATGCTCTGATCATGTTAATTATTATTGTTACGTATATTTGTTTGTTAATAATAAAATATAAACACAAAAAATACATACTATTGCATCGAAAAAAGTTTCTCACAACTTAATAGAATTACTTAAACACAAACTTAAACACATTACAAACATCGAAACAGTTAGTTAGTATCCGCGCCAGCCGGGCGCGCTTCCGTGAGCCGTGGCTTTAATATTATTCATGCGTCTAGCTATTTGTATTAGTTACAAATGAACGGTTACCGAAATCATTTAAATGCTAATTCAATAATTAAGCCGATCCGCCCGTGGCCGCGTGCCAGACGTCTATTGATTCGACAGTAGTTATCGAAATAACTATCAATGAGTTTCATTTGCATGCTCTCGGTTAGGCGTGTATAAGTTGGATTGGACTTTTAGAAGCTAAAATTATATTCTTGTATTAATTAAAGCGTTGAAACGCCTTTTAAAGTTTTACTTGGAAATGCAATAACTGAAACAGATACTGATATAATGAATTTTAGTTAGAGTTAAAATGCTTAGTCACGATAGCCGAGTTTTCGGGTGGTCGGAATTTCGAGTCGAGAGACCTGAGTTCGATCCCCAGGTGGCAGTACCAATGAGTTTTTCAAAAAAAACTTATGTATTAATTTCATCGTTGGCTTGGACATAATGGCGGTGACGAGCTCACCACCTGTCACGTTGTCCCGAAAATATCTTCGGTAGAAGGTGGGTCAAAGGGACTTAATTGTCTAGACTTGACCTCTGTCTACCCCTGTATTGGGAATTGCATGAAGATATTTATTTATTTTATTTTTAAAATGCTTAAATTAGAAAAAACTTAATAGATAGTGAGTTTTAAATGACTTTTATAAGTTTATTTTGAATATTCGTTAAAAAGAACTCATATTTTTAAACCATTACCACATAGTCGACCATCATCCTTATAGTCTAAATATGAAAAAGTAAAGCCATAATCGCATGCAACATATTCTATTTACAGAAACATCCGTAATGACGCCGAGTGAGTTCCAGAAGTGTACTTGTTAACCCTTAAATAAATTAAACTCATCATACGGACGGAGTCGCGGGAGCGAATTAGTCGGCTCTTTGTGCAATCAAGCGAGCCCTTCGCGCCCTAATGAATATGAATACGGCTGAATTCGCCCGGAATACTGGTATCCACCCGCGGCCGCCGACGCAACTCATTACATTGGCCGATGCTCACACCGAATTGAACCACGGATCTCTAATACAGTTAATTTTGGGCAACGTAACAGGTGGTGAGCCCGTCGCCGTTTTAAATCAACAAGTTTTAAAAATTGTTTTACAATTGGTGGTTAATATATGCGCGTGTGTGTGTCTATTATGCATATTCTTTTATTGTGTTATTTTTAACAATAATATGTGACCAATGCCACGATATCCAAGCCTAAACTATCTGTCCATCGATAATTTGGTGTATAAAAAACATATATTCTTAAGCATGTAGATTATATATATATTTATATATTTATATTTGTTTATCTTCACGCACAATCCCTGACGGGGTAGCCAGAGAGAACAGACCGCCAAGTGTCACGATCCCTACATACTTCTTTCGCTACTTTCAGATTCATCATCTTCTTCATACATGCACGTCTAGGTATCCGAGTACTCTTGACCCTCCTCTCTTCGAGCAATTTGCTCACATGGTCTTCGAAAGTTAGTATCGGTCTACCTCGACACCTTTTAATATTAACTTTCGCGCTATATATTTTCTTCACCATTCGGTTTTCACTCATTCGCTAACCATCGAAGCACGCCCTTATCCATTTTTGAGACAAGGTCATCTTTCAAACCTGCCATATTGCGAATCTCTTCGTTTCGCTTTCGGTCGGCCATGGTATGGCCGCACATTTTACGAAGAGATCGCATCTCCACTGCATTCAACCTGCTTTTATGCTTCTTCTGGCATACCCAGGTTTCGCTGCCATATAACAAGGTCGGTACCAACACTGCGTTATGTATTGCAAGGCGTGCACTTTTCACAACGCCTTGCCTTTTGATTAACGCAGTCAGGGCACCATTGACTTTGTTCCCGGCAGCGACACGCCTGTCCACATTTAAATCACATCTTCCATCCCGGCTAAACGCACTTCCCAAGTATACAATTTCATTCACCTGTTCTAGACATTCCTGATTTACCCAAATTTCGCACTTCGTTCTTTCTTCGTCCCTTTCAAATACCAGAACCTTAGTTTTATAAGCGTTCAAACGGAGACCATTAATTTCACATTCTTCTTTCATACACGTGACTAATGCCTGCAGTTCTGCCTCTGATGGTGAAATAAGCACTGCATCATCAGCATAAAGCAGACAATTTACTTTTATGTCACCCAATTTCACACCCAAACAGCTATCTTTCAGCTTATGTAAACAGCTGTCGAGATACAGTATGAACAGCCAGGAAGACATGACACAACCCTGTTTTACGCCCGTTTGGACGCTAAACATGGGTGACAGGTCATGCCCTACCCGCACACAGACTTTACAGTCACAGTAAAGTGACTGAACAGCCCTTAGCAATCGACCATCCACACCATACCCCGGCAACAGTTCCCACATTTTCTTCCTTAGAACCTTATCAAATGCTTTCTCAAGATCCACAAAAGCACAGAAAATCTTCTGGTTAGCAGCCAGAAGCTTCTCCGTGATCATGCGGAGAGAAAACATTTGATCCGTGCATCCTCTTCCAGGTCTAATACCGCATTGTGCCTCCCATAGAAATCTTTCCGATTTATCTTGCATCCTACATGTCAAAACCTTCGAGTAAACTTTACTTGCTAAACTGGTCAAGCTGATCGCCCGATAGCACCCGCAGTCATAATGTGAACCTTTACCTTTATATAAAGGCACAATGACCGCGGATCACCAATAATCCGGAACAGCCCCCGTTCGCCAGCACAAATTGCACAGTAGATGAAAGCTATCCCAGACGCGTGGCCCACCATACTTGACCATTTCAGCAGTAACTCTGTCTAGTCCCGCAGCCTTACCACATTTCAAACTTCTAATTGCACATTCAATCTCTTTCATACTGATGACCTCAGTGTCATCGAGGTCCGAGTCTGGCGTACCAACCACGGCGTCACCCCCGGATCCCTCACTAAGATCATCACACGCATACATCTCTCTATAAAATTCGCTCCATCGCTGCATGACGTCCGAATTTTCTGAGTGGACGTCATTGGTTCCCGAAAGCACTTTATTCATTCTTAAGGCTGTCGCACCACTCCGGGTCCTTCCAACCTCTTTCCAGAAGAGTTTCGAGTTCTCCTTGAAGTTGTGCGACAACCTTTCGTCCGCTTCCATTCTACTCTTTTCACGCACTTCCTCAATCAATGCTTTTGTGTGAACTTTCTGAAGCTTATATCTTTCTTTCTTCTTCTCTCTCATATCCTTATCATTACTAGAGGCCAAGTAGTCTAACCATGCTTTCTTCTTCTTATTTACAGCTTCTTTCACTTCGTCATTCCACCATGCATCACCCTTTTTACTACTACCTCTTTTTTACAGTTCCACACACGTCTTCCGCTGCACTAACCATTCCATCTCTAAGGCTCTGCCATATTTCTTCCACACATTCTTTCCTGACATCAATGCTGTCCAGCTTTTCGGCTACCCTTGCTTGATATTTATCCTCAGTGTCCGCTTCCTGAACCTTCCAGTTTCGGATGCTACCGACCGACTGTGGTTCTGGTATCGCCGTCCGGTGGTGCCAACCCGCGAACAGACCCCTAAATCTAGTAATCACTAGATAGTGATCCGTTCCCAGGTCAGCACCTCGGAATAATCGCGTATCCATCACCTGTTTTCGCAGTCGGCCCGTTTCCTTGCATACAGCCAGTATAAGCTTGCCAGCATCGTTAACCCTTTTATCGCCAAACATTCCAAGCACCGACTCGTACCCTGGCCGAGCGGTACCAACCCATCCATTCAATTCACCACATACAACAATTCTTTCGTTTCCTCTAACCAAGTCTAGAACTTCTCTTACATTCTCCCAAAACTCCTCCAGCTCAGCTCTGGACGACAAAGCTACCGGCGCATAAACAGCCAAAAGGAATAACTTCGTCAGTCCCAATTTAAAGCGAACCCAGAGAAGTCTCGAGTTCACAACCTCATATTCAGTCATAACATCGACCAACCGAGACGACAGCAGCACCCCCACTCCCTGGCAGGCGCTCTCGCTCTCTGGGACTCCGGACCATAGAGCTAACGCCCCGCCAGGGAGCTCTTCAGTACCGCTGCCTTTCCGCTTGGTCTCCGACAAACACACGACATCTAATTCTCTTTCTTTCATTATTTCAATCAACTCATTCGTTATATCTCTCATGCCTCCTCTAACATTCCACGTGCCAACTCTGCACTCCGTCCTCCACCTTCCGCCGTGTTGGGCTGTGCGTGACGGGTGGCAGTCCCCATCGCCGCTTTGCGCGCTGCATTTCACAACAACGGGGACGAACTGGTGTGCGTCGCCTTTGGGGGACGCCCTAACCCTCGTTGGCATGGGTGCGCAGCTGTGTATAATTGCAGCCCTGAAAAGGGCTGGCAGGGGTCGCGACGAGCACGCTTCTACAATGAACCCCCATATAGATTCATACAAATATTCGCCCTTACAGGAATCCGAATCTGCAACTCTAAAACTTTGTAGGTAAGGTCACCAACAAAGACATATTCTGTCTGTCAGAATAAAATAAAAATAATAAAAAGATAGAAAAAAGGCAAAAAAAAACTAACAAAACAATCAGTATTTAAAAAACCCTTTGAAAGATGTAAGTTAAACAGAAAAGAAATATCTAGTAAAAAAACAACAATTATTGAATAAAAAAATAAAAAAATATTATGTTGAATTAGTTGATTTTTACATTTCTACAAATTACAATTAGCAAGCTAGGAATGATGTGCAGCATTATTCTCAGTTTGCTTATTACCATTACAATGATTAGACTCCGTCAAAAATATGCCACTTGATTGCATACATTCGATTCTTCTTCATTTCTATTGCAGTTAGGATCTCAACTAGAGAGCTAGACTCATTGATTTGAGAACCATGGTTTGGTGTAGTGGGTATTTATTGTTTTCGCGACTAAATTATAATGAAAATTTTGATTACGATACAGTGTGATATGCGTTTGTCTTACTGTTATGAATACGCAAATACAGCATCTGTTTCACTACACTCTCTGCTCATTTTAGTTTAGTTTCGTAGTGAATTTGCTGCTTTAATGAACTGCCATCATGTTAGCAATATTAACACATTACAATTCAAGTAGATTATGTCATAAAATACCATTTAAAAAATCGACACCTTAACAAAAGTTAATGGCTTTCAATGAACGTTGAAATAACGCCCTATATAGTGCCTAAGTTGGATAATATTTGTTATTTTTACCAGCTCTTATTCAACGGATATAAGTGCTATTTGGAATAGAGAAGCTCCGTGAACAAATTGGCTCTTCCTAATGACTTAAATTGCAACTGTGGCGCGCGGCTAATCATTTATAAAGGCTTTTGAATAACAGTTTTAGTAATTGTGATAAATATTTAACAACAAAAAATAGTTATCTTCAAACTATTTTCATAACCATATCTCAGTAACCATATAATTATAATACCAATATTAATAACGCCTTTATACCAAATATTAAATAATAAAAATATCTTCGTTACTAATAATGATTTGTTTAATTACTTGTATGGGTTGGCAAACAAATTGACAATCGTCATAACAAAGTATTGCTAACGCAACACATTTAAACTAAAAACTACTTTATTTTATTTATTTATAATTTAAAAAAAAACAAATCACTTCAATTGAATAATGTTATAACACAAGGAAAAATAATAACACAAGGGTAAATCAGGAATGTCTAGAACAGGTGAATGAAATTGTATCCTTGGGGAGTGCGTTTAGCCGGGATGGAAGATGTGATTTAGATGTGGACAGGCGTGTCGCTGCCGGGAACAAAGTCAATGGTGCCCTGACTGCGTTAATCAAAAGGCAAGGCGTTGTGAAAAGTGCTCGCCTTGCAATACATAACGCAGTGTTGGTACCGACTTTGTTATATGGCAGTGAAACCTGGGTACGCCAGAAGAAGCATAAAAGCAGGTTGAATGCAGTGGAGACGCGATCTCTTCGTAAAATGTGCGGCTTTACCATGGCCGACCGAAAGCGAAACGAAGAGATTCGCAATATGGCAGGTTTGAAAGATGACCTTGTCTCAAAAATGGATAAGGGCGTGCTTCGATGCTTTGGGCACGTTGAGCGAATGAGTGAAGACTGAATGGTGAAGAAAATATAACGCGAAAGTTAATATTAAAAGATATCGAGGTAGACCGAGACTAACTTTCGAAGACCATGTGAGCAAATTGCTCGAAGAGGGGAGGGTCAAGAATACTCGGATACCTAGACGTGCATGTATGAAGAAGATGATGAATCTGAAAGAAGCGAAGTATGTAGGGATCGTGACACTTGGCGATCTGTTGTCTCTGGCTACCCCGTCAGGGATTGTGCGTGAAGATAAATAATAAATAATAATAATAACACAAGGATAGAGTCACACAGCCCGGAAATAAATCGTTAACACGTGTACTAAACTGAGAAAAATCTTAAGAGAAATTCGTATATGCACGCCAATCTGAATATAGGGGTAGATATATTTATAAGGCTAGATAATTAAGTTCTTTGGACCCACCTTCCACCGAAGACATTTTTGGGACAAGGTGACGGAAGATGAGTCCGTCGCCATTTTTATGCCCAAGCCAAAGATATAAATCATACATAACTTTTTAAATAACTCATTGGTACGATCCTGAGGACACCTAGGGATAGAAGTACGTAAAGAGAAGTAATCGTACGAGAATTATATAGAATACAAACCTGTAAGTAAAAAATAAATGGGACCACTACGAGTAGTGGTATACTGCCCGTTCATAGTATAAATAATATATTAAATAAATATAAACGTCTTCACGCAATTCCCAATACAGGGGTAGACAGAGGTCTAGTCTAGACGATTAAGTCGCTTCGACCCACCTTCCACCGAAGATATTTTCGGGACAACGTTACAGGTGGTGAGCCGGTCGCCGTCTTTATGTCCAATTATCACATTCTTAAAACATTAAAAAGACTGAATTTCATCACCTTATAATTTTGAAAAACAGTTATTAGCTCGATATACACCAAAGAATAACACTCTAGAATTTAAATTAGTTACATAAATAATATAAAAATAAGATTACGTAACTTTATTTTCCAATTATAAAGTTTTGTAAAGCCTACGCAGAAAATATTAAGCGATGAGATGTACATACTACAACATGGTGTACAATATAACTTATCATAAATTATTATTTTTACCTTCGTGTACATCATTTTAGTATTTAAAACAATAAGTGTGTTGTTATCTTAACTAAAGTTGCTATAAAACCCATCAACAAGACCACTATCGCGCTATAAACATAACAAAACGCTATTTGTATATTAACTGTAATAGAACAATGGCAGTTAAGAAATCTTAATGACATAAAAAAATGAGTAGAAAACAGCACGAGTCACACAATCGCCGTGACAACATTATCTCCTTTCATTACCAAGAAAACACGAACTACTCACTTTCCGGCCAAATTGTACCGACAAAAGTTCAAAATGGCGGAACCGAGTCGAGTTCCCATGAAGACATAGATTATATCCACGATAGCGGAGGCATAATAATTAGACGTAGGTTGGTTTAAAACAAAAAATGTCAGCAGAACCGGTAGCGAGCGTGCCGCCAATATTAAAGAGGTTTCAACACGACGCTCCTGGGTCGACTTAACAAAGGTTTACGCTTTCCTTGTAAAATTAAACAGATGTTTATCTGTATGCAGTAATATTCGTGCTCGTCATCGCACGTGCACTAGTTATAACAAACTAACGAACATTTCTGAATATTTAAGTTAGATGTGGATGAATGACATGCACTGATGCAGCACAGAGCAGTCTATGACTGTTATTAAAACTCTGATTTGAAGTTTTGAGAAATGTGACAGTACTGTACTTACGAGTCTTCCGAATAAGGGGTGAAAGGTGTCAACATCTTGGGTTTTTGCGTATCGTACTGTAAGTGTGGTAATTGGAGGCTTATTTCTCCCTTTTCAAGAAAATTTCTCCCTTTACTTCAAGATACCGAGTGGTTGTGTGATTAGGATTCGAGTGAAGTGACCCGATTACGATCCCCAGGGGCAGGCTCGTACCAATCGGTTTTTTTCAAAAACTTATGTACGATTTATATCGATGGCTTGGACATAAAGATAGCGACAGGCTCACCCCCGGTCACGTTGTTCCAAATAATTACTTTGGTGGAAGTTGGGTCTTAGGAAGTAAGGACGTAATTATCTACACCTTGTTTACTTAACATCACCAAAAGGAAGGTTCTTGGTGATGAAGCTAAAGGAGCATTGGTCTAATTCCTACAGACAGTAGACAAACCAAAGAAGTAACTCTAATTTTTAAGTTATTTTATATTAAATTTATAATATTAAATGAAATGTTTAGGTGCATTTAATTGTTTGTATAAAGTCTATAAATGGTAATACTGTATAAGACTAAATAGTCTTACCATTTTACTAAGCGTGCCGTTTTGGGTAATAATGATTGTCTTAGAGCATAGATCAAACGTCGCGACATATACGTGTTTGCCGTTCACAGTAAATAACTGCATTATTATTTATTTGCCTCTCCAACTAGGCACCAATGACATGTTTTAAGGGTAAAACCAGGACAAATACCCTGCCTTTTGAAAGTACCTTCTAATTATAATAGTATTAACATAATAAGTTACATAATTTAAGTTTTAACTTATACATTGAACTTATTTTCGTTAACCTAACAATAACTGATCTAGCAATATCTGAGGTTTTGTAGAACCATTTTTTGTTAGTATGAAAAAGAATTATTGAATATTTTTTAAATAAATGAACTCAGTGATAAAACATCTAAAATAAAACTCATAAAAGTGAGAAAGTAAAGTAAATGGCGAAGAAAGCTGCTCTATCTACTATCAACAGCATTATCGAGTGACGCGCCTTCAGTCCAATTTAATGTACGCGAACTAGTGGCCGCGCCTCTGCTTTACATATATACAACGCAGCAGAGAATTTAGGGTTAGAGCTGTGTGAACTTTGGAGGTGGCTGTTTCAATTTATTTCGTTGTCATCTGTATTAATCTTTTTCACATTTACGCATTCTTATTAGAAAAAGTATTTCGAGGTCTAGACATTATTTTTGTACTTTCGCTGGATCTTATTTTGAGGCAACTAGTGTCCAAACTAGTTTTCAACCAGTGTCCAAACCAACAATAATATAATTTGTACATAAGTTTCGAAAAAAAGAACTCAAGGGTCCGAGCCATTTTTCTCTGGATTGAACTCGAGTCTATCGACCAATCGTGGCGTAGGTTTATGTCATAAATGTTTGATAAACTTGCTAGGATTAGTTCAATTTAGCAAACATGAGAATTTTTAAGAATGAAACCGAAAATTCTAAAGAAAAAATAAAATAATGCAAAAATTGCCTATGATTACAAAATATAACGACAAGCGACGTCTTAGTGGTAACGATAAATGATTCAATTTTTACGGCTACGAGCTTCATCTACTTCTAGGTCAGACTTCCATAAGTTTGTGAAATAGAAGTATTTTCCTAAGTGTTTGTGTCTTTTTAGTGGCGGTTTAATTTTCTTTAATAAACATTTATTTAAATTTAATACTCTGTTTTAGGAGTATATACATAACAAGGTTTTATTTTGACTTATTTCGGCTGATAGTCAGCCCCGGCTGACTATCAGCCGAGGATCTGACGTCCACTGGTGGAAACATTTCTAACTGAATATATCGAACTTAATCAATAGATTACGACTAAAGACGAGTGGTGATAACTATTACTGAACACCAACCTGTCATTTATAATATAAAACAGGAATGCTATAAGTTCGAATCAACAACAGACTACTTATATACAGTACGAGTGTTTGATATTTTTTACTCGACATATGCTTTAATTTATTTTCTTTTTTCTTCTTCTTTTTACTATTTCTGTATATTTGTATATAATGGCTTTGTGTATGTGTTAATGAATAAATCATTCATTCATTTATACATAAACACGCTGACCCAAGCAAATAAGTTTACGCCACGGTTATTAAATCAAAAAGAAATTGAAGTGGATTTTCGTAAAACACTTACACTTAAAGTGGCCATATAAACAACAAATTTAAATTAATTAAAACACATTATTATAGATAACAAATTTACATTATAATATTTGAAACTGAAAATAAACAGATAAACAAATGAGTTTCTACTAAAATATTAGACAAATTTCGAGACTCCTGAAGAGAGTGAAGAGTGAAACTTATTATTCGAATTGCAAATTCTTTTCCTATATTACTTTCACATACATATACAGAAAAGAGCTGGCGAGTGATAGTCGGTCACCCGTCTCGTCCCTACCCGAATGTTTTTAGGATTATTGCAAACGTCTCGCGATCCGTTGACAATGGCCGATTGATGGTTAAAAAAAATTATTTTCCATTAACTTCGGGTGAAAATTATTGTTGAAATCATTGTAGTTGTATGATTTCAACAATTGTTAGTAAAGATCAGCACGCCAAAGCGGGCAACCACTTACTACGTAGAAGTGACACACATTGGAGAATAAAGATTCACGAGTTGTAGCCTATAGGACGCCCCCCCCCCTTAAGATAAAACAACGACCTGCACAAAATTGCAGGGAGAAGAAAACAGGTGGCACAGGACCTCTTATCTCAGGTCTTATATGGAAATCCTTTTAGTAAGGAACATCTTCGTCTGTGGACTTGATAAGCTGTTAAAAAGGCTTTAATTGATTTTGAGGTGTAAAGTACATCATACACGTGGTAGACATAAATAGCTTTGTTCGCGTTCAAGACAATGTAACGGTATTTTGCTGCTCCATGTATTGTCTGAGATGACTAGACATGAGATTTTTTTTTCTCTGTGTGCTTCAACTGCTATGTAAGGAAATCAGAAGACTAAAACTATTCCTAAACGTGCATGCAGCCTGTAATAGTCCACTGCAAGACAAAGGATTCTGACGTAAGAACGATTTGCCATAATCACCCCGCTTGGCTAGCAGAATGGTGATCGTAGTACCAGACACCTTAGACTCTGCTGCTCATCACCGGTATACTCAACTTTGGTCTGGTATCTTTTGAAATGGTTGTCCAACCACCTGTTCATAGCCAATAACATTCTGCAGGCTTTTCCCTTAGCCTACGACAACCAAAGCAAGCAAGGGAGTGGTATATTGTTATACCATTACCACACGGCACGGCCCTAGTAAAAAAAGCCCTAGTAAATATGCGATGAAATCTGTATCCAATCTGGTAAATGAAGTTTGAAGATTATGTTGCTCCTGTAAAGAAACAATAAAACCAATTTTCAATCTAGTCAACGGTTAACTGCTTGAAGATTGTTAAAGATAATTAATTAAAAATAAAAAGAAAAGAAAATATCTTCACGCAATTTCCAATACAGGGGTAGACAGAAGTCAAGTCTAGACAATTAAGTCCCTTCGACCCACCTTTCACCGAAGATATTTTCGGGACAACGTGACAGGTGGTGAACCCGTCGCCGTCTTTATGTCCAAGCCAACGATATAATTCGTACATAAGTTTTTGAAAAATCAATTGGTACGAGCCTGCCACTTGGGGTTCGATCTCGTGTCTCTTGACTCGAAATTCCGACCACCCAACCATTCGGCTATCGTGACTTAGAAATAAAAGTATTAAAAAAATTTTTCTTACTTATCTACTGATAGTTCACCTGATCGTAAAGGAACGCAGTCAGTGGCCATTAGAATATAACTGAAAAAGATAAAGTACGTCATTGGCTCTCAGAATGCATTAATACATGTATGCCTTTAACAATACTCTTCTTTCTTCATAATCCAAGCCATAAAAACGATTGGCGTAAAAACCGTTACATTTGCCTCCGAACTTTCATTTAAATTAAATTTTTTCGATTAATTGAAAATACATGTCTGAAATTTAATATTGTAAAGTCAATAAAATTTTTCGATTTAAATGCAATGTAAAATAAAAATATATAAAAGCACTGTAAAACGGAAAGAGTGAAAATTTTCATGGAAACATGGGCGTTGCCGCGAGCCATCAATTCCTGGAATAGATATAACATTGAGTTAGGTAGAAAAACTTTTCAATTTACAATGCTTACCCAGACTGTTTTGATTTTATGACACGCAAGTTTAAATATAAATACAGCGTCTAAAATAAGTTAATTAGCCGTCATTTTATTTATTGTCTCATATTAACCCATTTAACAATATTGGGATATAAACAGTTTTCGGTGTCAGTCACGACAAGCACGCAGGTTGGATGGTCGGAATTTCGAGTCGAGAAACCTGAGTTCGATCCCCTGGTGACAGGGTCGTAACAATGGGTTTTTCAAAAACTTATGTACGAATTATATCGTTGGCTTAGACATAAAGACGGTGGTGAACTAGTCGCTGTCCTTATCTCGTCCTTATGTTAATAAATGATTATGAAAACGAAAACTATTTTATGATACAAAATTATCTACTGTATAAAATGTTAAATTTTATCATACGATACTTTAGAACTTCGCGTAGCATTTTAAATTAGTTAACAGAATTGCAAGACCTCTCATCAGTATAACAAAGGGTTTCCTTATTTAGATGTTTGGCCTAGAAACTGCCAAAAATAGACGCAGTCTTCAGACCAACAGCCTCTAAACATGATGGGTCGAAGTCAAAATCGTGTATGTCCTAATTGTCTTCTAATTTTGATCACAACATAACCCGGACCTGTTCCATCACAGAAGTATTACCTGTACTTATTTTCCCTTTATTTTTTTTTTTTTTTTATAGAAAAAGGGAGGCAAACGAGCAGGTGGCTCACGTGATGGTAAGTGATCACCGCCGCCCATGAACACTCGCAATACCAGAGGCATAGCAGACGCGTTGCCTCCCTTAGAGTGCTCCCCTCTCCCAGAATTGGGGGAGGGGAGTGTGTGGGCCACCGGTTACCAGCACTCACCAGACGAAACGCAGAAGTTTGTTAGACTTCTACTTTACGCCGGTATTCTGTGAGGTCGTGGTACTTCCCCGGTCAAGCCGGCCCATTCATGCAAAAGCAAAAGCTGATGCGTGGCTCTACCCCTTTATACAATTTTACCCCTACTACTCCTTTATTACTGGATTTGCATCTTTTTCTCCATGTAAATAAAAAAAATACAAATAGAAACACACAAAAAGTTGATTTTCCTTTAATACAAATTTCTCATTTCGATACAATAGTAACTGCACCCATAAGCCTCGTTGTTCACAAAACTCTTTCGATTTGCAATTAATACGACTCTCAATCCGGAAATATCTTTGCACTCGAGCAAACTCCGAGAAGGATACTACAAAGGCAATCGAAATGGCGGCGGGGAAATTAAACTGTGCAAATTCTAACCGGTGGGCGCGAATTCCCCAAATTTCTCGCACAAGTTGGTGAATTACGAGCAACCCTTGCCTTTTAACCCTTCTTGTCATTTGTGAAGAACAAATTAATCATCATCATTTACATGCAGCGCCAGTAGCCAGATTTGTTTCTACGATTATGTCACCCTTGCTTGTTAGCGCGAGGGGGCGTTGCGGAACAGATTTCGAGGACCTGTTCTAATATTTTTGAATGTTAATTAAACAAGCAAAACTGTGCTTATTTAATCACACCGTCTATTTTATTTAAAAAAAATATATTGTAATTTAGAAAAGATATCGCTACCACTGTATCAAGATATCGCTACATCTGTTATAAGGAATTAATGAGTGGCTACAGTTTTACAATGTAGGTATTTTTAGAAATGATGTTAATGTACTTGTATTCATGAATGCAAATTGTAATTAATATAAACAGAATATCAAAAATTATTTTACTACGAGTAAAATACATGTAAATGTCACGGTCTAAATGTCTTTCCTTACACGAACGAGTGGCAGGACAGATTTGAATGAAATTTGACATAATATGAGTAGATTATAATGTCAAGAAGAGGATAGCAGTTATATAAATGGCGTTAACTTGCTATAATTTTGAATTGTATGAAATAATAACTAGTATTTCTACAAACATAAACTTGATCTGACAACTAAAATAAATTTCGTTTATTTACGTTTGCAGGTAAAGGATAACTTTTTATTAATTTTTTATTTATATCACACAAAGATGGTCAAGCTTCACGCCCCTGCCATTTACTTTACTCGTTTCGTGTTTTAAAAATTAAATTAAATATTTAATTATTTTATATGACATTAGTAAATAAATTTGTAGTTTATTCGTCTCCATATCATCCCATATCTCGCATCAAACATGATAATAGTTTGAAGTCGGTTCTGTGAATGAGTAAGGACAATTATTGCGTTCATTTGGATTTAGCACAGCGGCCCTTCCGACTGACGGTCAGCGAAGGGGTTGACAGTGGGGCGCGTGACGAATTGTCCTTCTCTACGTAAAATTAGGGTAGTAATAATAATCTATTTGTTTTGTGTTAACTCACCTAAAAGAACTATTTTTCATTCATCTTTCGTATATAATTGTTTAAATTAATGAATAACAGCTTAATAGAATTCAAGCATGGGTAGGTATATAAATAAGTATTTTCAAAACTATTGTTCCTTAAAAATTTTAACAGATCATCCACTCAAAATTAAAACATTATTCTAATATAAAAACTCATCTTTGTCTTCACGTCATTCAGGTCAGAAAACATGGGTAGACAGAGGTCTAGTCTAGAAAATTAAGTCCCTTAGACCCACCTTCCACAGAGGATATTTTGGGGACAACGTGGCAGGTGGTGAGCACGACGCCGTCTCTTATGTCCAAGCCAACGATATGAATCGTAATCGTTTTTTAAAAAACCCTTGCCTGCCACTGTCCACTGCCACTTGGGGATCGAACTCAGGTCTCTCGACTCGAATTCCGACCACCCAACCACTAGACTATCGTGAAAATTAATTTAACAAAATGACACATAAGCTTCTCGTTCATTATTTGTAAATAATATTAAATACCTATCAGTTAGCAATCCCACAGTTGCAATTAAGAGATCAGACAGATACTAAATCAGATTTTAATAATTATGGTTATTAATAATTTGTAATATTGGTAATTAATAATTATGGTTATTTTATAATGTCTATACAACATTAATAATAGTAGAAATTATGCCGAATTCATGAGTCAGCATTAATTGCATCTATGTGTTATGTATCCGGTAACTTTAATGGCAGCTATATACATGATACTCAAAGATTTAGTGTGAAGGGAGATTTTTGAGAGACGCGACAATTTCCTATCGGTTCATTAGTTCGTTCCCCTCGTTACTTCGAAGAGATTGGAAAGGAAGCGATCGCGAAGATGTTTGCGATGCTTCTAATATTCCGGGATTAACGACACCCTTTGAAACTAAAAACGAAATGAGTTTTGACGACAAAGTCCCGTCCGAAGCTTTGAACGCTTTCGATCCAAACAGCACTGAGGCTTGTTTATATAAAATTTATTACCCGAAGCTAAAATTATTCGACCCTATTGTTCCGTTCAAGAAATGTGACCTGAACAATGCCTCCATAATTTATATTTCGATGCATCCCTTTTCTATACCGCAGATAAAGTCGTGATAACAAATGGTAACTAAAATAATAAAATAAACTGCGGCTCTGGAGCGACATATTTCACTAATAAAGACAAAACAACCAACGTGATATCATACGGGCTCACTTCGCATGTCCATACGTTACCAAGATAAAACAAAAGATTCGGACCCGTTGAATTTATGCGTTATCGAACTTAGACTGATGTTATGAACGGAACAATGGGCGATCGTGGCGCCCCATGCGGCGAGCTGCGGAGTCACGGTATGAAGACAGTGCGCAGTCAGCGACACCTATTATGGAGTAGAGGAACATCGTTATGAACGTTTTGTAGCATATTAAAAACAATATAAAATTTACACAGTACCAGAAAATTTAGCGTTGATTCATATTGAAAAATTACGTAGTCGAGGATTGTATTACTTTTTAAAATGATTGTATTTGTTAATATTAGCATGATGTTATCCAAGAACCGTAGCCTTATTAGATAATGCAGAAAGTTTCGCCAAAAATATTCATAAGCTGTCATCAGGCGACTGGACCTACGCCAGATGCGGCAAACCGACGACAAAATATTTCGCCGCAAAATACTTACTCGAGGAAATCACCCACCGCTCTTTAGAATCACTTTTAAGAAATCGAGCGAAAAATTTTTTAAAGTTTTAGAAAAATTATGTCAAAACTTTTGGATTTTCATTGTATTTGGTTTGATTTGAATGTTTCTTTAAGCTCGTATAATTTATATTTTTACAAGAAACTGTTTTCAACAAACTACATTTAACTATTAAAAAGTATTCGTTTTAACAATAACGTTGAAAAATACCGTTTGCATTAAGATGATTCTGAAAACTGCGGGACGTATTGTGAATAAACTTTTATTACTCAAGATCTACAATTTTTATCAGTAATGTGGCATATTTTTTACTCCTGATAAATTTTTCTATTGATATAATTTTTAGAGTTACAAACATTATTTGTCCACAGCTGAACATACACGTCCAAAAATGTTTGCCACTAAAATCGGTCTTGTGCTACTACGATTGCCTGTACGAGGTTGACACTCTGCAAACTTTCTTCCCTAACAGTTGTCAGTTCTGTGAGCCTAGTGGCCTGCCCATTACCCCTTCTGCGTGCTGATCCTTCTAGTTCAATATACGTCTATGTCGAACGTCTTAACTGAAAATGAAAACCTTAAACTTTTTGACAAAATATTATCCTACAATATTATTTCTTGTAAACGAGCTTTAATTTGCATTGTGGCAAAAGTTATGTTCTATTTTTATGTATTTGCAATAATTGTAAAGAAAAGTCACGATAGCCGATTGGTTGGGTGATCGGAATTCGAATCAAGATCCCGAAGGCTTATACCAATGTGTTTTTAAAAAAACTCATGTACGATTAATGTACCTGTCAAGTTGTCTCGAAAAATGTCTTTTGTGGAAGGTGGGTCTAAAGGATTTAATTATCTAGACTTCTGTCTACCCCTGTACTGGGAATGGCGAGAAGAAATTTTTTTTTCAATAATTGCCACATATGAAAGGATAGACAATCGAAATCCAAGAACTCTCACTTTGCAAACAGCATTGTAAATACAATGCATTACGTAATATATTTTGACTTTAGCATCCGTGTAGTTAGTTACAAAGATTATCTTTCTATTCTGCGGAAAACGTTTAAGTGTGATTGCGAACTAATAGGATACACACTATTTTCCTAGGAACGATTACCGCCATTTGCCCATTGCGCAGTTATTTATGTCTCGCATTAAAACAAAATGATATGCCTTCGCCGTTGAAAATCTAAAAAGAATAAGCAATAAAACGATAAAACCCAAATCTGATACATACTAGGGCCGGAGCACCCTGCTGGGAGTGGAAACAGGACAGAGCTATACAATGGCGGAATGAATGCGAAGCTACTGTTTCATCTCTCACCTCTATCGGTTTGCGATCTTCGAACCGTCCTAACTCGTTCCGTAATAAAAGAAAAATCAACCTTATTGCAATGTATTAGGCATCTAATATCGATCGTAGATTATAACAAATGGATTCGAGATTAATATACTACGAAAGCCACCCCCGCCTCACACCACCCCATTTGGCGTTCAGCATTCAAATAGGAATCGAACGGATGACCAAAACATAATATCGTTGGAAGATTCAACCGCCATAAATCAAATGAGAAATAATCTGTTTCGGAATGAGATAGTCGCCGATGCCGCGCCACCATAAAAACGCAAAACGTTTTGTCTGATTGAAATCGTTGCGTTACGGGCGACTTTTTCTTCGTGCTATTTCTCTTTTTTATTTTTTCCTTGATGTATAATCAATGCGTTAACGGATGACCGCCAGTCGAGGGCACAGAGTAGATTTGCTACACAAAAGATCCTGATATTGAGTTTCGGAGTAGTTTCTTTACAACCCTCTTCAAATTAATAGTGCTTTTAGTTACCATATAATGACAAACTACTTCTGTATATCTAATATTTTTAACGACCTGTCATTATTAAACGATTATAATAACGACTTTTACGCCTAAAATTAAACACCTAAAATGAAATTAGATTAATCCGAACGGACCGATTAACCCGTCAAAATATAGTCTGTAAAAAAGGAAACGATAAAATACGAGGCAAATTGTACCACATGTGGTCAACCTGTCTCATAACCATGGCACATGCCATGCTTACCTTCGACAATTACCAAGTAAAAAAAAAAGTACTAATAAGAATTTTGAATCCAAACGACGCATAATGAACCTTAAATTCGAAGGGGTAAAGTCAAAAGTTGCTTAAGCGGTGAACTTCACGACATTGACCATCTGTTCCGCATGATAGTTATCAAAAAATTAACAATTTGTTTAATGTAAATGAAGCGAGGTAAAGCCGTCAATAAATTATTGGGACGTTTAGCGATGCATTTCAACTCTTATGCTCACCGAATGTCACCTTTCCTGTACCGAGTATTTGCTTATCAGCTTAAATCGGGGATCGAAAATTTTAATGTGTTTTTTATTGACCGCCCCATGCATCTTTCAACAGCTGCTTTAGACTTCGTGTTTTGACTTCAAATTAATCATTTAGCAAATCTAGTCATGTTTGAGTTCGATGGGTAAATGAAATAGAACCAATGCTGTGCACTAGTTTTTACAAATCTGTATGTTTATAATTCTTTACTGCCGAAGTATATTCTTAGTAAAAAATAATTTTTAACACCCAATAGGTCAAAAAATTCAAAAATTCGGGTAAAAATTTTGTGTGATGAATATGAATGTTTGTACTCGAGTCGTGGCTATTTAAATGTTTAATATGAGTATTTGTTTATTTAAATATATATCTATGTGACTATAATGTATCGTTGGCTTTGACATTAGGACGGCGATGGGCTCACGATCTGTCTCGTTGCCCCAAATAGGCTTCGTTAAAAAATTGTGTCCACGGACAAGGACTGAATTGTCAAGAGCTCTATCTACCCCACTTTTGGTAAAATGTGTCAATATAAATTTGTAATATTTTTTCACAATGTACATCTATCGTTAACATAAAATAGTTAAAAATTAAATAACTATTTTAGTAGTATTTATCTCACCTACGAATCCCAGACTTTTTACTCCTTATTCAATCCTTTAATAGACTCCGTGAAACAGATATATTTTTTAAAGATTTCAAAAGAAATTACCTATTGAAACAAACAGCTCCTTTATTTAAACGAGCGGTTTTAGAAAACCCATGGCCTTAACTCATAATCAACAGTTTTTATTGTTCTCGACATAAATGTTATAACATTTAATGCCTTGCCGAGGAAAATGTTCGTGATAGCTCTTCATTTTTGGCGTCAATAACAAAATGATATATAACGGTGAATAAAAAGTCGAATTAACCTCCCGCGATACCCAAATAGACAATCGCATGATGACAAGTAATTATCAAAACGTTTGCTTTCAAAGTTTTTTACTATCGTGACTCTTTGAACAATAAATCTTAGTCTAATGAGGTATTTATGCGAGCCCAGTCGTCCTGTCAACGATTAATCCTTTTTTTTTTTTTTCATAGTAACTACCGTCCGCGAGTTTGCGCGTTTCGATAATATTTATTTTGATTGAGCGGATCGAATTTTAAATTCAAATGGCTTTTTAACATCGCTTTGTTTTGAGGAATGTCAAATGAAAGACTTGCTCATTAAACGATTAATAACGCCTTTTTATCCCAAAAATATTGTCTGTGGTAAGTCTATTATTAATGCGATATGGTTTCATGGAATAACGTTGCTTCTATATGGAAAGGTCTCTATCCCGTACTAGTCTATGCTAGGTAATTAACTCAGTGTAAGCCATACTTTTATCGTAATGGTTTACGATAGACAGACGACACACACAAAATAATGGAATGAAATCGTTTCATAGCTTTTTTAAGCGGCACGAGAATACTTCATTGGATTTTCACCGCATTTTGTCATTTCGTATTTATATTTCACAATTTGTAAATTGCAAAATTGTCTATTACCAATGAGCTAAGTAATATACTTTTTTCATTTATTTTTCTTTTATGAAAACGAACGATAGGCGAATGGTAGGGTGATCGGAATTCATGTCAAGAGACCCGTGTTCGATCCCCCGGTGGTAGGCTCGTACCAATGGGTTTTTCAAAAAGTTATATACGAATTATATCGTTGGCTGGGACATAAAGAAGACAAAGACATAAGAATATAAGACAGGACATAAAAAAAAGCATTTACATCTATGAATATTTATAATACTTGAGAAGCTACAGGTGAAAGAAATCAGAAAATAGTAGTACGTTACCAGTTAAGTCACTAATTCAACGGATGTAACGCTGTGCATATCATGGCATCAATTCATAGGGGTATTTTGAGCCCCTGGCATTTATCTCAATAGCGGTCCATTCACGCAGCACCATTTTGCTTCTTGCTTGTACCACGAGACTCATAAATCCTGAATTTAAACCTTATTTTTATCATTTCACAATAAAATGTTACTTGGATTAAATAACGGGGATATAACCGAGAGGTGCCGCTAGTAATTAGTTAGAACTTAATACTTTATTAGGTAGGATTAGATTTATAGTCATGGTACGAGTGGTTGGGTGATCGGAAATTGGGTCAAGAGACCGGAGTTTGATCACCAGGCATATATCATTGGCTGTTTGGCAAAAATTGTCTTCGGTTAAATGAGGGTCGAAAGGACATAATGTCTAGACCTCTGCCTAGCCCAGTATCGAAAATTGCGTGAAAATATTTTTTTTGGTATAAGTTAGGTACATTATGTTCAAATTTCTCCATTAAATTAAAATCAAAATATTTGAGTCACTAATTAACTATAAATAGTAACATTCCCTTTTATTATTTAAAATAACAACTCTAAATCATGTAGCGTGATGCTTAGCGTTCCTAAAAACAGAATTACAAATATCTAATTAACATAAGGGTGCATTTAATTAAAGTCAACGCGATTGTGTTTAATTGCCGTATAATTGACGTTTAGTAGACTATATCTCATAGATAATAGCGGCTTGCACCCGTCACAGACGCTTAGTCTAGCATTGAGAATTATTTAAACCATGTTGAAATAAACAATTTATTAGGTTCTAATTGAATTAATTTACATCTATTGTTTAATGAATTTTTTTAATTCAAGTATTTTTTGTAGATCGTGTTTTTTATTTGATATGGATGTCAAAAGACTAAGAGGCTGATGGAAAGTGGACTTTTTATATATTTTTATATATTCACGCAATTTCTCATAACGGGGTACGCAGAGGTCAGTTTTTTTCCTTGCCTTTCGGCACACTTTTCACCGAAGCTCTTTTGGTATAACGCCGTCATTGTGTCCAAGCTTACAGTATAATACATACTATGCACAGTATAGGTACGTATTCATATATATTGACACATAAATATTCAAGTCACCACGCTTGACAAGATGAAAACAGAGTACCAGAAAATTCGGCCGTGACTGGTTTAGGTACTTAATTCATACCTGATACGGTATCGATCAGATAATCGATAATACTTATAATCCAGACAATAAACACCTTAGTTTTTCCTGGGCAGGCACTAGAACCGAAAATCTAGTACTGTTGTAGAAAATGTACGCCAAAACTGGCAACATACTCCTTGTAACTATAAATCACATATTCTATAACGAACAACATTTCTTTATTTAATGATAATTGTTACAATTACTTGACTCCATTCCAAGTTGATTTGCATATAAGACATGTTACTTCAGTGAACCGATACACTTCCAGGCATAATAAACTACTTGATCTGAATATGCGGCATTAATGTCTACAAATTGGTAACCAGTACGTATCCGCCATTAGAACAGTTAATAGAATCAAATTCCTAAACGTCCTTTCGTCGAAGAATATCCTAAATCAAACATCGGTATCCCATCTGCATTCTGTACTCATTGAAGCAAACTTCCTTCAATTAACATAAGCGCCTTTTAACATAAAACAAATTGATTCGACGATAAACTCGATCATCACGTAATGTTACCCATTCATTATTGTAATTAACACTTTATGCCATAAATTGGACGGTCAGCCTGCCGTGACGGGCTCATCTTGTAATACGATTTGTTATCTCTGTAATCGCTTAGGAAATATTCATGGCCATTTTGTACGATTGTGTGTAGACAGTAAAATTAAAAAGTACGTTTTAGGATATTCGTACACCTGTGCTTTAAATTAAATACCTGAAAAGTTTGAAATAAATATTGTTAGTTATTGCTCGTTTCTATGTTATGGGGGTTCGTCGTAGACTGTGCTTATTTGTACGAGGTGGCCACTCCAGAACTTTTCTTCCCCAACGGTTGACAGTTTTACGTACTATGTGGCCGACCCATTGCCACTTCAGCGTGCTAATCCCATAGGGATTAGCACGCTGAAGTGGCAATGCTTATGTCTGTTACCCTAGTATTGCTGCGGATATGATCGTTGCGGATTCTGTCACGGAGAGAAATACCCAGCATAGCTTTTTCCGTAGCCCTCTGAGCAACTATGAGATTCCTCATTCAGCCAGTAGTAGGTCTACGTTTCAGTTCCGTAGGAACTGGCAACACACACTGGTTGTATATTTTTCGATTAAGATCACAAAACGGAGTGACGAATATCAGAACATTGCAGGGAGTCGATGGATGCAGGTGACTCGGGACCGTTCTTTGTTGAAATCTTTGGGGGAGGCTTATGTTTAGCAGTGGACTTTTGATAAGTTGTAAAGAAGAAGAATGCACATTTTATTTTAGATGAAAAGTAGGGTGTAAGTCTCCGGATATCTTGCTCACCGGCAGACACGAAGTCTTTTCTTCACTCCGGTATTCTGCAAGTATTTCTATCTAAAGGGTTACTCTACCACGAGCTTATTCACAATTTCATTCGTTTTGTTTCAAGTCACTAATAGTGCAAAAATTTTTATCGCTTTAAATAATTATCGGCAAACGGCATTGTAAAGTTAAATACTCATTTACATAATGCCTTGAAAAATTTACTGCAGGACTTGGGCCTCTCACTTTAGGAGGATTGCTTTAATCACCGAGCTTGACTCGCGGATTGCCGATTGCAGTACCAGACATATCTCACCTTAGACGCTGCTGCCCGTCGCCGGTCTATTCAATTTTAATCTCGTATTTTTCGCAATGTTTATTCCACCATCTGTCGGTACTCACTGCGGTGTACAAGGCTTTTCACTCAAGCTGCCTCTTATAAAACCCACAGGAAGAGAGAGGTCGATATTATTTTTACGTCGAAACCACACGGTAAATGTCAAATACATTTAAGTCCAAATTGTTATTTTTGCTCTTAAACGCATAATCCGTGTATGTACACGGATAAATAAGATGTAACGGAGGGAATAAAATGTAAAAAACAACGTCTGAACGTTATTTTCAAATTAAGCGGAAGTAATAAACTGATGTCACCATGCCAAATGTCGTTTTACAAAATGCAGAAAACATTCGTTTCACATGTTTAATGCATTATTATACAAATTTTATTAACTTAATGTTACCCTTGATATTAAAATTAGAGATACGCAATTTGGACATAGTAAATTTATTTAAATTTATTTGTTCGATACTGCACGCCCGTGAAAGGAGACCCAAAGAAGAAAAGAAAAAAGGCTGATAACTTCTTATGACGACATCAGACCTGTCTAAATATAAATATAAAGGTTAGGGAGGGCGTTTTAACATACCGCCCTGTTTCTTCGCTAGGTGTAAAAAAAATTAATCAAAGTCAAAGGTGCGAGACACATGTAGGCCTTTTTTCACGCCTAATAGGATAGTTAGCAGACGACGTAAAGTAGGTCTATAAACTAAAAATAAATATTTTGAAGGCCTATTGCTTAACAATCTCCGAGGTTGTGCGGCCTATACACCGGTTTTCATGGTGTCGTCAGATCTGTGGTTCCGGGTTCGATTCCCGAACGGGTTTATGTAAAAACCTCTTTTTCTACACTGTCTCAGTTCCTGGTGTTCTTCATTGTTTCTGATTCCATAACACAAGTGCAATCTGTAGATTGAAAAGAACAATGTATGTTTTGTCGTCCCTATCTATGTAAATAAATAAATATCATCCATGCATAGTCCCTGATTGAGTAGCCAGAGAGAACAAATCCCCATTGTCACTATCCTTGTATACTTCTTTCAAAGTATTTATTTATATGTTTTAGTTTAACATTAACTTTCACTAATGTTAATTTTCAGTTTCTGTGTCATAAGACGAAAATAATACAATTTTGTTGATAATTAGAAATTCGTATAAAAAAAATTGCTTTGATCATTACATTTTTCATCAAGATACAACTTAAATTACAAAATTACCGTTATAAATCCAAAAACAAAATCCTCTTACGGCCAACTCGGGTAATTTATGGTGGAGCAGCGAATAATCACGGAGGTGTCGTATAAATCGTGGACCATTTGTAAAATAGGAATTACGACTCGCCATCCGAGGCATTGTCACCCTCCCCGAAGGTGGCTTAGCTCTCACCCGGCTGAATATCGGTGTAGACTACGCTTTAGTTTTCCTTTTTATACGTTTCGAAATTTCCATTTCATTTTCCAATTGATTGGCATAGAATTATGAATTTTATTTATTTGTGTTCTTGGGACTAAATTTCTCTGTAGTACATTAAGATTGTAGTACACATTCCTGACGCATATTCCTGGTACTAAACAAATGTAGAATTAAAATATTTTGCCATTAATTGCTCATATAACGATCGGTGCCTAACATTAAAATTCCCAAAACCTTCATATACTAAACTTATAACTTACCCTGCCTTCGTAAAGACGGCGACGGGCTCACCACCTGTCATGTTGTCCCGAAAATATCTTCGGTGGAAGGTGGGTCGAAGGGACTTAATTTTCTAGATTAGACCTCTGTCTACCCCTGTATTGGGAATTGCGTGAAGATATTTTTTTTTCATTAATCTTTATTTCAATAGAATACTCAGAGTTTCACACTATGGAGTACTAAATGCAAAGTTTCAGACTTATCTGGTCTTACACATACTTTAATTTGCATTAATATCACAAATGTTTGGATATAAAGATAGAATCATATTTGGATTTCTACTGACTAATCTTAAAACTTACAATGGACTGAAATTTGGCATAAAATTAGTTTATAGTCTGGCTTAGCCTCATGGGCTACTTTTATCTCGAAAAATGCAAATTTCAGCAATATTTTATGATTGAGCTTCATAGACTTGATTGCATTGATCGCAGAGGATTGTCTATAAATATGAGAGAATCTTAAACACTATCAATACTGGCTGATGCATAAGTTCTGGTCGTTGGTGATGACTATTTTTCCATGCATACAACACGTAAAAGAAGAAAGTAGGTGCTATATCCTTAATCCGATCCCACACGACAATCATTATATAAAATAAATGAATAATCTCTGAATAAAATTACTACTTATGCGGTGAGAAAAACAATAAGTTTTAGAGTTACTGGATAATTTTTTATTTACAAAAACCTACGAACCTTAGACCATACGAGCTATATATTGTCTAAATTCCAGAGCATCTCTTAGAGAGAAATTTAAAGGAATTAATATTTTAACACTGGTTTCTCAATTTATATGAAAATGTTATATATAATCCCGCTCTATCCTCAAAAAAATCATTCTTCAAAGTAACATTGCTCTTCTGGAATTTTTAATAGTCTCACCCCTTCAATGCTAGGACGCGTCTAATGTGTTTGGAATCTGTCCCGCGTCTTATCTATCGAAAATTACTGTTTCGAACTGTTAACCCTCCGAACTACTTTCGAATAGAAATAATAAATCTAATGTAACACCGGATAGTCTGCAAGTCTGCATTGTGAGGGAACTGAAACAACACAGTTACGTCTGTGGTGAGCAGATTACACTTAACACTAAAATTATGGGGAGTAAATATTTCTAAGTTTGTCTACAGTACACCTATTTCTGGAGCTAATGATTCTTTGCTGAATTTTTTTATTAATAAGTCTTATTAATAAGAATTATAAATGTTGTGTGAGTTTTAGTGTAAACTGTTATTATAAATAATTATTGTTGCTATAGTCATGCGGACGAAGTCACAGGGAAATGCTAGTCGAAGTGTACAGACATTCGCTGCACTTATACTAATATCTTATCTTACCTATTCGTAACTAAATTGCAGCAGTTGCAATTCTATAAGCGTTGTCAGCTGTGTCGTAAATATACGACTTTCCAGATCTGGCTATATGGCACTCGGCCGTAAGTTTAAAAAATTAGTTATCAGTCATATGATGGTAATTAGTTAATAAAGATCATAGATATTACACACAACTTAAATTGAAGAAACAGATATGTCTGAAATCTATGATCAAAACTTAAAAAAGTAACTGACTCCCACGGGCGGGATTCCAAACTTGCGACGTGGCAAGACTCTTACCTCCGAGCTCGGTAAGCTCACTATACTGCAGAGGTCGCAGGGTCGAATCCTGCCGTGTCAGTTGATTTCAAAATAATGGTAAATACTTACGACGATGCTGAACTTAAAAATAAAAATAATTCTCGTTAAAATTATTTACATAGGTAAAACGTCTTTATATCTCAGAGAATATTTTAAAAATCCTCTGCGGAGTCCTAAAACTAACGGCCCTCGCAAAAGGACCGGTACAATTAAAATTTAAGCCTTTGTCCATTCTAGCCCGACTTACCCGTAGCGGTGTATCGCAGACTGGGGCTTTATACGAATCTCTCTCCACGAAAATGCACATTAATATTAAATGGCTTGGAAATGCTGCGTTGTGGGAGGGGGATGTGGGGTTACTCGGTGCAAAAAAAAAAAGGAAAACCCGCGCTGTACTTAATTTTCTTTTATTTTATGTAGTAGATTTTTTTTAAATAATAATTGCCGATATTAGTTATTATTTATCAATTAATGAGAGATACAAAATTAATTTATGTTGTAATAGATATTTGCTATATAAGACAGTTGTTAAGTATTTTAAGATTGGTCGACAGTCCTTTTGACACAATAGGCAATTATAGCAATGTTGAACCTAACGTCACACAAATATAAACTGAAAAATAAGCAGATGAATAATGAAAATATAATTATCTTAACGCCATTCCCAACACTGAGGTAGACAGAGGTCCAGAAAACTATGTTTTGTTGACCCACCTTTCACCGAAGAATTTTTTGGGACGACGTAGTGGATGGTGAGCCAGTCGACTGCCGACTTTATGTCTAAGCCAACGATATAAATCGAAGGTAAGTTTTGTGAAGAGGTCAGCATTAAGAATTAGGATCGAACTCGGGTCTCTTCACCCGAATTCCAATACCTCACGACTATTATGACAACTTCCATTACCCATAAACAAAACAGGAAATTAGACCGTACAAGCCTGGTAAATGCATGCCTTTCTCGTATTAGAGAGTTTGCCATCGCCACGCTTGGCGAGTGGATTGGCGATAGCAGTAAGTAAATCATGCCACATAGATGCTGCTGCCTGTCACCGATTTGCGGAATATTCGTCTAATCTTTTTCGATATGATTGATAATGTCAGTAACCAATAGCAGTTTCAATGGACGAGGTATTCTTAATCCGTAACCACATGTCACCACGCATCACACAGCATTGGCTAGTACCTCTTCTAAAATAATGGTGATGGCTATTCATTCAAATGGTTTTACTATGAGAGATTTACTAGACTACATTACACATTTATCGTCACGCATTTCCCAGGAGTCTAAACAATTTAGTTCTTTCGACCCACATTACACCGAGGCTTATTTTGGGACAACATGACACGTGGTGGACCTGTCGTCACCTATAGATCCAAGCCATATATAAATCGTATAACGGTTTGAAAAAAAATCCTTGATACGAGCCTGTCTCTTGGGAATCTAAGTCCGGTCTCTTGACTCGAAATTGCGATCATCTAACCACTTGGCTATCGTGACTTTTTTTGATAAAAAAAGATTTATTGAGGTACATACATTCCTGAAAACAAATTAAAATACATAGCAGAATAGAAAATACATTATAAATAAGATTAAAAGTCAATACATGTAAAACGTTTTCGCATTCCGGCAAGCGGATTAGTTTACGAGCGCAGAACTATCAACCGAACGTCAACCGACCCATTTCCCTTACAAAGCGGGCTACGTGTTTTCCTTGTATTAACTACGTAACACTATCCCCCTTCACCCTACCCCATTTATAGTTCCAACATCCAATAAGAGATGGCGTCCTAAACTAACCGGAGCTAGCTCTCTCTCACGAGCAATTTACTCCTTACACTAATTAAAAGAGCGAGCGAGAAAAGCCACGCCTACTGTCGAGAACAAACAGACGGGGGGATCGCATCCCACCAATCGGAGTACTTGATTATTTGTAATTAGAACTGGGTCTCTTCCTCTCAACGAGATGACCAATGGCATCTAGTGTTCAGAAACATTAATTCCACCGACAAAAATGATTTAATTAAAATAAAGTCTGTAACACGGTCTCATTTGCATAAAAGAATTTGAAAGAAACTGTACGTGATTATTATGTAGATGTTTTTGGTCTCATAAAATTACTTTAATATAAAGAAAAAGAAAAAATTTTCGACGTTTGATTAATTTCCCAATACCGAAGAAACTTGTTTAGTATAATGCCTCCTTTAGGTACTTACATGGGTAAGGGTTAGATGAGTTTTGGGGAGGAGAATCAAATTCTAATAAAGAGAAAATTTGCAAACATATTTACGTATTGTAATAAAACTTTCATATTAATATGTGTAACATAATATATCGTTATTTTAAGCATAAGAACGTAATAAGGTACTGTAGACGGTCTTTCTTATATTTGAGTAGATATTTTCTTATTATTGTTAGAAATGTAAGTGAATTTAATAATCTAGTGGATTATCTAGCAACCTTTTGTTATGACTGTGTCTGAGCAAAGACTAAGCACACATTATTAACTTATACGCGAGTTCGACGACTCGGTACACAGAACGTACCTACTTTCAAACCGCTGCTTCGGTGTTCGAATCCTTTCCGCTGTGAATATTTATGTATATGGTACTTATTGTATGGTCTCTTATCTTTGTTATTAGAATTTTCATGTGATTTGTTCACACCTAACATACAACACACACTCGATCTATTTAAACTTCCTATGCATACCTCTTAACGTGTGATTAGGTACCGACCGAAATTTTATTATTCTATAAACTATATGTTATTTAGTTTAGTTACGATAGCCGAGTGGTTGGGTGACCGGAATTCAAATCAAGAGACCCGAGTTCGATCCTGAAGTGGCAGGCTCGTACCGAGGGCTTCTTAAAAAAAACATACGTACGCTTTATATCCTTGGCTTGGACATTAAGACAGCGACGGGCTCACCACCTGTCACGTTGTCCTAAATCGATTTATATCTATATATTATAGCTTAGACATAAAGACGGCTGGAAGCTTATCACCTGTTACATTGTCCCAAAATATATTTTGGTAAAAGAAGGGTCGAAAGGTCTTAGTGGTAGACCTCTGTCTACCCCAGTATTGAGAATAGCGTGAAGATATATTTTTATTCGTCTGTCAATGTTTGCTCTAGCTATTTAACTCACGAGATAAAAATCAAGAACACTACTTAATAATATATCAATAAATAGGTAAGTCACGACAGCCGAGTGGTTGGGTGGACAGAATTTCGAGTCAAGAGACCCGAGTTCGATCCCCAGGTGGCAGGCTCGTACCAGGCAGGGTTTTTCCAAAACTTACGTACGAATTATATCGTTGGCTTGAACATAAAGACGGCGACGGGCTCACCATCTGTCACGTTGTCCCGAAAATATATTCGGTGGAATGTGGGTCGAAGAGGCTTAATTGTCTAGACTGGACCTCTGTCTAACCCCGTATTGAGAATAGCGTGAAGATATATTTTTATTCGTCTGTCAATGTTTGCTATAGCTATTTAACTCACGAGATAAAAATCAAGAACACTACTTAATAATATATCAATAAATAGGTAAGTCACGACAGCCGAGTGGTTGGGTGACCGGAATTCAAATCAAGAGACCCGAGTTCGATCCTGAAGTGGCAGGCTCGTACCAGGCAGGGTTTTCAAAACTTACGTACGAATTATATCGTTGGCTTGAACATAAAGACGGCTGGAAGCTTATCACCTGTTACATTGTCCCAAAATATATTTTGGTAAAAGAAGGGTCGAAAGGTCTTAGTGGTAGACCTCTGTCTACCCCAGTATTGAGAATAGCGTGAAGATATATTTTTATTCGTCTGTCAATGTTTGCTCTAGCTATTTAACTCACGAGATAAAAATCAAGAACACTACTTAATAATATATCAATAAATAGGTAAGTCACGACAGCCGAGTGGTTGGGTGGACAGAATTTCAAGTCAACCAGGCAGGGTTTTTCAAAAACTTACGTACGAATTATATCGTTGGCTTGAACATAAAGACGGCGACGGGCTCACCATCTGTCACGTTGTCCCGAAAATATATTCGGTGGAATGTGGGTCGAAGAGGCTTAATTGTCTAGACTGGACCTCTGTCTAAATATCTTCACGCAATTCCCAATACAGGGGTGTATTGGGAATTGCGTGAAGATATTTATTATTATTATTTTAATACTTAATAGGTGAGAAGTTTTTGTATTTAACTAAGCTATATTAAAGACGCATCTTTTTTATTTAACTTACTGGTTACGTAATATACATAATATACATTAAAACATATAATATGGCATTGTGAAAATTATTTCAGCTGCTATTATTAAATCAAAATTAGAAACTTATCAAAGGATTCATACAATGTTTGTTTTGAATTCCAAGTAAAGTTCCATTATATATGCGTATTATATATTATATGTACTATACTGTATATGTATGTACTATATATGCATATTATATGTATGTAAGTCACGATAGCCGAGTGGTTGGGCAGTCGGAATTTCGAGTTAAGAGTTCAATCCTCAAGTGGCCGTACCAATGGGTTTCTCTAAAAAACTTATGTACGAATTATATCGTTGGCTGAGACATAAAGATGGCGACTGGCTCGCCACCTGTCACGTTGTCCCAAAAATATCTTCGGTGGAAGGTGGGTCGAAGGGACTTAAATGTCTAGACTAGACTAGACGCTTGGTTACTATATGAAAAGTTACTTATTGGCAACAATGAAACTACGTACCTGACATTTTAAGTAAAATGATGTTTAAAATGGTTTATATAAAGATAGTTATTCTAGAATTTAATTTATATGAACAAAAATTTTATCTATTTCTAAATGAAGTTTTTCACTAAGCGACTTCTCGACTCAACAAAAAACTTTCTCATTCAGCCATCATTGAAACAGCGCAATCATTCACGAAGGAAACTTCTGAAGGAAGAATCGGACCGGCCACAATGAGCGGACCAACTTCTAGCTGCCAGTTTGCATATAGAGATAAAAGTGGGGAATATTAATGTGAATCGCCTTTCCAGAGTGCCCCCTTTCTCCCCTGACTCCCTTTCTTGGAGGAGGCGGGAGTGGGGTGGGGAGGTTACTTTCTTCCGCAGCGAGAGGACCACGGGACAGTCGTGATTTTAATTATATAGCTACGTGAGACCGTCGCGAGTTATGGCCTCTTGAAACTTTCTCAACTTATTTATATAATATCTGTTATTACACTTTACCTTTTTAATTACTTTTAATTAGGTTCATCATCAATCAAACAGAACAAAAGGAAGCCCCAATTAAGTATTTTTCAAAAACAATTCCAAATATTTTATGATTATTCTGAATTACGTATAAAAGTGTTTAAATAACTAGATTAAACTAAAAGTAAGTTTATAATCAGTTTAGTTATAAAATTAAATATGTATGGAAATTAGAAAATTAGAAAAAGGATATTCCTGTACGCGGATTATTCCCGGCTTTTTGATAGTAAATGTTATGCCAAGATAGCTTGCCGATTTCTTGCTTAAAATCGCTATGAGAAGCATTCCAAAACTATTAGCAATGTATAAACTTAACTCCTTACTCAACTGTACATCCAACTCGCATAAATTTCTTTCGACAAACTAATGTCAATGCAAGAACGCTATTAAACAAATTCCGAGTCCTCACTACACCTAGATGAGTAAGTGTGCAAATATAATAGCTACATAAAATGAGCGAATGTGTGGGTTAAGCTTTACAGAGTAGGTCCTCCACAGAGAGAAATTGTTTTGTTTGTTTTCGGTAGGTATATAAAATAAGTGATTATTGCCAGAGAAAATCAGTTACGATTTCGTAGTTATATAGTCGAACCTGATATTAATTACTTTCCAGAACTATTGTTTTTATCTTTTTGCTTATACACTACGATTTAATATTTGTCATTTGACTCAAAGCTTATGTTGAATTTCATAAAACTGCAATGCTGCAAAGGAAAGAAATATAGACAGACTTACAAACATAAAATAAATCGTTGTATTATTTTATTACACAGATACCATGATAATGCTACCAACACCCTAGGCCAACAATCGATAGAGTTACAGCACTAATAGAGAAGCAAAGTACTAAACGGAGAGGTTTGTGTTTAAACATACACCTTCTTCTGAAAAGCTGGATGAAAAAGAATAGGTTATTATTAAAGCATCACTCGCTGGATGTCTGCTCTGCAGAAAAGTAATCTATGTGTTACACATACGTCACAGTTAAAGGGCGCATATGCATATGTGGGGGCGTATGTAAATACGAAACGTTAAACTGTGAGGATGTGTGATGTTGAGGCTCCAGAGCGAGAGGTCTCTCTCATTATCGACCTCAGGTCACGGCGCATGCTCCAACTCCGGTCTGTATCCTAACGAACGCCTTATTGCGACAGCGGTTCATCGGAGTAATTGAGTTACGACTTTTTACGTAGCAATTTCGTTTTTCTCTTAGAACCGGGTCGCTCGCTAATTGGGACGATTTTTTCAGGATTATACTTTTACTTGTTACGAATATTGGATTACAAATTTAATTTATATGAACAAAATTTTATCTATTTCTAAATGAAGTTTTCACTAAGCGACTTCTCGACTCAACAAAAAACTTTCTCATTCAGCCATCATTGAAACAGCGCAATCATTCACGAAGGAAACTTCTGAAGGAAGAATCGGACCGGCCACAATGAGCGGACCAACTTCTAGCTGCCAGTTTGCATATAGAGATAAAAGTGGGGAATATTAATGTGAATCGCCTTTCCAGAGTGCCCCCTTTCTCCCCTGACTCCCTTTCTTGGAGGAGGCGGGAGTGGGGTGGGGAGGTTACTTTCTTCCGCAGCGAGAGGACCACGGGACAGTCGTGATTTTAATTATATAGCGACGTGAGACCGTCGCGAGTTATGGCCTCTTGAAACTTTCTCAACTTATTTATATAATATCTGTTATTACACTTTACCTTTTTAATTACTTTTAATTAGGTTCATCATCAATCAAACAGAACAAAAGGAAGCCCCAATTAAGTATTTTTCAAAAACAATTCCAAATATTTTATGATTATTCTGAATTACGTATAAAAGTGTTTAAATAACTAGATTAAACTAAAAGTAAGTTTATAATCAGTTTAGTTATAAAATTAAATATGTATGGAAATTAGAAAATTAGAAAAAGGATATTCCTGTACGCGGATTATTCCCGGCTTTTTGATAGTAAATGTTATGCCAAGATAGCTTGCCGATTTCTTGCTTAAAATCGCTATGAGAAGCATTCCAAAACTATTAGCAATGTATAAACTTAACTCCTTACTCAACTGTACATCCAACTCGCATAAATTTCTTTCGACAAACTAATGTCAATGCAAGAACGCTATTAAACAAATTCCGAGTCCTCACTACACCTAGATGAGTAAGTGTGCAAATATAATAGCTACATAAAATGAGCGAATGTGTGGGTTAAGCTTTACAGAGTAGGTCCTCCACAGAGAGAAATTGTTTTGTTTGTTTTCGGTAGGTATATAAAATAAGTGATTATTGCCAGAGAAAATCAGTTACGATTTCGTAGTTATATAGTCGAACCTGATATTAATTACTTTCCAGAACTATTGTTTTATCTTTTTGCTTATACACTACGATTTTATATTTGTCATTTGACTCAAAGCTTATGTTGAATTTCATAAAACTGCAATGCTGCAAAGGAAAGAAATATAGACAGACTTACAAACATAAAATAAATCGTTGTATTATTTATATTACACAGATACCATGATAATGCTACCAACACCGTAGGCCAACAATCGATAGAGTTACAGCACTAATAGAGAAGCAAAGTACTAAACGGAGAGGTTTGTGTTTAAACATACACCTTCTTCTGAAAAGCTGGATGAAAAGAATCGGTTATTATTAAAGCATCACTCGCTGGATGTCTGCTTTGCGGAAAAGTAATCTATGTGTTACACATACGTCACAGTTAAAGGGCGCATATGCATATGTGGGGGCGTATGTAAATACGAAACGTTAAACTGTGAGGATGTGTGATGTTGAGGCTCCAGAGCGAGAGGTCTCTCTCATTATCGACCTCAGGTCACGGCGCATGCTCCAACTCCGGTCTGTATCCTAACGAACGCCTTATTGCGACAGCGGTTCATCGGAGTAATTGAGTTACGACTTTTTACGTAGCAATTTCGTTTTTCTCTTAGAACCGGGTCGCTCGCTAATTGGGACGATTTTTTTTCAGGATTATACTTTTACTTGTTACGAATATTGGATTACAAATTTAATTTTACCTCGGAACGGTCATGACTTCAACGTATTAGTTGTAATGTTTTATTTTATTCGATTTTGATTTGTTGTAATATGTAACTTACTTACTAGTCACGATAGACGAGTGATTGGGTGATCGAAATTCAAGTCAGGAGACATAAGTTCGATCCCCAGATGGTAGGTTCGTACCAATGAGTTTTTTCAAAACACATGTTCGATTTATATCGTTGTCTTGGACAAAATGAAGGCGACAGGCTCACCGCCAATCACGTTGTCCCAAAAATGTCTTCGGTGAAATTTGGGTCGAAAGAACTTACATGACTATCTGTAGATGTACATTGCAAGATATACTTCTCGTCCGTACGAAGGATTTGTACGCAATCGCCAACCTCGGCAAGAGGATTGCAACTTAGACGCTGCTGCGTGTCACCAGTCTGCTGAATTTAGCCTCCCTGAGCCCTGAGCCTCTGTGTGTTTCAGAGGCTCCCTGTAGCCTCTGAAATTGTTATTTCAAGGTTTTTACCGTATCCCCTCTTACGACACCCACGGGAAGAAAGGGGTGGTGTATTCTTACGTTACACCCCAAAACCCTTAAATCTTTTATTGTATAATAGTCTTAAGTCACGATAGCCGAGTGGATGGGTGGTCGGAATATCGAGTCGAGAGACCCGAGTTCGATCCCCAAGTGGCAGGCTCGTACCAAAGGGTTTTTTCAAAACCTATGTACGATTCGTATCGTTGGCTTGGACATAAAGACGGCGACAGGCTCACCACCTGTCACGTTGCCCCGAAAATATCTTCGGTGGAAGATGGGTCAAAGGGACTTAATTGTCTAGACTTGACCTCTGTCTACCCCTGTATTGGGAATTGCGTGAAGATATTTTATATTTTATTTATTTTAAGTCACGATAGCCGAGTGGATGGGTGGTCGGAATATCGAGTCGAGAGACCCGAGTTCGATCCCCAAGTGGCAGGCTCGTACCAATGGGTTTTTTCAAAACCTATGTACGATTTGTATCGTTGGCTTGGACATAAAGACGGCGACAGGCTCACCACCTGTCACGTTGTCCCGAAAATATCTTCGGTGGAAGGTGGGTCAAAGGGACTTAATTGTCTAGACTAGACCTCTGTCTACCCCTGTATTGGGAATTGTGTGAAGATATTTATTATTTATTTTTATATAATGATACTATACAAGCGTAGTTCGGAGCAACCCGGTTGTTGGTTCGAATCCCGAATATGGACAAACATTTGTGTCTTGTATATTTATCGATTTAAGTATATATGAATATAAAAGTATATTTTACAGTAGGTAGAGATGGTTTACCGCCTGCCACGTTTTACCGAATAAGCCTTGCTGGAAAGGGGGTCAAAACAAAGGCTTAGAAAGTGTAGTCCACATTTTCTAAGCCTTTGTTTAACCCACTATGGTTATTGGGTGATTAGGTGATAAAAAGATAAAAAAAACTATACAAGTTTTGTATTGCCTACCACATTACTAATCAATAACCAAAGAATCTTATTTCGATCATTAGAAGTCCATGAGTCCGCGCCCGATCATCACGGTGAACCGTTTCGATTGCAAAATCCACTGAAATATTATACTTGAGGTAACTGCACAACATTGAAACTGTTACAATTGTTGAAACTGTTACAATTGTTGAAACTGTTACAATTGTTGAAACTGTTACAATTGTTGAAACTGTTACAATTGTTGAAACTGTTACAATTGTTGAAACTGTTACAATTGTTGAAACTGTTACAGGCTTTGTGTAAGTAAAGCATCTTCAACGAAGATTAAATCACGAAGTGTTGTGTACCCGTTCCTTTAACTAAAATAATATCTTGATACATTATTATTTAAATTGAGCAAATATCAGATCTTTTATTTATTCTTGCTGCTTTTATCACATAAAATTAAATATTAACTCAACGTATTTAAAAAGTGAAATCTGACATTTCTGGTTTGTCAGTTCAATTTATTTGCAACAATCATGATAGTCGAGTGGTTGGGTGATCGGCAGGCTCGAACCAATGGTTTTGTTTTTTCCAAAACTTAAGTAGTTACGAATTATATTTATAAGATCTATTTTAAATTTATAAAACCTATATTTAAATGCCAAAACCAATGATAATAACAGCGTATGTACTACAACAAAAATCCTTAGTAAAAATGTGAAATACTTTACCTATGTTCAATAAAACAAAAATTATCAAACAGTATTGGACGTGCTAATTTGCTTTACTACCTTATGTACTAAGTTGAGGGTTGAGTTATACAATTGCTAACTCAAAGTAGTAAGAACAAAATATTGATTCGCTTACGTACTATCACGTACATTCATAAATATTACGATATTTAATTGGTACTATTCTAAGAGCCATTTTATTTTTCATTAATACAAAATCATCATACTAAGTGATAATAACATCACAATCGTAAACATGATGAGTCATCAATTATTTATTAAAGTAAATGAATGACATTTATTCTATTTATTTAAAATTATCTTAAAAGTAACTTATAAAAGAGGCGGTTAAACCTTTATAATTATGACAGGTGTAGCAAGTACGTACATCTTGTTAGTTATTTTTGGTTTTCTCTCTTACACATTTCATAAAACTTAGTATCTATTATTTTATTGATTACATTAAGAAAAATTACACATACAGCTTTCAAATTAGAGCATTTGAGCATAAATTAAATTAATTTAACATAAATTTAGAAAAGTCGTAACCAACGAAAAGCTACCAGAATGCGGAATATCCATCACAAATAATACCAGACATAAATAAGCAGGGCAGCAGGGTCTGTGGTGCAAAATATACGACAGTAAGATCGCCAATCCGCTTGTCGAGCGTGACGATGTGGAAAATTCTTCTTACGAGGTAAATACCTTATTTCAGAGCATTATAATAACAATATAAACCTATTAACAAACATGGAAATTAATGAGATACGTTTTCCTTACGGAGGTATAGCGCAGCTTATTAGTTCTAAATATTAGTGAAGAAATTGTAAAAATGTGCTTGGAAAACTTACGGAACTCTAACCGTTAAAATACTTTTGGATTGTATGTTTTAAACTAATCTTATAGGAGACCAATGTGCATAAGAGAACTCGTTTAATTAACGATGCTGAGAATTTTCATGTAGATTATTTAATTTAAAAAAATGTCTTTACGCCATCCCCAATAAGCAACTGTTATGTATATATATATATATATATATATATATATATATATATATATATATATATATATATATATATATATATATATATATATATATATATATATATATATATATATATATATATATATATATATATATATATATATATATATATATATATATATATATATATATATATATATATATATATATATATATATATATATATATATATATATATATATATATATATATATATATATATATATATATATATATATATATATATATATATATATATATATATATATATATATATATATATATATATATATATATATATATATATATATATATCATTAGAAGTCCATGAGTCCGCGCCCGATCATCACGGTGAACCGTTTCGATTGCAAAATTCACTGAAATATTATACTTGAGGTAACTGCACAACATTGAAACTGTTACAATTGTTGCAACTGTTACAGGCTTTGTGTAAGTAAAGCATCTTCAACGAAGATTAAATCACGAAGTGTTGTGTACCCGTTCCTTTAACTAAAATAATATCTTGATACATTATTCCAGCGAAATAAGTCGAATATGATTTCGGCTTAATATACTGCTAGATATTTCAAACATTATAGTACATAGGTATTTCGAGCTTCAATCTTTAATATTTTAAAAATTAAAAAGTGATAAATTTTGGCCAACGATATAAATCGAACATGTTTTTTGGATGGGTTTGCCATTGATACGAGCCCTGAAGATCGAAGTTGGGTCGCATGAATCCGATTCCGATCACACAACCACACGGCTATCGTGACTATACATCATAATGATTGTCCTATTTGACACTTTAATTTTGACACTCAAAACAATTACAATCATACATATATAAATATATTTCAATCGAGACGAGAAACCATCAAAAACCTTCAATTCGAAAATTCGTAATAGACTTCATGCTCCCTGTACAGTTATTGGAGGCAAGTTACAATTGATTCTGATGTGCCGGTCGCATACGACCAGTTGCAAAGGGATCAAATATTCATTAAATGGCCGCTGTCGGCGGATCCGGCTTCATATTCAGCAGACGCCGTTGTTAATATTTCGCTCGGCCGGTCTTATCTTCGACACTCAGACTGATAGTGCGAGCTAATAAACTTGATACTTGATACATTATTATTTAAATTGAGCAAATATCAGATCTTTTATTTATTCTGCTTTTATCACATAAAATTAAATATTAACTCAACGTATTTAAAAAGTGAAATCTGACATTTCTGGTTTGTCAGTTCAATTTATTTGCAACAATCATGATAGTCGAGTGGTTGGGTGATCGGCAGGCTCGAACCAATGGTTTTGTTTTTTCCAAAACTTAAGTAGATACGAATTATATTTATAAGATCTATTTTAAATTTATAAAACCTATATTTAAATGCCAAAACCAATGATAATAACAGCGTATGTACTACAACAAAAATCCTTAGTAAAAATGTGAAATACTTTACCTATGTTCAATAAAACAAAAATTATCAAACAGTATTGGACGTGCTAATTTGCTTTACTACCTTATGTACTAAGTTGAGGGTTGAGTTATACAATTGCTAACTCAAAGTAGTAAGAACAAAATATTGATTCGCTTACGTACTATCACGTACATTCATAAATATTACGATATTTAATTGGTACTATTCTAAGAGCCATTTTATTTTTCATTAATACAAAATCATCATACTAAGTGATAATAACATCACAATCGTAAACATGATGAGTCATCAATTATTTATTAAAGTAAATGAATGACATTTATTCTATTTATTTAAAATTATCTTAAAGTAACTTATAAAAGAGGCGGTTAAACCTTTATAATTATGACAGGTGTAGCAAGTACGTACATCTTGTTAGTTATTTTGGTTTTCTCTCTTACACATTTCATAAAACTTAGTATCTATTCTTTTATTGATTACATTAAGAAAAATTACACATACAGCTTTCAAATTAGAGCATTTGAGCATAAATTAAATTAATTTAACATAAATTTAGAAAAGTCGTAACCAACGAAAAGCTACCAGAATGCGGAATATCCATCACAAATAATACCAGACATAAATAAGCAGGGCAGCAGGGTCTGTGGTGCAAAATATACGACAGTAAGATCGCCAATCCGCTTGTCGAGCGTGACGATGTGGAAAATTCTTCTTACGAGAGAGTAAAAATGCCTTATTTCAGAGCATTATAATAACAATATGAAGCCTATTAACAAACATGGAAATTAATGAGATACGTTTTCCTTACGGAGGTATAGCGCAGCTTATTAGTTCTAGAAATATTAGTGAAGAAATTGTAAAAATGTGCTTGGAAAACTTACGGAACTCCTAACCGTTAAAATACTTTTGGATTGTATGTTTTAAACTAATCTTATAGGAGACCAATGTGCATAAGAGAACTCGTTTAATTAACGATGCTGAGAATTTTCATGTAGATTATTTAATTTAAAAAAATGTCTTTACGCCATCCCCAATAAGCAACTGTTATGTATATATATAACAATTAAGTCCTTTCGACCTATCTTCCATCAAAGGCATTTTTGAAACAGCGTGACAGCTGGAGAGCCCGTCTTTATGTCTAAGCCATCGTTATAAATCGTACATAAGTTTTGAAAAAACCCATTGGTACGAACTTGGGTCTCTTGAATCGAATTCCGATCATCCAATCACTCGGCTTTCGTGAGTTTTTTATTATTTAATAAGGGTTGCAATTTTAACGCTTCGGTACAGCTCGTGCCACTACAAAATGCAATTTCGAAGTAGCAACAACCCTCCTTGTTCTGATGAAAGTTTACTCTCAAGCACCATTTATTTGAACAATATCCACGGCAATAATGTATGGAGATTAGGTAGCGGACAGACGCGCGCCCGCCGGTTGATCCAACAAGATACATCAACGTCGCGGTGGACAGTGGACATCCCCCTTTATGTTTGCCAACGAATGCAGTAGCAAAGTGTGGAAAGCCCTTTATTTTTTAATTTCTATTCTGCTTTTAACTCGCTTCGTTCATACATACATACGTAGGCTTCTCCTCTACAGAGGATTTGCCATAATCGCCGCGCTTGGCAAGCGGATTGGCAGTCGCAGTACCAGATCACTCGCACCAAAGACGCTGCTGCCCATTTTCGGTCTGATTGACCTGATATTTTTAGAGATGGTTATCCCGCTGTCTATCGGTTGCCATAATGATATTCAAGTTAAAGATATTCTGTTTCCCTTAGTCGCCTCTTATGACACCCAAGGGAAGAAAGGGAGTGGCAATATTCTAACACCGTTACTACATGGTAGTCGTTCGTTCGGTTCGTTCACTCGCACAAAATTATTGTATAAGAGTGTTTAGAAGCCGCTTTTCGTGCTATTGTGAATTATTCAATGCATTTTAATAATTGTTACACTAGCAACAATAGCAGATACAGGCAAGAATGATTTCACTCTAAGCAGTCAATGAATAGAGAAGACATATACCAGCAGTACTATTTTTCCAAGTGACCAAGTGAAGTAAAATAAAAGTTTAAACGCTAAGAACTATTGCTGAAGTTTAAATCTTGAAAGCCAACTTTTATTACTCCAAACAGTTTCTATACTTCCTTCCATTAAATTGACTACCTCCATGGTCGAGTGGCGTATACACCAAATGTCCGAGGTGTCGCTAGTTCTAATTTGTCACTTTCAATTCTCTGTCTCTATATTGTATAAGGTCAGGATGTTTGTGGTGGCCTCGTTGTTTCTGATACCATAACCAACTTACTTTAGGATCCGAAAAATACAATATTATGACATCCGTCTCTATCGTCTGTTTGCATGAATTTATTATTTTATATTTTGCATTGAATAAACTTTAAATTGTAATATATACCTGTATCGGTCATTAAATGATAAATTGTAAAAGAAGTCTCCTCCTCACTTTTATATTCGAAGCCAAAGAGTAATAGCTTGGCAGACATTCGGACACAGCTTTGCATACCTAAACAAGCTTGTTAACGTTAAACATTAACGCATATCCAGCGACCTTTAGATAACTTTTCGTCGTAACAGAAATTTGGAAAAAACTGGAAATAAAATAATAAAAGTTGTATGAATGAAAATTCCACATTTTACGTAAATCTTTAAGCAAAAATAGTTTTGGTCAAATATTATTTCTCAGTCAGTCAGTAGATATTTAAATAATGGAAGATGAAAGAAAATATATTTCATCTTCCCGCCATCATTTAAAAAACTGCTTAAGGACACGTGCTAGGTCACAGTTTGAAAGTTAAGATGAATGTTCACCCTTATCTTCGCTCCCACTTAACCAATTTCATTAGCAAATGATCTTACACCAAACAGAATCACGAATCTCAATTATAATCAGATATTTAGAATAAATCTATGAAAATATATGAAAAATCCCATTTATTTAACATAATAAATAAATATATATATAGATAGGGACAACATCACATACATTGCTCCCACAGTAAGATGCTAAACCACTTGTGGTACGGGCATCGGAAACAAAGGCACCTCAAACACCCAGACCCGAGGAAATCTGGAAAAATTGGTTTTTCTACATTGACCCGACTGGGAATCGCACCCGGGACCTTGAGATGGCGACACTTTGAAAACCGGTGTTTACGCCACTCATCCACGGAGGTCGTCTAATAATCCCATGAGTGTACCTTGAGTGTATAAACTTAAAAAACTGGTGTAAATAGAGGTCTAGACAATTAAATCGTTTCGACTCTTTCTGCCAATACTTTATTTGCATAGGACAACGTGATAGGTGGTGAGCCTGTTGCCGTCTTTATGGCCAAACAAACGATATAAATCGTACCCAAGTTTTGAAAAAACTCATTGGTACTAAGCTACCACCTGGAGATCGAACTCGTGTCTCTTGAAACATATTTCGATCACCCAACTACTTGGTAATTATGACCTTCGAACTTAAAAATTTTAGTTTCGTAAAGTTAGTTTATGAGAGATTTAAAGTCACGATAGCCGAGTGGTTGGGTGGTCGGAATTTCGAGTCAAGATACCCGAGTTTGATCCCCAGGTGGCAGGCTCATACCAATGAGTTTTTCAAAAACTTATGTACGTATTATATCGTTGGCTTGGACATAAAGACGGCGACGGGCTCACTAACTGTCACGTTGTCCGGAAAATATCTTCGGTGGTAGGTGGGTCGAAGGGACTTAGTTGTCTAGACTTAACCTGGGTCTACCCCTATATTGGGAACTGCGTGATGATATTTATTATTTTTAGTTTATGAGAATATTTATAAATTTTTAGAAAAATATAAACTATTCGCAGATGTTCAATTTGTTAAAAATTCTCTGCTCTGTTCTTTTCCATTCAATTCCATTCATTTCAATTATATTCTTTTCTATTCTATTAAAAACAAAATTTTGTAACAATAATTTGCCTACATTTACAACTTATAGTGTATTCTTATACAAAGATTAATGTAAATCGATAAAGGATCAAATTAACTTCATTTCTAAATTTGAAATCAGTTACGGCTCCTTTCGTTATTTAAAATAAAAAATTGCATCGTTATCTAACATACAATATACCTACGTATTGTATTTAAAGAACGCACAAAAGATTTCAGAGAGCAAATTGACGTTCAGCGTAAGGACTTTACTAATAAAAATACACCTCGTCTTCGTGACGTAAAATGGCGCTGAACACAGATGTGAATGTTCTAGAAAAAACACTCATGATTTGTAGTCCAGTGAATAAACCCGGAAAAAAATTTCTAATATTAATTTACGACTCGAATATTTGTATAGTTTCGAATGCAATTGTGAAATATAAATTTGTGAGACCTTTTCACGATCACTTAGTTCGCTCCTTTGAGAGCATCCTTGCATCAAAATATATTAGGTAAACTGCTATTTTCTTGAAATAACTTACCTTTTTATGCAAATAATTCCAATAAAACACTTTTCACAGCAAACACTAAGACACACATGAATTTGCCCGCGAAAAGGAACTAATTTCTATTAAGTTTGATATCAAATATAGAAAAAATTGAGATAGGCAATATGGTATTGTAGGATATCACTACTGAAAGATCGATAAATGAAGCGTCCACACGCGTCTTTTATCGATTTTTCAAACATAACCAAATATTAAAAAAAAATCGACAAAGTTATATCCACCAAATTCTATTTGGCGATGTGGTCGGACGATTATCCGTATTTAACGGAAGTATTGATATACTTCCGTTAAATACGCTCTTTTTTTACAGTGGTAGGGCCACGCATCAGCTTTTGTTGTTGCATGAATGGGCCGGCTCGACCGGGGAAGTACCATGACCTCACAGAATACCGGCGTAAAGTAGAAGTGTAACAAACTTCTGCGTTTCGTCTGGTGAGTGCAGCTAATCGGAGGCCCACACACCCCCTCCCCCAATTCAAGGGGTGGGGGGGGGCACTCTAAGGGAGGCAACGCATCTGCTATGCCTCTGGTATTGCGGGTGTTCATGGGCGGCGGTAATCACTTACCATCACGTGAGCCACTTGCTCGTTTGCCTCCCTTTTCTGTAAAAGAAAAACTTATGAACACGGACAGATCTATTCACAAGAATCAAATTGGTGACGGAGAGACTACAACTTTAAATGCAAATATAACGTCGAGCCTCCGTTCCATAGAGTTATGCAGAGATGTTTCCACTTGCTATAATCTACTAAAACTAAATTACAATGAATATTAAATTAAAGAGAAATTAAAAAAATCAACTGTCACGGTGGCTCAGAGGTCAGGACGTTACCACGTTATAACAGCAAAGGTGTAATAAGTGTTTCGTAGCTGTAAAGTTATGGATATTGAGGTGGAATGTGTGGAATACAATGACTTGGAGGTAAGAGCGTAGTCACGGTATGTCATTGGTTGCGGGTTTGAATCCACGCCCGCGTCAGTTGATTATTTAAATTCTCTTTAATTTAACAGCTAAAATTTTACTATAACTAATATATTTTAAAAATCGAGACAGTTTAACAATGTTTAAGTTTAACAATAATATGACTTAATTTCGCATCCAGGAGTATTCTATGTCTACGAGTATTCGGAACAATGTTTTCGTTCGATCAGTGGCCCGTGCCTCTGAAATGAAATTGAGTATTAGAAACGCAGTCAACGCAAGTACCTAATATCTTCAATTTGTTTGTCAACTTTACCGCTTTCTCGTGAGTAACTATGTTCAAATAGTTTTCTTTTAAGTATTTACATGTGAATGATACATTTTCCGAAAATATATATATATTAATTTGTATATATTATGCAATAAAAGTGTATTTGAGTTTTATACTTGTTATAAAATACTGCGCATATAAGGATTAATTTAACATTGTGTTAAATGTTAGGCAAATATATAACATCGAGATACCTTTTTCTTTGCTATGCGAGTATGTTAGAGCATCAGATGCTCTCAACTATTTGGACTATGTGTTCTATATCATCGTTTATTATACATCTATATCTAATTTGCCAATAGATGTTTCGTTTATCTTCACGCAGCCCCTGACGGGATAGCCAGAAGAAATACATCACCAAGTGTCACGATGCTTACATACCTCTTACCCCTCTGTCAACCTAAAAAGTGAAACCTTGTAATAACATTAAAGCCAAGTAAAAATAATGGAAATTAGAATTTATTAGAACGAGCGTAAGGGTAGTCCAATTTCGGTTCCGTGTGTAGCAATAATGCGTAAAAAACTCATCTCCGCCACCCACCGTCCCTCCAAGCTCCCGACACCCCGGCTACAGTGAAATATGATGTTTTCACATTCACTGCGGACGCGATTAGAAAATTTGTTAGAATAACTCGTCTGTTGTTTTGTTATGGTATAGTTAGTTTACTTCTAGTATAGTAGTTAATATACTATAGTAAATAAATCATTCTTTCTATTAATATCACTATCATTATAAAGGCAAGGAAATAAAAGTCACGATAGCCGAATGGTTGAATGGTCGGAATTACATGTCAAGACACCCGAGTTCGATCGCCAGGTGGCAGTCTCGTACCAATGGGTTTTTAAAAAACTTATGTACTAATTATATCTTCGGCAGGTTGTGAGCCCGTCGCCATCATAAAGATGTCACGTTGTCCCGAAAATATCTTCGGTGCAAGATGGTCTCTTCGACGACTTAATTGTTTTTACTAGATCACTGTCTACTCCTGTATGGCGAATTGTGTCAAGATATTTATATTTGTTAAAAAATAAAATAAAATATCTTCACGCAATTTCCAATACAGGGGTAGAAAGAGGTCTAGTCTAGACATTTAAGTCCCTTCGACGCACCTTCCACCGAAGATATTTTCGGAACAACGTGACAGGTGGTGAGCCCGTCGCCGTCTTTATGTCCAAGCCAACGATATAATTTATACATAGGTTTTTAGAAAAACCCATTGGTACGGCCACTTGAGAATCGAACTCTGGTCTCTTGACTTGAAATTCCGACCACCCAACCACTCGGCTATCCTGACTTTTGTATTTGTTTATTTATATTTTTATTATAAAAGCTTGTAGAAGTCCACTGCAGGTCATAGACCTCTAACTAAGGTAGGGTTTGCTATAATCGCTTGGCAAGAGTATTGAAAGCGTGTGCTATACTTTACTCTATTATTTACACACCGGTGTGCTATACTTTGCACTATTATTTATAGATGTGGTTATCACATTCTCTGACAATAGCCAATTGCATTTTCAAGACTTAGTCGCCACCCTAAGTCGCCTCTTACGACACCAACTGTAAGAAAGTGTGCGGTATGTTCTCTTAAGCTGTTACCACACGGCAACTGTTATACATATTACATATTGATGACTAACTTTTCTATTAAAAGATATAGTGCTCTGCCGAAAGTAGCGATTTCCATGTCCGGCAAGCGGATAGACGCTGCCGTCTACAGTACAGTACAGTATCAGTAACTTCGAAACTTAGTCGCTGGACGGCACCGGTCTACTTAATTTTGGTCTAGAAGTTTTTGATATTGTTTGTATGTGGTCGACGAATGATGTTTGATCAATAGACATTACAATTTTTAGGCTTTTTGCTTTATTGATCATTTTAACTAAGATTTAGCCAAAAATCCTGAACGAAAACCCTTGTCACATTAATACACCGCTAAGATTAAGACGGAAATATTTTTGAAACTTAGTTTTAAATTTTTATAAAGAACTCCTTTTACAGATTTATAATTTTGAGAGACACCGATGAATTAAATTATAAAGATTCAATGAAAAACAAAAGAAAGCAAACAAAACAAAACAACCATACCTGTTTTTAAAGAAGAATTTTATCATATATTCGGAGTCGCTCGATTTCTTTCCGCTTTGATAATATTAGCATAAATCACGTCTGCTGGCCAGTCCCGAAGGATCAGAGCCTATATATCAAGCTAATGCTGATATGATATGTTAAATAAATAGCGACGCCTACCAGGATATTGGCTGTGGGGGGAATCGATAACGTATGTGACAGGGAAACAGAGAGAATTACAAATGTTTGGAAAGTATACAGAATATCTAATTCAAATAAAATTCGTATATTCTGCAGATTCGTGTATGTATGTGTGTACAAAATGTGCATGAATTGTACGTAAATTTTATATGGTGAAAAGCTAATAAAATCTACTTATTGATATTAGTGACATTAATTTTTTTTCTTTAAATAATTTTAATTTATTTTATTTCAATTAACTATAATACAGCTTTAACTATAATATAGCTTTAAAGAATCATAGCCGGTGGTGAAGATAATGTGAACGATAAGTAATATTTATATAGGGAAACTTATGATATATGCCAGTTTTAGTTTTTGCTCTAGGACGTACATAAATTATAAATTGTATAAAGTTAGATAGTTAATATAAAAAATTAAAATAGTTTTATTGAAATTTATTTAATTAGTGCAATATTTATTTAATTTTTAATATCTGCTTAAATAAATTCAAAGATTCTCAACCTATTCCAACGCCCATCAAGTGTCGACGAAATTTCACTTATAGATAGATACCTTGCTTCTAACAAAATAAGTTATGTTACTTTACACTATCTACGATGAAATTACACGTTCCCCTCTATCACATAGAGGAAGGGAGGGGGCGGTGACGTCACTTTCGTAGCTGCTTCGAATAAATGTGATGGAAATTGGAGGATTTGTTTACCCATATTCTTCTCACACTTTTGACACTAAAAGGTGGAGCGGGTACCGCTTTGTCACTGTGGGAGTGCCTTTTGTCTTTTATAGGTACTTGTATGTATGTGTTACACTTGTAAGATGTTACAAGAATGTGTTTTTAAACACCTAAATAAACGTAAAAAATGTTTTTATCATTTGTAAAACACTACTGCAGTACGTAGGCTGGCATCTAAAAGGTAGGTTTTGCCATAATTAACACGCTTGGCAACTGTATTGGCATTCACAGAACCAGACACAACAACGTAAGTGCTACTGCCCATCCACGGTCGTCTGAATTTTGATTTGGTATTCATTATATATGTATTATCGAGATGGGTAGCAGTTGCAATATTTATAAATCACTTTAACCACTTAACTAACTATCCAAAGTTACTTAGTTAAGTTTATGAGATATCATAAGTATAATATCTTATTGTACAAAAAGTTCTGAGGTAAAATCTGTTTTAAATAAATGTTTAATAAGACACTTTTCAATTCGAACTAAGTAACTAGTAGAAGTAAGTAAAAAAGCATACAGAATAGAATATTAAAGAACCTTAGTAATTTTTTCGTATATTTTTGTATATATTTTATAAACGACATGAAATTTGGGTTTGCTTGGAATTACACATTTTTATACTTAATAACGTAAGGTAATACTTTAAGTTAGTTAAGTGGTCGTCAAATCATGTATTCTTCAAAGCAATTGTGGCAAGGTATATTTATTGCCAATAGATAGGGCAGTTTAATAAAAGCTAAAGCGAAATATTATGAGAGAGGCCTACTACAGAAGTTGATTATTTATTATCTGTTATGATGGGGTAAAATCATCATTGGAAGTTGAGACCCCGTCACTGCGCTCACCTACCACCACCACATATTTTGGTTACCGTGGTAAGCATGGTGGTTTTTTATGACCCTTCTTGGAATTTTATATTGTAGGTAGTTTGAAGTAGGGAAAAGGGAATGAACAGCAAGTAAGAAGCTTGTTTAAATTCTTAATTTAATGAAATTAAAAATTTCTTTAGGCCCTTTTTTTCACTTTTTCTTCAGTGTATCTTTGGTTGTGGTAAAATCCTATTTGATTTATTAATCCTTTTTTGTAAAATATTGTTTGGCCGATGTAAATTAAAATTAAAATCATGTGTTCGTGTCATCAATATGCTAATGTTGATAGTACATTTAATTGTCGGGTCTATGTATATACATATATATATATATATATATATATATATATATATATATATATATATATATATATATATATATATATATATATATATATATATATATATATATACATATATATATATATATATGTATATATATATATATATATATATATATATATATATATATATATATATACATATATATATATATATATGTATATATATATATATATATATATATATATATATATATATATATATATATATATATATATCTTCCATCATTTAAATATCTGCTGACTGACTGAGAAATTTTATTTTTGCTTAGAGATTTACGTAAAATGTGGAATTTTCATTCATACAACTTTTATTATATATATATATATATATATATATATATATATATATATATATATATATATTTTATAATATAACTAATCTGACTTAGGCACGCGAGCAAAACACATTTAAATAAAATCATGAAAATCGGTTAAATAGTCTTGAAGTTCTTCGTGAACAACAATGTGACACGAGAATTAAATGTACTATCAAAATTAGCATATTGATGACACGAACACATGATTTTAATTTTAATTTACATCGGCCAAACAATATTTTACAAAAAAGGATTAATAAATCAAATAGGATTTTACCACAACCAAAGATAGACTGAAGAAAAAGTGAAAAAAAGGGCCTAAAGAAATTTTTTATTTCATTATATTAACAATTTAAACAAGCTTCTTACTTGCTGTTTATACCCTTTTTCCTACTTCAAACTACCTACCATATAAAATTCCAAGAAGGGTCATAAAAAACCACCATGCTTACCACGGTAACCAAAATATGTGGTGGTGGTAAGTGAGCGCAGTGACGGGGTCTCAACTTCCAATGATGATTTTACCCTATCATAACAGATAATAAATAATCAACATCTGTAGTAGGCCTCTCTCATAATATTTCGCTTTAGCTTTTATTAAACTGCCCTATCTATTGGCAATAAATATACCTTGCCACAATTGCTTTGAAGAATACATGATTTGACGATCACTTAACTAACTTAAAGTATTACCTTACGTTATTAAGTATAAAAATGTGTATTTCCAAGCAAACCCAAATTTCATGTCGTTTATAAAAAATATAAAAAAATATACGAAAAAATTATTAAGGTTCTTTAATATTCTATTCTGTATGCTTAATAATTTTAGTTGCGATGGTACAAGCGCTGAACTAAGTTCCAGTGAACGAATATATTGTCAATATACGAGTACCTACTTACATATATTGTTATTCTGCTGATAAGCCAATTGAAGCTTGAGACGTGACATGGACACCGCGAACCGTACCCAATTCAATTTATTTAGCAATTTTCAGAACAAAATATCAGGGAGGTATATTTATCAGTGTTCGACTTTGGATGGCGTCGCAAAACCAACACATTTATCCAACAACACACCTCACATACAAACTAGAGTAAGATTACCTAATATATTCCGGTGTCGTGTGCCAGGCTCCATTTTTCTATTAGTATCAACCAGGGTTGTCAAAAATCTCATATTGAAATTGAAAATTTTTAAAGTTTTTTTAAAATTTTCAACAATAGTTCAACTTTTTAACAGTAGTGATAGCAAAGTATGTATTTTATTCACATAAAAAAAGCATCAAAACCAGACAGTGGCTGAAGATAATATAAAGAACACACTCCAACTGGTAACCTCTGTTTTGGCTCGATTATAGATATAACAAACATTTCTTCATATTTTCGCTCAAACAAATCTTTGCGTATCTTCCCCGGGGAGGTAGCCAGAGAACTTATTTTCATTCGAACCTTTTTCATTCGCTCTGATTTCTGAATACTGTTGCCTTTTCCATTGTAGAAGCGAATCCAGCCCTATTTAGTCCACCTTTATTGCATACTTTCCCGCTTTTACCATTCGTTCTCCAATAATTCGTTTCACGTGCCCGATCACGTGACCGAAGGTTTACTTTCAAATAGATTTTATTGCGATTTCTTTGGTTGCATATTCCGTCGATTGATAATGTAGTCATCAATAGATCTAACCAATGAATATGAATTTCATTAATTGACTACTTAAGACACAAAAGCATTTTTTTTAAAGAAATATAATAAACATTTGAAAATCTATTTACAAACCTATATGATATATTTCAAGTGTGTTCCCATACTTATGAATAGTTTAAGCTTCGTAATACCTAAATAAAATTACGTTTTCACATTGACACCCCTGAGAAATATGTGGCAATGCTTCTTTCTAAGTAATTTGGTAACCATTTTCCTTTCAGCTACTCACCACAAGAAGTGTGTAACATCATGCTGCTTAGCTGCGCTGGTACATTTGTAAAAGTATATGTAAGAATTGAATTGAGTATGCTACTTTGCCACTGTCTTAGTAATATCTATCGCCTATTAATGTTGTATTATTGCAACTCTCTGTTACTTACATATCGATTTGATAAAGTATCTCTTGTAAGGAGAATTTCATGCTTGGCAGGTTGACGATATTATGTGATATTATTAGGAGCTATCGATCTATTAAAATTTGGTCAAATATTTGTTATTATATGATAAGAAGTATTTTTTTTTTTCATTTATAATACGATTTTTATATTCTTAGTTAATCTTATAGCACATAAGTTTTTTAAAACAGTTTCTAGGTTTCCGCAACGCAATCGTAGAATGTAGATCAACTAAATCTTTGTACCAATATCCAGAAATAGTAACTCTTTTTTTTATAATCTTAAAGGCTCTTTGATACATGAAAAATTTTAAAAATCAACTTATTAATGTACCTTGATGAGGCTCTTACCTATGAGCCAACATGTTCGTTCGACACAGCATCTGTCGTAAATTTTAAATCTCTCTCTTCTTACATTTTTAGGGACGTTGGTAATATTTATCAGAAAATATTCTTACTTCTAACTCAATGTTCTTTAAAGTTTCATAGACATCAAAACTTTACATCATCTATACCTTTAATATGCATCGTTTTTAATTTTAAATCATGTAGCATGTAGCACTGCTGGGCTTTTTGCTTTCCTTCTCTTCCTAAAAATTGTTAGCACCACTTTACTACACTCTTACACCATTCCTGTCTCCAAAAAGCTGTGTGGATAACAGCTGTTCTGATTGAAAAAGCATATCTAATTACAGGGATAGCAGAGTCATCAAGGAACACAATTCATCTGTTAACTTCATGGTTTGATTATTGGTGTCCATGGGCTGTATAGTAGCCATTTATCCATAAAGTATACAATAAGCTCATTGTTAACTAAATTACCATATAAAAATTGTAACTATTTCTAATCTACAGGGTTTGTATCGTACAGGGAAAGGCTAGACGAGTAAGTATATTCGCGAGTTTTCATGGTAATGTAACTTTTCTTTTCTAATATTCACATAGAAAAAAATATTTTCTTTCTTATATCGTTTTCCTTAGAGGAATAAAGAGAGACACTTATTTTTTTACATAATAGCAAGATTCCTAATAACGGTCTAAAATAACGTAGCATATTATATCGGCGCGAGAATAAAACTTAATGGAAAGGTCGGGAAATAGACCATGCTTATCTAAGAGTGCGTAAAATTTATGTTAATGACGCCTATACGACGGAGAATAACATATAGTTAAACCAAAGGAGAAGAAAACATCCCTCGATAACGCGTCCCCGTTAAATGAGCATAAAGGGGGCTATTGTTGACGACTACCGTGGTCGAGTTTTCAAGGTGTCACCAGTTCTGCGGTCACAGGTTTGGTTCTCGAACGATGTCAACGTAGAAAATCACTTTTTCTATTTTGTCTTCTGTTTTGTAGATTGTGTAACTAGAATATATAGAATTGGAAACCACGAGTTTCCGATTCTATAACATAAGTGCATTGGCTCTGGTTCTGTAATAGATACACAAATAGAAGTCGTTGGCTTTAGCAGGCACTTATGGCTTTCACTAGTAATCGGGGTATTGGGACAGTGTAACAAGTGGTGAACTAGTCACCTTAGTGTCCAAGACAAGAATGCAAATCGTACACAAGTTTTGAAAAAAATGTCTTGGTGTCTGTTGGATATCTTGGTCTCTTTTTGGTCTCTTCACTCGAACTCCGATCACCAAAGCACTCGGCTATTAAGACTTATAACGACGGCCAGCACAATATTATGACAAGTCGATGGATGCGTATGGACTCATATATCAAATGATGATGATAACGATACTAAGTCGCTGGGAATTCCTGTGTGGGATTGGACGACGTATGACGATTTCAATATGTTTTATAAAAAATAATTTCTATAAATACAATTTCTATATACTTAACAAACACCTGTAATTTACACAATTAAGCATAAAAAGTATTGTGACGATGTTTTGTGCCATTTCAATATAGCCAAATAAAAATTCCGATGTAACAAAATGTCGATTGACTTAAGAATTAGCATCGAAAAAAACTACAAAGCCCGCAAAAACTGTCGCTCCGGGCAACCAATTCATTTCCTTCCATATCCGGTTATCGCCGGTTTATCATACGCCTCCGGCCCACTGTAACTGTACCCAAGATTATTTTAAGCCTCATCTCTGGATATTTGATTAAATTTTCAGTTTCGAATGAATCGCAGTGTTGTTGGCCGAATAAACGACTATTTTTAATATATTTAAAAAACGGATCAGTCGTATTCAACTAAAAGTGTATCAAACTAAAAGTCTATTCTTTTAAAAGCCATTTAGAATAAATCTATGATAGTCAACTAAATTGTGTTGAAAAAATAAATAGTCTAAAGCGGTAACTGTAACATATCTTCACAAAGCCAGAGACTTATATATTTATTTATTTATTTGCTTAAATGTGAACATACATTTGAGAAAAAAATATAAAGTTCTCATTTTAAATTGTGTGAAGTTCGCATGTACACACCCTGAAAGAGTGTAGCAATATGTGAAAGAGTATACAGCAATATGAAAGCTGATCAGTGAGTGAGAGGGAGAAAGAGAGAGAGAGGGAGCTGATTCAAAGAAAATTCAACAAGTTTTATTTGGGTGTTGTCAATAGAAGGGAGCTACAGGTTCACGCATTTTTTTAATACACATTTTCATTGTAATTATAACCAAGTAGTTTGCGGTTCTTCATAATTTCTAAATAATCACAGGTAAATTGAAGGTGCCCTTAATTATGTTCAATAATGTCACGAGTGATCCAAAGAGTTTACGAAAATTTATTTGGATTTTTTTGATTTAAAAGATCCAAACAGTGGCATTTCCTAATGTGTTTGCCATTAGGAAATGCCACTGTTTGCTCTGGGACATCATGGCCTTGAAGAATACATAAACACCATAGCTTAAAATATATAAAGCTTAACATTCATCCACAACAATCTTCTTCCCCTTTCTCATAAAAATATATACATTTCAACACAGACTAACAACAGATGCAGAAAAGAGACTACTATTTTTTATTTTATTTTTAGGAAGAAATTTAATGTAAATAAGTATTGGCTGTTAGTAATATAAGATTGATTATATTTTAAATTATTAATTCATAATGCATTACAGAATAAAAATGGTACAAAATGCTTAATTAAAAGTATTGACAATAGAATTATTAATGCTGTGGTTGGATACATTAATAGCGTCGTCGCCCCTCGCAACAAGCCTAATCATGAGGACATAAACATTGTCTCTTTTGTCCCGTTTTCCCATTTTCCTAGGCAGTTTGTCTTTCAATTTTCTCAATGTGAACTGAAAAAAATTAAGCCACATTAAAGGAGTTTACGCACTTACACACATTAAAGCACTTAACTCATCGTCTCTGAGAAGTTTAGAGTAGAAAAAGATTTATCACTCGAAAACTCTTACATTTAATTATCACAAATTTACAGATTGTACTGATAACCGAGAGATTGGGTGAACGGAATTCGGGTCAAGGGACCCGAGTTCGACCTCCAGGTGGCAGGCTCATGGGTTTTTTATTCAAAACTTAAGTACGATTTATATTGTTGGCTTGAACATATAAGCCGCAACAGACTCATTACCTGTCACGTTGTCCGAAAAAATGTCTTTAATGGAATGTGGGTTGAAAAGGCTTAATTGTCTAGACCTCTGTCTACCTATTAAAAAAGGCGTAACGAAATATTGTTTACAAATTATATAACTAAAACTACACAGATATTGTGTAATTTGTAATAAAATTACATTAATTAACATGTACTTAGTAGCAGGTACCTAAGATAAAGCAAGTCACAAAACAAAGATGAAGCAAGTCTCAATAAATTTTAATATTCTAATGTATCATAAATTATCAAAATCACTAAAATATCACCAGAAATCATAGATCTAAATCCATTTGTAATTCGGTCCCTCAACTATTCCAAATAAAAGGCATTCCTCTTAGTGAAAAGAAACCTGGGGAAAAGAAAAAATATAATAATTCAAAATGGCGTCTGGCCACTTAATAACCGGCTGACACCATTGGGAAATATAATTTAATTTTTCTTTGCCGCTATCTCCGTTCCTCGTTGAAGAGGTAGATGAGACTATCCTTTTCTAATATTTCCTTACTCCAGCTCCCTGCCTCCTTTCTTCAGAAGCTTTCGTTTGTTCGGTAGGTCCCGTGTCACAGTGTTCTGGACAAGAAATATTTGCGATATTGTATTAGGTGATTTGTGTATACGGAATGTACGCAAAACGAATTTATTGCGCTACTAGATTCCCATTAGACGGATAGTGGAAATGTGGAAAAGAAAATAAAAGATAAAATCTTTATTTGTTCTGCTCCCATTTATATTACGGTATTATAAAATAGTAGATAAATAAATAAATAAATGTCTTCACGGAATTTACAACACAGAGAAGACAGAGGTCTAGTCTAGACAATTAAGTCCCTTTGACCCACCTTTCACCGAAGATATTTTCGGGGCAACGTGACAGATAGTGAACCCGTCGCCGTCTTTATGTCCAAGCCGACGATATAATTCATACATAAGTTTTTTTGAAAACCAATTGGCAAGAGCCTGCCTTCTGGGGATCGAAATCGGGTCTCTTGAGTCAAAATTCCGACCACCCAACCACTCGGCTATCGCGACTTTAATATCGAGAATTTATTTATTTAATACTTTATTTATACCTTATATTTAATACCTTATTAAATACTTTATTTTTATAAATTAAATTACGTTACGGTTAATTCGTTCTTATTAAATGGCTCGTGTCAATAGAATATTTTGAATACTAGTTTCACCCGCGGCTTCACCCGCGTAGTATGATGATACAAACTTCAGATTACAGAAACAATCCCAATAGCCCTTTAAGAGAAAAACTATACTTCTATTCTTAAATTGGCTCAAAACAGCCATTATCCAATTAATAACTGTTATTATTACAATAAAAAAATAGATCAGATAGCTCTCGAAGGATAGAAATTGTAAAAGGTTTTTAGGAATAAATATATAATATCTTCACGCAATGCCCAAAACTACCCCTGTTTTGGGCATTGCGTGAAGATATTATATATTTATTCCTAGACAGAGGTCTAGTCTAGACAATTAAGTCTCGTTCGACCCACTTTCCACCGAAGATATTCTTTAGGAGATTATAAAAAACCCTTTCATGCCTCTTGATACTTAAAAACTATTTGAATCGTGTAGATGATGTCATGACGTATGGATGCCAGACATGAGCTTAACAAATCAAAATATGCGTAAACTTGAATAGTAGCAAAGCATGAAACGAAGCATATTCAACATCGAGAGATAAAATAAATATGGATTATTATGATAATTATGGAGCCATGGTAGTCTAGTAGCCAGGGCATTTTAGCAGGTTCTATCCGGCTGTTACAATAGTAACAGCAAATATATATATATATATATATATATATATATATATATATATATATATATATATATATATATATATATATATATATATATATATATATATATATATATATATATATATATATATATATATATATATATATATATATATATATATATAATATTAATAGAGATCTATATTAATAGAGATCTCGGTGTTATCGTTGGAATTTAAAGAAAAAATGAAAAATAAGTTGGAGATTTTAAGGGATATTAACACTTGACATTTGGCTTTCAGATATATTTCTTTTGTGAAAGAGCAAACATTTCAGTTTCACTTCGTTTCGTGCGAAATATGCCACTAGTGAACATTTTTTCACAACTAACAAAGCCCATAAAACCTCGTAGTAACTTTACTTAACATAAGTCAAGGCAAAAACTGTATTTACGGAGGTCGCCAAGGGGCCAGGTGTGAGCATAATATTCTAATGTCGGTAAGAGGGACCCGCCATCCATAATAATGTAACGCCCGCCACCCTCACCTACATAGAAGGAACCTCTTATCTGCATATCCATATGAAATGTCAAAGTGTACATGCAGGTAAAAAATAATATATATAATAATATCTTCACACTATTCCCAACACATGGACATGGTCTAGACAATTAAGTCCCTTTGACCTACATTCCACCGAAAATATTTTCGGGACAACGTGACAGATGGTGAGCGCGTCGCCCTCTTTACGTCCAAGCCAACGATATAATTCTTACATAAGTTTTTTAAAATCCCGTTGGTACGAGCCTGTGCATCGAACTCGGGTGTCTTGACTCGAAATTCCTTAATGCATGCAGGTTGGTATTCTATATTAGATATATAATGAAAGTAATAAGCGTCGCTTGAAGGAATAGTCAAAAACACCAGCTTTACCACAGAGTCTAGTCTGTTATGCTGTTTGAATCTGTAAGCAGAAATCTTTAACTTTAATTGCCTTTGAATCATTATTTTATAAATATAAATATTATTTTAATATTAGCGGCATCTATGAACCTATGGTGGAACTACGGAGCAATAAATGTGCCAATGATATTAAAACTAGAAATTTTCATAATAATTCAACGTACCACTACAGATGGCGTTATAGAAAATGGTCATTTCAGACCTCGATAGTGGAGGTGGAGAAATAAAGTAAGGCACATAATAAAGCACAGTCGCAGAGATGAACACAGAAAAAAATAAAAAAATGTCCAATCACAAAAAAATATTATTTCGAACTAATATAGCCGTAATTCTTTTTAACTTAAAATTGCGCAGATTTTGAAAACTATTACACTACTACCCAACAGGGTTAGGTATCCCAGAGGTTACTATTATTTAAGTTTAATAATAATACTATTAGACTTTTAAGACTAGATATTATCATTATTTTACAGTTATTGAGCAAATATTCTTAAATTATTTAGAAATATATGGAAAATTGATAGAACAAAACTATAGTAAAATTTTAGTTAATTTTTAGAAACAATATTATTATGTATTTATAGATTTAATTGAATTTATATTATTCAAAATGTGTAATCTATAATGATAATAAGATGCATTATTCTAGTATATAATTATAAATTGCCACTGAAACCTAAATCTAAATCTCTTGAGGAAGCCGCAGGTGATTGAACTTAAAACTGAACAAAGAAAAGACATATTTTACAGCAAGGTCATACGTTACATCATTATCTTTACAACAGAGAATTAAAGAGAATAAGTAAATAAAACCAAAATTCTTACTAGGGACTGACGTAAGTATAAATCGTAACTGTAAAGTCGTCTGCTCGTCTGAACCTAATCAAAACTAACCAACATGACGTTGACGACGAAGTATGAGTTTCAGTACTATTTGATTGCATTATTTACTTAATGATTATTTATGTGAACATATTGTTCCTTCTACGCCTGTTATAGGCGTATATCTTAAGTTTTATTTAATTGTTTATAGGCAAACAATGTCTATAAAATGTCAATACCTATGAACGTCCACTGCTTGACATTGGTCTTCTTTGTGAGGAAGGTTTGCCTTGCCTTTATCGCCATGCTTGCTCTCTGTACTATGTTCTTCGCACCTTAGACATTGATGCTCGTCCATCATCGGTCAGAAAGTGTGGATTAAGACAGGTTGTGATCTGGTGATTCTGGTAACCCCTTTAGGGATAATATATGGCGATGTAATAAAATCACTATTATTTTAGTCAATATCTGATCCCATATTTTATGCTATGGATAGAATTTTACTGCACTCTTTTTTATAAATTATTTTCAATATATATTTCATACATTTACTTTTACACTGAGTGAAAATACTCGATTCGTATCCTAATATATTTTTAATGACTTTGCCTTTTTACGACGTATTAATGTTTTATCAAAAAGCTATATCCAACCAAGAATGCATGAGTTTATACTTTGCAATAAACAGCGCATAAGAAAATCCTTTTCGCGTTTGTTTGAAGAAAGATTGACGAGAAATCCACTTTTATCTCTAATATCTCTCTTATTGTTGTTGGAATAGAAGCATTGATAGCAAGTCTAGTATTGCGAGGAGACATCGCTCGACACTCGAGACGTTTTGTGCCGATTCCTTCTAATATTGAATTCAGTTCTAAAAAAATACAAGAAAATGAGAAACACTACCGTTGTGTCACCTATTTACTTCAACGTCGCTGAATACTGTTTGTTCGGTATTAATCTCGGTGTTATTGTTGGAATCATTTTTTATTTTGTAATTGTGATTAAAAAATATAATACAGTTGCCGGTTTCCTATTTGGCGGCAAAAATATGTCAGTTATCTCCATTTCTCTTGCTCTCATAGCTAGGTAAGTACATATTTATGTAAACTATTTATTATATTATCTCATTATCTCCACGCATATTCTTAATACTGGAGTAGACAGAAATCTTGACAATTAAGTTCTTTCGACCCACCGTTATATATTATACTATGTTTGTATTATGTTATATTATGTATTTTTAAATATTAAATGAAACATTAGCTGTAAACAGTTGAAGAGGGCATTAACCTCAAACGCATCAGATGCACTCTTCTCCATAACTTATTTTCTGATTTGTGATTAAAAATTTGTGATCAAAAATACGTTAATATGTGACAACTATAAATAAATAAAAGGAGTAATTGTTTATTTTTTCTAATTTTCAGTCATGTAACAAGTATAACGTTATTGGGTGTGCCAGTAGAAATCTACCTTAGAGGAACACAATATTGGGCGTCTGCTCTTTCCCTTATCATAGTCACTTTTCTCACAGCTGTCATTTATTTACCAGGTAAACATTGATATATTAACACGATATTAAGCGTGAAGACTAATTCATTTACATGCATAGATATTATTATACAGAACTTTTAAACATCCTTCTTTTTAAACATATTTATAAGTCACGATATCCGAGTGGTTGGGTGGCCGGAATTTTGAGTCGAGAGACCCGAGTTCGATCCCCAGATGGCAGGTTCGTACCAATGGGTTTTTCAAAAACTTATGTACGAATTGTATCGTTAGCTTGGACATAAAGACGGAGAAGGGCGCACCGCCTTTTTTCCGAAAATATTTTCGATGGAAGGTGGGTTGAAGGGACTTAATTGTCTAGACTAGAACCTCTGTCTCCCCCTGTATTGTGAATTGCGTGAAAATATTTATTTATTTTTTTTATTTATTATAAACAATTTTACATTACTATTAAAACTAACAGGTATTTGATTCATTGCGCAACGAAAAATTATAATATAGACAAATTATGTAAAATGACATTATGTACTTCAGTATGAAGTTGTTGTTATAATATAGTCTATATTTTTAACTTTTGCTTATAAGTCTATCTGGATCAAAATCTTTTTTCGAGTAGAACCCAGGTCACTCGCTGGGTTGACTCTTTTCATCAAGCAATGATATAGATCCAAATAAATTGTACAAATGTATGCAACGCATTCTTTTTTTTCTTATCAATACGCTTTTCTTATCTTTACTTTCTGAAACTGAAATATAATAAATCACGATAGCCTTGTGGTTGGGTGGTCGGAATTCAAGTCAAGAGACCCGAGTTCGATCCCCTGGTGGCACGCTCGTACCAATGGGTTTTTCAAAATTTTATGTCCCAACTATATCGTTGGTTTGAACATTAAGACGGGGACTGGCTCACCACCTGTCACGTTGTCGCAAAAATATTTTCGGTGGCAGGTGGGACGAAACGACTTAATTGTTAAGACCACTGTCTACTCCTGTATTTGGAAATGGCGTGAAGATATTTTTGGTTTTAAATGTAATAAATTCTATATCCCGTAAGCAATCAACAAAGCATACAGACGAAACACGACGTGAATTTCACATACATATTTTTTGTGGAATTTATTACATCTGTATTATGGAATAATACCATGTTTCTAGGTACTGAATGATTATCGCTATTAAAAATCTAAAAATATTTTTTTTACTTCAGTGTTTCATAAATTGCAACTTTCATCCAGTTTCGAATATCTAGAAATCAGATTTTCCACTCACACTAGAACAATAGCTGCCGTTCTGTTCGTGATCAGCAAATTGATGCTGTTGCCGATCGTACCATATGTACCACTTTTGGCTTTTAGATTGGGTAAGTCACTATAAATAACTCTTTTTCTTTTCTAAAGCAGCTCTGCTGGATATAAATCTATTATTTTAAAGTATTTTCATTACTGATATTTTACGTTATGGTTAATTTTGTTTACTGATGTAATCCCTTGACGAAGTTCACAAAAAGATGCTATCTTTTTCTTAACAAATAAATGAAATTTTAATTGACTTGCTTTTGCTAACTTGTCTGTTTGAAACTTACTAATGTTTATGCAATTTTAAATGACGTTTTTAATGTTTAAATTTCAGTCACTACTCCTTTAGCTGGTCGGATAACAGCTGTGATTTGCGTATCTTGCGCTACATTTATTGCAATTGGAGGACTGCGGGCTATAGTCAGTGTCGGTATAGTGACCACATTTATTGCTGTCGCTGGCACGGCACTGCCAAGTGGATTAGCTCTGTTGCCGATGGGATTTAAGAGGATGTGGGAAATCGCTAGTCATGGTGGGCGTTTGGTACTTTATGAGTAAGTGATCCATCTCTTTCCCTCTTTGATATCTATTTCTTTATAATGGTTGAATCTAATTGCCGAATTTGATGTGCGGTATTGTAGTTAACTGACTCAGGCGTTACTTTGCGGAAATTCATTGTAAAGTTGTTATTGAATAATTACCTCACACAATTCCGCTTGCAAGTATAAAGGGTATAAAAGGTATATGTTACCTAGTCCGAAGAAAAGAAGTGCACCACCCTCTCTCCCACAGATGTGTGCTCTAATTCTACTGTATGCACCACCACCACTACACTCAAACTAGGTAACATTCACCACCAACGTGTAACACGCTGTTACACGCTTGACAATGCCTTGTTTTGAGGCGAAACACGTGTCGCGATTTCGTTGCTGGTGTATGTTACCTGGTTTGAGTGTAGTGCACAGAGTAAAATTAGTGCACGCATCTGTGGGACGCAACTGTGCGTTATTGTATTAGAATTAGAAATTTTAGATATCTTAGTACAAATTACGCAGTAAATTACGATAATGTAACATACTTCACGTATTTCCCAATACTGGAGTAGCCAGGTCTAGAGAATTCAGTCCTTTCGTCTCACATTTTACCGGAGCATATTTTGAGACAACTACACAGGTGGTAACCTGTCGCCCTCTTTATGTCTTTGCCAAGCGATATATAGAAATCATACATACGTCTTTTGGAAAAACTCATTGGTATGAGCCATCTTTTTGGGGAACCAACACTGGCGCTTTGACTCGGATTCCATGACTTAAACTAAACTGGTCGATTGTTGCCAGTATTGACAAAATCAGTTAATAGAATGATAAAAAAATATGAAGTCTAACCGATTTTTTCTTGAAATTATCTAAAGTCATTTTATAGTTCATACTCCTTACCCAGTGGAAACATTAACCATCATCACCATTGTTTAACGTAGTAGTTGTTAAATGCACCTGATGATTTATAGGGTTTGCTTTACCGTTAGTGGGAGTTTAGTAACTAAAATTAATAATGTTTTAGTCCAGATCCGGAAATAGCGCATCATACGTCGTTCTTCGCTGTTACTCTCGCACTCAGCACCAATTGGCTCTGGAAGATAGCTTTGAGCCAATCATCGATACAAAAATTATTGGCAGTGCCAACTATTGGCAAAGCGCGGTTATGCTTAGCACTATCGTGTGTAGGAGTAATTCTAATGAAGCTGCTCTCATGCTTTCTTGGCCTTGTATTATACGCTTGGTACGCTGGCTGCGATCCTCTACGAACCGGACAGATTAAAAAGCATGAGCAGGTAATTGTTTGTTGTTATAATCTATAATTATTGTTCAGGTTGTGTGTAAAAAGTGGCATAGTCATCATAGTAAAATCGTGTTTATTGCTTCCATTTACAAATATAAACATAAGTTATTCCTTAAACAAAATATGTTCTCATTGGCTATACTATAGCTATTTCTTTGTTATAGAACTTTAAATTATTAATATTTGAAGTACTCAGATTTTTCATTTTTCATCATTCAATAAGCTGATGATATCTTAGGGTGCAAGAATCCTTCTAGGATTTGTCTGGGTCGGCTCCACACTCTTCGTTATTTCTGCAGCCAAACAGCAATGTATCAACTGCTATATTCCGGTTCAAATGGTTTATAGTATTCCTTTGTGACAGTTTTAAGAATACAAGACATACTTAACGAAATAAAAAAAATTGAAATTTCAATATTTCAGAAAGGTCAATATTTAGTTCGTATAATATTCATTAGTATTGATAAAAATTATTGTCTGAAATAGATCACCTCACATCTCTGATATTATGATTTATTATAGTTAGTTATTTTTATAATTAATAGCTATCCCTCACAGGCCATTTTTTAAGTGATAAATTTTTGTTGTTGTTTGTGTTGTTTTGTTGTGTTGATGTTCTCACAATTTCAAAGCTTAACTTTCTTTTTTCTCACCATTATTATAACAGTCTGTTAAAGTCCACTGCAGGGCATAGGCCTCTCGTGTACGGGATGCTTTATCATAATAGCTACGCTTGGAAAGAGGATCTGAGAGGGCTATGTCGGAGATCTTGCACTGTAGACGCTACCGCCCGTCTTCGGTGTGTTAAATTTTAGTCTCGTACATTTCGAGATTTTACTTGCGATCTGTCGGTAGCGAATTGCAATTTCAAGACTTTTCCAATATTCGCCTCTTACGACACCCACGGGAAGAAAGAGATGGTAAAATTCTTACGTCATTTTGTACAAATGACGTAAGAATATACCATCTCTTGTATGGATACTTTCATTTTCATTACATATAAATTGTAGATATTTTTTAGATTAAGCAGTAATAACGTAATATGCCATTTTTTATATTTTAGTTGGTTCCACATTTCCTGAACAACTTAGCTGCAATGTTTCCTGGAATTTGTGGAATTTTTATTATCTCAATATTCAGTGCAACGGCTGGGTAATTTTATTTTCAAATACTTCTTAAATGGTCATTATTTTTATACAATTATAATAGTTAAGACAACTTTTTTTATACAATTTAAAATTCCGCAGATGTATTGCCTCGATTATAAACTCAATATCAGGAGTTCTTTTTGAAGAATTCATAAGACCTTGGATGCCGCAAAACACAAATGAAATAGCATGCTGCAAGATAATGAAAGTAAGTTACCTAAATACATTTTTTTTGCTTTTTATTTAAATAAGATTAAAATTTTATGAATAAAGTACTCGTCACATAAGTAGAACCTGTGTTGAACTAATGTTGAAAAGATGCTTCTATCAAAGATTGCTACAAAGAAGGGTCCTGGGCGTTGAGGTCGTCATCCAATCTTGTGAGGAGTAGTCCTACACTATGTATGACTGTACGAGGTCGCCACTTGGGAAACTTTCTACCAAAACTTTTGTCAGTTTTGCAAACTATGTAGCCGGCCCTTTTCCATTATTAACATTTTGTTTGTTTTATTTAAAAAACTTTACTGCAATATCTTTAGAATTGGCTCTACAGAGTATGTCTTCTTGTTTGCCAGCATTACTTATGGCTATATTAATTTATAATATTCGCATAATTTGTTTAGTCGACACTGTTTAATGCCCATTCAGAGAAACAATAATATAGTGCCAAAGATATAAAATCATTTACTTTATAATTTCATTATTAAAATGTTTTTTACATTATACTATCTATCTATATACATACATATCTAAAAACACACATCATTATAATGATTTCTTGTATTTACGCAAATACTACACATTTACAAACTATTTTTATTTCCGGACGTTTCGGATGCTTTAAAGCACGTCGGGAAATAAAAATAGTTTGTAAAATCTAATTATAAACGCGATAAAATCCTAAAATCCTTATAATTAAAACACATCAGTATGTTTGCTTTTTTATTTGTTACATTAGCACTTTGTATGCCTAAGTTGCCACAGAAACAGGACATATTTATTTACATTAAAAGGCATAGTTACATTATACATCTTAAAGACATGTTATTTTTAGATTGCCATATCATAACATAACGGGAAGTCGGTGAATGCAGGTGGCTGGGAACCGTTCTTTGTGGAATGCTTTGGCGGAGGCCTATGTTCAGCAGTGGGCTCTTGATTGACTTTAATAAAGAAATAAAATACAAAAGGGAATTTTAACTTAGCGTAAACATGCCCATTTGGTCTCTGTACTGGATCTGTTTGTGTAACGCAAACTATACAACTAAACATACAGTTTTGAACTTTTAGGTTTTATGTATTTTGGTTGGTTTCTACTGCGCGGGTGTAGTATGGTCTGCGAAAGAGTTAGATCGCTTACAACATGTTGCGTCAGGAGTTACAGGTATAACTGCTGGCACTCTACTGGGACTATTTACGCTTGGAATTGTATTTTCAAGAGCTAACTGTTCAGTAAGTGGTCACTTGAATTATTATATTAAAATAAGCTTCTTTAGTAAGTTGTAATTACTTAGTACACTTCATTAGATATCTTACATGTAATAAATATAAATTACCTCCAAACTTATCCTTTTCTAAATTGTATCAAATTATTTAATTTAGTATGTTTGCTAAAATGAACTAAATAAGTGTAATAGCAGAGAAAAAATATAATGTAATAGTATAGATAAGAGTGAAAATATTCAAATGAGAAAATTACGTTACAGCGCCATCTATCTCTAACATGTGTATTTAAAGATGCTTTAACTCAGTGACAATTATTTTAGTGACTGGATCTGTTCGATTGCTATTATTATAACATTCGTAAACCAAGCAAATAACATTGGCTACCGACAGATTGCAGGGTAACAATATTGAAATATACTAGACCAAAATTCAGCAGTCCTGACTCTGAAGAAATAAATTTCTGTTAAATAACTATTAATCAATAACAATTACCAGTTCAGTGACTGGCAGCATAAGGTTTGATATTTCTAGTTTGCGATTTCCAAATCGATTGTTAGGCGTGATGATAGTGGTAAATCTTCCTCTGAGAGTTTTTGTAGTTTTGCGGTGGACATTTATGGGCCAGTAAGTAGTGGTAGGTTGAGTTTTTCGATTTGGTAAAAATATCAAAGGTATGAAAAAAAATTTACCATCCACAGTAATCTGATTTTTTGATATTTATTATACTTACGAAAAAGTTGATGATTTAATGTTTGTGATTATACAGCGCCATCTTTTAGCTCTTCAGTGAATTAAGTATCAGATTGAATTTTCCTATGATATCGATACAGCGCTATCTGTTAATAAAAAGCAGCATTAGTTCAAATGAACAAGTATAAAGTTATGCTATGAATAGCGACTACTTTTCTATTAAAAAGTGTAGAGAGCGTTGTTACATTATTTTTGGACTACTTTACTATTCTAAAAAAAGCGATATTTATGTACTTGATGTATATTTCATGACTTACAACTTATTTGTAACGAATGAAAATTTACAACAACACAAATAGTCAATTAAAGAACCCTTGTAGTCACGTCAGGCGCGAGCAATTACCTTATGACCGTTATTACTTAATTGCTCGGCATAATTTCTAATTAGAAAATTAACGATCACGCTCACAATAACCAAATAAGTTTTTATAATTAGAATTAAGTATCTGTATTTAATAACAATAAGTTCAGCATTAAAATTTTACATAAGTAAATATCTTCACGCCATTCCCAATTCTGGGGTGGACAGAGGTCTAGACAATGAAGTCGTTCCGACCCACCATCCACCGAAGATATTTTGGGACAACGTAACAGGTGGTCCTGACAGCCCGTCGCCATCTCAATGTCCATGCCAACGATATAATTCATACACAAGTTTTTAAAAAATCCATTGTTACGAGCCTGCCACCTGGGGATCGAAGTCGGCTCTCTCGACTCAAAATTCCGATCACCCTACCACCACCACTTTGCTATCGAGACTTGTTTTTAATATTTTTTTGGCGTCATTACCAAATACCAATAATAATAAAATAGTTCTTATTTGCGTTGCTTCTGGTATTAGCGGTATTAAATTGTGTGTTTGTCCTAGTAACGCGAACTACCGGCGTGAAATTCTTAAAGCATTGTATTATAAATAACTGTTATGATCCATGACGGCTGAAATAAAGATATCATTATCATTATTATAGATGTTTTAACACCACAGTATTAGAATTCACATTAGTGTGTTATTGCTGTGGCAGGGAGAAATTAACCAAAGAGAATATAACACTACGAATAACCTAACACAATGTCAACATTTAAAAGTAAAAAAAAATATTTTAAATAGTGAACACTTTTAACATAAAATGTGAGCATCTTTGCTCACATTATTGCTAATATAAACCGTGCAAACCAATTAAATAACGTCAAGCTATTGGCTATTGGCGTGACATCCTCGTGTTACGTGGATCGATCTATATCCCAAAAATGTTTAGACAACGCTAAATATTGCGCTAGGCCGTAACAACCTGGCCATTCACTTTAATTTAATGTGAGTTTATACTCTCGGTAATGGCATCACTAAAGTTGTTAATAGTCTGTGCTAAACTTATCTCGTATTAACTTGTTCTCGGCGGGAGAGAAAAACGTAGTTAGGTAACTGTGACGTCAAAAGTCTGCCTACTTACACCCCAGCTACGTGATGACAAATCTTTTCGCGACTTCAATATTCAAGAAATCAAAATTAGACTCGGCATAACCAGTAATAGACAGCAGTATTTGTGGTGCATAATGTTATCCATTTCCCAATTTTAGATCCTATTAGTACAAAATCCTATTTTAAAAATACCCGAGGATTGGAATGACTTTCTTTCACTCTTTTCTTTCTTTTAAAACTCTCTTATTCTATAAACTATTCTCTTTTACGACATGTAATACGCTTTAGTGTATTTTAAGTATACAATCCTGTCAAACAAGAAGAAACAAAAAGAATTTATCAAAAAGAAGCGTAAGAGGCATGTAAGGATCGTGACACATGGCGATCTGTTCTCTCTGGGACTGTGCGTGAAGATAAATAAATAAACAAATCTTGTTAGATATATTTCTCAATTCATTGTTGTATATATGAAATCGTTGTAATAAGTCTCATTCTTTGTAATGTTCTCACAACAGGGTGCTTTGAGCGGTTGTCTCTTGAGCTTGCTGCTCTGTGGTTGGCTTTTGATAGGCGCTGAAAACGCGCTCGCTACAGGAGCGTTGACCTTTCAGGGCAAACCTTTAGTCACCTCTGGCTGCGGTAAAGCGAATTTTACGCACATTTTCGCCAACATGACAACAATTATTCCCAACGCTGCGTGAGTATCTAATTAAACGTTATTTATTGGCAGTTAACAGTGAGTTATCCGTGTTATAAAACACATGAAACACATTCTTGTATTGTGAAATTAAAGTGCTTAAATTAAACGGGCTTTCACACTAACTTTTCTAAATAACTTTTATGAGTTATGTTTTAATATTTTTCACGCCTAAACAATTTTTAGTTTTTAAATTGTGCACCGAGGTTTTCGCACAAAATAAAAATAAATTTATATTTAAATACAAATACAGTTGTCAAGACTTTTCGCTATTGTACTAATCACGTCTTTCGACACCCTGGTGAAGAGTAGGGGTAGTATATTCTTACGGCATAACCACACAGCATCTATTATAATATAATATACATTTTACATTAGCTATTTAAATGCACAAATAGACGAACTTATCGCTTAAATATTTAACTCCATTCTCTGAATTTTTTTTGCAATTATTAAGTGACGCGCCATAGTAATAGACTGATGGAAAAACTCTAAAAGCTTTTCGTTAGGTAGAATGACAGAGATAGATTGTCGAAACATTTAGACAACTATTATTCTTATTTTGATTTAAGCCTTGATGAGTTTATGATCGTAATGAATACCGTGTAAGAATGTTGCCACTCCTTTTCTTCCCGTGGGTGCCGTAAGAGGCAACTAAGGGAAAGAGCCTAAAATATCCTAATGGCATTCGATAGATGGCGAGATAAACATTTCTAAAATGTTAGACCAAAATAATGAGACCGAAGATAAGCAGCAACGTCTGTGGTGCGAGTAGTTCGGTACTGCGATTGCCAATCCGCTTGTCAAGCGAGGCAATTATGGCAAATCCTCCCTCCAGGAGAGGCCTATCTTCTTCAGTGGATTTTAGCACGCCGTTATGTAAGTATGTATGTGTAATTTATTAATATTAAAAATTATTCTATTGCCAGTGGTCCTTTTTGAATAAGCACAAAGTTCCAATTCAATTCATCGTTTCCAAGTGAAAGATTCCGGTTTTAAAATACAGATTTAGCTAATAAAACGTGTTAAATATGTTTTTATCTCTGTTTCAGAACCAAGTTTCCAGTGAAACCATTGCAGTCTCTGTTTCGTATATCATTAACCTACTGTCCGTTTGCCGGTGCTATCGCAGTCCTTATTATTGGAGTGCCCATGAGCTACCTCACCGGGAAGTCGAGAAGTGACTCCATGAACCCCGACGTCTTCTGTCCTCTTACACAGAGCTTCTTGCACAAATCATTACAACGAAGCACTTCAGTTTCAATGGAAACGAGAATACAGAACACTCAAGAGGTTTACATGGCGTTAGATGAAGCTCTGAAACATTTGAAGGAGGTTATCGAAAGATAGTGAATAAATATTGATTTTTTTTGTTATCATTTAATTATTTATATTATGTACGATTGATGTATTTTTATATTACATACTGTCGCCTTGAGTTAGCCTAGTTCGTTTCGTTTCGTTTAGTACTCGAGTGACCCAGATTCGATCCCCACGCCGGCACCACTATAATTTGTTAATAGCAGTTTTAAAAGCTGAATTTACCACGAACTGGGCGGTGAACTAAAACGATAAAACTGTCCTCGGAGTGAGACCTGCATTTCTGAGAAATAATAATAAAAGTACATATTTTGAGTGTTGAGCATGTCCATTAATTTCGATCACCTGAAATACTCCGGCTCCATTGTAAAATATAAAATAATAATAAATTACCTTAAAATAGTACTAAATTAACACCTTACATGTGGATACCATTAGAAGTATATTATAGATTGGAAATATATTCACTTCTTATAGTATCCTCACAAACTCTGGTAATTTATTATTATTTTATACTTGACAATGGAGCCGGAGTATTTCAGGCGGACGAAATTAATGGGTTTAATGCCACAAAAAGTTGTTGGCACCCTGTTGTTAGAATTAGTTGAAATATTGCTAATTTTTGAAGATAGTAATGAAAATATCATAATTTGTCGGAGAACAACGATTGCCTCCGGCATTCTATAAAACTATTATCTATGACAACTACACAATACTTTGATATATATAAAATATAAAAGTGGATTGCAATTAATTAATGTAAAATATGTATTTAATTAATGTAAAACTATCCTGTCTTAGGCACACATGCTAAACACACATTTTTTTCAAAAAGAAATGATAATGTGGAAGTTCATCGTGAGAAACAACGTGACACGAGAATCAGCAGTTGTTCAGAACAAATAACATTTAACCTAAACGAGTTTCCAATCATATGAAAAAGCTCAAGAATATGCGTTATTTTAAATAAATTCTAGGTAAGTAAATTTTAAAATTAAATAAAAAAAATAGTAGTTATTGGTTTCTCAACTAGTCTGCGACTGAAGTGTAAGTGCTCGTTTGCGATGCAAATTCTAATTGCGGAGTCTAGTTATGACCCGCAGACGGTAATCCAAGAGGACAGAATCGATGAGACGGAGTTTAAGATATGTATGTTAATTCACAGCTCACTGTTCTCTTAAATTTCAATATCTCAGTTATGCAGCTTTGATAGAAATTGGTTTGCTACTGTAGTAATAATATTTTTGATTTACTTTTTAAGAAAGTGCAAATTATATGAGATTAAAATGGTTTTCATTTCAAAGGCTAGAAACACACGTCTTCTTTAACATAAGATTAATGATAAAATACACTACCATGATCACAGAGTAGCCAATAATGTATCATGGCATTTAAAATAATGAAAGTACGACAAACTCCCTGACTAGAAAAAATACTTTTTCTATGTTAACAAGGCAGAAAAAGTGTTTTTCTATATCAACCCGTGGCAAGTATTGAAATCGCCAATCCACCTTGTCATGCCTGACGATTATGACATGGACCTTTATTATAAGAGAAGCTTATGTAGTGCAGAAATCGCTTACTGGTCGTCATATATATATTCGCAGATTTGAATACGTATTTCATATGTAACTTAATTGCATCTACTTTGATAAGGCTACTGCTGTTGCGGTTCTGCAATATATAGCTCGGCTCCTGTTCTACACGACAATGTACATACATGTTACGGTTTTGAAATTAATGTCGCATACCTCTAAAACCTTAGCGCATACTAATATAGCTTTACATTCCTTCTTTGTCTTAGAAATACATTACACAATATGTAAGAGATTGCAGTAACTTAATGTAAAATTATTTCATACTCTGTTCATTAAAATATGTGAATATTCTCAGCATTTTAATATACTCGTCCGCAAATGCTATAGTAAAGGGATCACTACGCAAAAATACGTCCACTGCTTTTCTCCGTGATTCCAATGAATGCAAAGATCTTAAGAGAGTAATTGTGGCTACTTGGAAAAATTAAAACTATTGACAATGCGACTTACGTAAGTAGTACAAAGCTAGCACTCGGTTCACCTGACTGTATGTGGCTAAGCATACCAATGTACATTTGCCACGGCAAAGACAAAAGGCGCGTTATTATTATAACTTGGAGAGAAAGCACGAAATTGGGAAATTGGAAAGAGAATAGTTAGGATAGGCGCATGTAGGGGTGTTGGCATCCGGTTACTCACCAGACTAAACGCAGAGGAACAAAATGCTTCTATCGATACCTACTTTACCATATGTGTAGTCTATCTGTATATTTACCAACTATCTTGAATTCAACAACGTCATGGCTCTCCCCGGCCGAGGCTACCCTTTCAGCTGAGATAGAGCTGCCACTTTTGTTGTTTTCTATTAACCACAGAAGATAACTAAACATGAAATACATCCCATCACTGTTATGTGGGATGTGTGTTTGACTAAGTCACTATTTTGATTTAATATTAATTTATTAAGCTGGTAGGGTGTTCCACGTGTAACTGTTAGTTATTTTTTGCAATCTGATACCTGGTGCATTGTTAACCTTGAAAAAACAAAAAAAGGAAAGTTCTAGATATGTATGCAAGCAATAAGTTTACAAGTTTTTATCGCAATAAAATTGAACAGTAGGGCAGCGCGTAAAATACGAACAAACTAAAATTCATTTTCAAATGTCAATTCACCTACATAATAACAATAATTTTCTTGAATTTTCTGAAAAAAAAAAGTATATTTAAAGGAAGATATTATTTTCTACAACATACAATATTAACACAAAATCAATTACGCGAAAAATTAGTAGACACAAATTAACATAGTCAATTTAGACTCCAATTTGAACATGCCATATGTAGACATATGTATCTATACCAATAATACTTATCAAATATTCCCTGTGACGCAAATATTGATTTTGGCGAAATTCGTTCGGTTCTTTAGATCTGTATTTGAATGTGCTTAGAGCCATCTTATTTTAATGTGGTGGTTTACAGAAAAGCTTTAAAAATACTGGAGACGTACTCGTAAATCGGTTTGAGTGCCACAGACAACTTTATTTCAAACACAAACAGAGTAACGACGTGCTTGCTAATTTAATCTTAAGTTTGAAAAATAATATATAAATAACTTTATAAAATAGTTTTAGAAAGAGCTGAAATAATTTTACTAAATTATTGGATTTTTTAAGCTATACTGATGTTGCTGTAGCTACAGTCGACAGATAATCTTTCAATGGAATATTGGCTATACTTCTTATTTTGAGTTAATCTATTTATTTACCGTTTATGAAATAAGTTATTCAAAATTTATGAATCGAAAGTGGCCATTTTTGGAACAATCATGGTAAATTGCAAATAGAAGAGTAGATTAATACATTTGTGATACATTTTCCGTATCACAATCGTTATTAAATTATATCATTGTACGACAACCTTTTTGTAGTGAACCTATTTTGAGGCCAAGGTTCGCTGGTTCTAATCCTGCTGGGGGAAATTATTTGTGTGAGAATTATATGTTAATGTCATAGATGTCCTTATGTTTGTATAAATATTTATATACGTAAGTATATTGTACCGTTGGCTTGGCTACTAAGATAAGCGATAAGGCGATAAGATCACCTCATAAAAAATGTTGAAAGTGTGTTGAAGGGACTTCATTGTGTAGACCAGTACAAAATTACCGTTAATATATTTATTATTTGCTACATCGGTGTCCAATATTGGACTCAGCTCAGAGTTTAACACACTGATTAAGAATACAAAAGTAAATAATTATGAAAACATTTTGTCACATCTATCAAAATTTATTCTTTCTATTTTATTTTATATTTAAAAAATTATATTAAGACATAAAAATTAATAGAAACGGAAAATTTCTATTAAAGAAAAATTTAATTTCGAAGAAAGCCATGTATGGTTAACGGAAGAAAATTTTATCTTTCTTTAAGCAAAAGGAAATCCAAATAGATATCAGTTTGCCGCGACATAAAGCTTTATGATAGTGCTTGCTTGTCTGGTCCGTAGACAATACATACGCTGCGGTTTTTAAATTTATGTTGCGTGTCTAAAACCTTGGCATGGACCAACTGTAAGCACGACGATGTTCCTTTGTCTTACAAGTCTGTTTTAAAATCTAAGAAACGTCTTTTTGATAAATGAAAACTCGGAATATTTGCTATAATATTTTAAACTCAAGTTAAATCTATAGTCACGATAGCCGAGTGGTTGGGTGCTTGGAATTTCGAGTCGAGAGACCCGAGTTCGATACCACCTGGGTAGGCTCGTACCAATGGGTTTTTCAGAAACTTATGTACAAATTATATCGTTGGCTTGGACATAAAGACGGCGATGGGCTCATCACCTATCACCTTGTCCCGAAAATATCTTCGGTGGAAGGTGGGTCGAAGGGACTTAATTGTCTAGACTAGACCTCTGTCTACCCCAGTAATTGCGAGAAGATATTTATTTATATTCATTTTATTTTATTTAACTTTAATCTACTTTATGAAAGAAATTACTGTCAATTGTTTTGTAACTTTCGTTTAAAGCAAAAATTTTCGTACAACTTGGCATCATTGCCATTATTAATTCATAATTAATTAATTTCATAGTTAAATAAAATAAATATAAATAAATATCTTCACGCAATTCCCAATACAGGGGTAGACAGAGGTCAAGTCTAGACAATTAAGTCCCTTTGACCCACCTTCCACCGAAGATATTTTCGGGACAACGTGACAGGTGGTGAGCCCGTCGCCGCCTTTGTGTCCAAGCCAACGATGAAATTCGTACATAAGTTTTTGAAAAACTCATTGGTACTGCCACCTGGGGATCGAACTCGGGTCTCTCGACTCGAAATTCCGACCACCCAACAACTCGGCTATCGTGACTATATAGTTAAATCATGTTTTTTTTTAAATATTTTACAGCGCTAATAATTTCTCACTAAATTGTGATCAATTTTATTTTTAACTTAGAGTTCAATTAATGCATTCGGTAACGCGTTAAATTAAGTCAAAGCATATGGATGAGTTTATTTATAATTAAAAGAGTGTGAAATTCTTTATCATTTTTAATTAATAGTATAAATTACTTTTTTCAAATTTCCTGTCACGTTGTCCCAAACGTGTCATCGGTGGAAGGCGGGTCGAAAGGACTGAATTGTTTAGACCTCTGTCTACCCCTATAAATTATTTTCTCGTAGACACATAGCACAAAAGAAACGGTTGAATTTAATTTAAAATAGGAAATCGATAATAAATAGAGTTATATAATTCACATAATGTAATGGAACAGCAGTTTATATTTTTTTAAAATATGGCTTCAGCGTTAAAGAAAACGAAATCGGAAACGTGTATTACAGTTTGTTCGGTAAAGATTGCAAGCATGTCCTTATGTGTTAAAGCAGTTAAAAGATAAGTAGTTAAATTACACAAAATAAAGCCAAACTAATTTATGGAAAGCAAAATTAGGCAGTCTTATGGCTACATGGCCATCTCTTCCAGGCAGGTAATGGCGTAAAGGAAAAGCTTTCTTTATACGTAGTTAGTGCAATAAGAATGTACGAAATGTATAAATAAGATACTTACAATAATAAATATTTACATAAGTTAACATATTATATATAAAAGTTGTTATTGAAAAAGTTACTTCGCAACATTCCGCATGCAAATATAAAAAGGTATATGTTACCTGGTCCGAAGAGAAGAAGAGCACCACCCTCTCTCCCACAGATGCGTGCATTAATTCCACTGTATGCACCACCACCACTACACTCAAACCAGGTATCATATAACACCAACGAAAACGCGACACGTATTTCGCCTCAAAAAACATATACCTTTTTATATTTCCATGCGGGTTGCGAAGTAACTTTTTCAATAACAACTTTACAATGAATTTCCGCAAAGTAACGCCTGAATCCATTAACTATTATATATAATTTTCTTTGTTTGATATGAGGTAACGCATAAACTACTAAACATTAATGCATCATTATTAGCGAGTAACATAAGCCATTTTTTAAAATTAGAAATGTATACCTACATACATAACGGCCTGTTAAGTCCACTGCACGACTAGGTATCTCCGAAGGGGACGATTTGCCATAATCGCCATGCCTGGCAGGCGGATTGGCGATCGCAGTACCAGACCACTCGCACTTCAGAAGCTGCCGCCCATCTTCGGTCTGATTATTTTGGTCTGACATTCTTAGAGATGGTTATTCCGCCATCACGATTGCCATAAAGGTGTTCAGGCTATGTCCCTTAGTCGCCTCTTACGACACCTACGGGAAGAAAGGGAGTAGCAATATTCTTACACCGTTACCACACGGATCCATACAATAATTACAATATTATAATAGGGTATAAAAAATTTGTATGAAAAAGACGATGCTATTAGTTGTTGACGTGCGCTGCCATTTTCTCATTTGTTGAAAATTTTGATAATTATGGAAATCCTTTGTAAAGATAATTATTTTAACTTTGACAGTTCTATAAAGACATTACATTACGCGAGCGAAGTCTTGTCGAAAAGTTGTACACACATATATCGGGTCGAATTATATACCCGGGTGTAAGGTGCCAGAGAGGTAGGTACTTATGTTCGTATTTAAATAAAAAAAAGTTTTAAATAATCTTTGTTTTAAAATAAGTTAAAACATTTATTTCAAATTTCTAAGCTATACTATTGTACTTGAATTTGTATGATTGTAACATTTGTATACAATACACGCCACAGTTTTGTACCGACAGGCGGTTAGCCTGTTCTACCATATTCTCGTAAATAAAACCCCGTGAAATATAGACCGAAATGTTCATGACAATGTGTGAAATGTGTGAATATAAAATAAGAAAGTCAAATATTTCTTTTTTATTAAAGGAAAGAAACCAAATGAACATATTCAAATTCAAAAGATTAACGTGAACAGTTCTGCAAATATTTACAGCTGATATGCTCAGTTACCTCGAGTACATTACCTTGACGATAAAAGACTTTGTTAAAAGCCAATTTTGTAAATTGCGTTCTATGGCCATTGTCGTTAACAAAACAACAGGAACGTGCGCTCAGTCGACCTCTGTAAAGGTGAAAAACCATTTTAATTCTTCCACGCTTTAAATTTTAACGTTTTATTTTTAAAACTTTGTAAACTACTGTTGTCACATGATCAAAATCATAATCTTTATTTTTCGAAATTGGAAAATGAATTTTACTAGTGAAGAGGAAAGAAGCAGTAAATAAGAAGAAGAACACATGGTTAGACTACTAGTAATGATAAGGATATGAGAGAGAAGATGAAAGAAAGATATAAGCTGCAGAAAGTTCACACGAAAGCATTCACAATAATGAAAGCGGATGAAAGGTTGTCGCACAACTTCAAGGAGAACTCCAAACTCTTCTGGAAAGAGGTTGGAAGGACACGGAGTGGTGCGACAGCCGTAAGAATGAACAAAGTACTTTCGAGAACCAATGACGACCTCTCAGAAAAATCGGACGTCATGCAGCGATGGAGCGAATTTTATAGAGAAATGTATGAGTGTGTAGATCTTAGTGAGGGATACGGGGGTGACGACGTGACTGATACGCCAGACTCGGACCTCGATGACACTGAGATCATCAGTATAAAAGAGATTGAATGTGCGATTCGAAGTTTGAAATGTGGTAAGGCTGCGGGACTAGACAGAGTTACTGCTGAAATGGTCAAGTATGGTGGGCCTTGCGTCTGGGACAGCTTTCATCTGCTGTACAATTGGCGGACGGGGGCTGTCCCGGATCATTGGCGATCCGCGGTCATTGTGCCTTTATATGAAGGTAAAGGTTCACAGTATGACTGCGGGTGCTATCGGGCGATCAGCTTGACCAGTTTAGAGAGTAAAGTTTACTCGCGTAAGATGCAAGATAAATTGGAAAGATTTCTATGGAAGGCACAATACGGATTTAGACCTGAAAGAGGATGCACAGATCAAATGTTTTGTCTCCGCATGATCACGGAGAAGCTTCTGGCTGTTAACCAGAAGATTTTCTGTGCTTTTGTTAATCTCGAGAATACATTTGATAAGGTTGTAAGGAAGAAAATGTGGGAACTGTTGCCGGGGTATGAAATGAATGGTCAATTGCTAAGGGCTGTACAGTCACTTTACTGTGACTGAAAAGCTTGTGTGCGGGTGGGGCATGACCTGTCACCCATGTTTTGTATACATCGGGCGTAAAACAGGGTTGTGTCATGTCTTCCTGGCTGTTCATATTGTACCTCGACAGCTGTTTACAAAAGCTGAAAGACAGTTGTTTGGGTGTGAAATTGGGTGACGTAAAAGTAAATTGTCTGCTTTATGTCGATGACGCAGTGCTTATTGCACCATCAGAGGCAGCACTTTTTTACAGTGGTAGAGCCACGCATCAGCATTTGTTGTTGCATGAATGGGCCGGCTCGACCGGGGAAGTACCAAGACCTCACAGAATACCAGCGTGAAGTAGAAGTCTAACAAACTTCTGCTTTTCGTCTGGTGAGTGCAGGTAACCGGAGGCCCACACACCGCCTTCCCCCAATTTTTGAGGGGGGGGCACTCTTAGGGCGGCAACGCAATTGCTATGCCTCTGGTATTGCGGGTGTTCATGGGCGGCGGTAATCACTTACCATCACGTGAGCCACCTGCTCGTTTGCCTCCCTTTTCTATAAAAAAAAAACTTCAGGCATTAGTCACGTGTATGAAAGAGGAATGTGTAAATAAAGGTCTCCGTTTGAATGCTAATAAAACTAAGGTTCTGGTATTTGAAAGGGACGAAGAAAGACGAAGTGTGAAATATGGGTAAATCAGGAATGTCTAGAACAGGTGAATGAAATTGTATACTTGGGGAGTGCGTTTAGCCGGGATGGAAGATGTGATTTAGATGTGGACAAGCGTGTCGCTGCCGGGAACAAAGTCAATGGTGCCCTGACTGCGTTAATCAAAAGGCAAGGCGTAGTGAAAAGTGCATGCCTTGCAATACATAACGCAGTGTTGGTATCGACTTTGATGTATGGCAGCGAAACCTGGGTATGCCAGAAGACGCATAAAAGCAGGTTGAATGCAGTGGCGATGCGATCTCTTCTTAAAATGTGCGGCGTTACCTTGACCGACCGTAAGCGAAACGAAGAGATTCGCAAAATGGTAGATTTGAAAGATGACCTAATCACTAAAATGGATAAGGGCGTGCTTCGATGGTTTGGACACGTTGAGAGAATAAGCGAAGACCGAATGGTGAAGGAAATATATTGCGCGAGAGTTAATATTAAAAGGGGTTGAGGTAGGCTGAGACTAACTTTTGAAGACCATGTGAGCAAATTGCTCGAAGAGGGGAGGGTCAAGAGTATCTTAAAGAAGCAAAAGAGGTATGTAAGGATCGTGACACTTGGCGATCTGTTCTCTCTGGCTATCCCGTCAGGTACTGTGCGTGAAAATAAGTAAGTAAGTAAGTCATTATTTTTTTAACATAGCAACATTTCTTAATGAGGATCTAGTGACGGAGAAGAAATCGGCAAAAGAAACTCCGTAGGTATCCTCTTTTTAACGGACTTCAAGGAAAGGTTTTATTTTCTTTTTTTTTTTTTAATATTTCTTACCTCTTAACTGCGTCAAAGTTCAAAGGGTACATATACTTTAAATTTGGACCCATTGTCACCTCATCAAAAACTGATAATGGAATCCCACAAAAATTAAGGAACTTGCTCAAATTTTATATAAGCATTATGTTAATAACGTATAAGCACTTTGAGTATTTCACCTCTTTTGAGATGGAATTAAGTTGTTTGATCTACGAGTCATCTTATAAACTAATTTGAGCTTGAGAGTGATTAAATTATTCATATGAGGTTAATGTAACCAAAAATGATATTAGTTACCTCAACGATATATACATAACAGTCTGTAGAGGTATTAGTAATATTAGTCTAAATCATAGGGAAGGCTTTGCCATAATCTCCATGCTTGACAGTGTATTGCAGTCGCAGTAAAAACTCTTCATCGCTCTGTAAAATTGTATTATATTTTACGAGATGGTTATCCCGACATCTTTCGAAGTTATATTGAAAGGATTTCACTTACTCGCCTCTGACACCTACGAGAACAAAGGGTATACTGTTACGAAGATACCACATAGCCAGTTTGATACTTCTTCGATAAACTGAGTCATCATCATCTTAAGGTTCTGTAAAATTCCGTAGGCCTCTTCCGTACGTGTGGGTGGTATATTCTTATACCGTAACCACACGGCATATAAATAAAAACTGAATACAATTCATTACATTCTTTTACAGTGGTAGGACCACGCAGCAGCTTTTGTTGTTGTATGAATGGGCCGACTCGACCGGGGAAGTACCACGACGTCACAGAATACCGGCGTGAAGTAGAAGTCTAACAAACTTTTGCGTTTCGTCTGGTGAGTGCAGGTAACCGGAGGCCCAAACACCCCCCTCCCCCAATTCTAAGGGAGGCGGGAAATCTAAGGGAGGCATCGCATCTGGTAAGCCTCTGGTATTGCGGGTGTTCATGGGCGGCGGTAATCACTTACCATCACGTGAGCCACCTGCTCGTTTGCCTCCCTTTTCTATAAAAAAAAAACTTCAGGCATTAGTCACGTGTATGAAAGAGGAATGTGTAAATAAAGGTCTCCGTTTGAATGCTAATAAAACTAAGGTTCTGGTATTTGAAAGGGACGAAGAAAGACGAAGTGTGAAATATGGGTAAATCAGGAATGTCTAGAACAGGTGAATGAAATTGTATACTTGGGGAGTGCGTTTAGCCGGGATGGAAGATGTGATTTAGATGTGGACAAGCGTGTCGCTGCCGGGAACAAAGTCAATGGTGCCCTGACTGCGTTAATCAAAAGGCAAGGCGTAGTGAAAAGTGCATGCCTTGCAATACATAACGCAGTGTTGGTATCGACTTTGATGTATGGCAGCGAAACCTGGGTATGACAGAAGACGCATAAAAGCAGGTTGAATGCAGTGGCGATGCGATCTCTTCTTAAAATATGCGGCGTTACCTTGACCGACCGTAAGCGAAACGAAGAGATTCGCAAAATGGTAGATTTGAAAGATGACCTAATCACTAAAATGGATAAGGGCGTGCTTCGATGGTTTGGACACGTTGAGAGAATAAGCGAAGACCGAATGGTGAAGGAAATATATTGCGCGAGAGTTAATATTAAAAGGGGTTGAGGTAGGCTGAGACTAACTTTTGAAGACCATGTGAGCAAATTGCTCGAAGAGGGGAGGGTCAAGAGTATCTTAAAGAAGCAAAAGAGGTATGTAAGGATCGTGACACTTGGCGATCTGTTCTCTCTGGCTATCCCGTCAGGTACTGTGCGTGAAAATAAGTAAGTAAGTAAGTCATTATTTTTTTAACATACCAACATTTCTTAATGAGGATCTAGTGACGGAGAAGAAATCGGCAAAAGAAACTCCGTAGGTATCCTCTTTTTAACGGACTTCAAGGAAAGGTTTTATTTTCTTTTTTTTTTTTTAATATTTCTTACCTCTTAACTGCGTCAAAGTTCAAAGGGTACATATACTTTAAATTTGGACCCATTGTCACCTCATCAAAAACTGATAATGGAATCCCACAAAAATTAAGGAACTTGCTCAAATTTTATATAAGCATTATGTTAATAACGTATAAGCACTTTGAGTATTTCACCTCTTTTGAGATGGAATTAAGTTGTTTGATCTACGAGTCATCTTATAAACTAATTTGAGCTTGAGAGTGATTAAATTATTCATATGAGGTTAATGTAACCAAAAATGATATTAGTTACCTCAACGATATATACATAACAGTCTGTAGAGGTATTAGTAATATTAGTCTAAATCATAGGGAAGGCTTTGCCATAATCTCCATGCTTGACAGTGTATTGCAGTCGCAGTAAAAACTCTTCATCGCTCTGTAAAATTGTATTATATTTTACGAGATGGTTATCCCGACATCTTTCGAAGTTATATTGAAAGGATTTCACTTACTCGCCTCTGACACCTACGAGAACAAAGGGTATACTGTTACGAAGATACCACATAGCCAGTTTGATACTTCTTCGATAAACTGAGTCATCATCATCTTAAGGTTCTGTAAAATTCCGTAGGCCTCTTCCGTACGTGTGGGTGGTATATTCTTATACCGTAACCACACGGCATATAAATAAAAACTGAATACAATTCATTACATTCTTTTACAGTGGTAGGACCACGCAGCAGCTTTTGTTGTTGTATGAATGGGCCGACTCGACCGGGGAAGTACCACGACGTCACAGAATACCGGCGTGAAGTAGAAGTCTAACAAACTTTTGCGTTTCGTCTGGTGAGTGCAGGTAACCGGAGGCCCAAACACCCCCCTCCCCCAATTCTAAGGGAGGCGGGAAATCTAAGGGAGGCATCGCATCTGGTAAGCCTCTGGTATTGCGGGTGTTCATGGGCGGCGGTAATCACTTACCATCACGTGAGCCACCTGCTCGTTTGCCTCCCTTTTCTATAAAAAAAAAACTTCAGGCATTAGTCACGTGTATGAAAGAGGAATGTGTAAATAAAGGTCTCCGTTTGAATGCTAATAAAACTAAGGTTCTGGTATTTGAAAGGGACGAAGAAAGACGAAGTGTGAAATATGGGTAAATCAGGAATGTCTAGAACAGGTGAATGAAATTGTATACTTGGGGAGTGCGTTTAGCCGGGATGGAAGATGTGATTTAGATGTGGACAAGCGTGTCGCTGCCGGGAACAAAGTCAATGGTGCCCTGACTGCGTTAATCAAAAGGCAAGGCGTAGTGAAAAGTGCATGCCTTGCAATACATAACGCAGTGTTGGTATCGACTTTGATGTATGGCAGCGAAACCTGGGTATGACAGAAGACGCATAAAAGCAGGTTGAATGCAGTGGCGATGCGATCTCTTCTTAAAATATGCGGCGTTACCTTGACCGACCGTAAGCGAAACGAAGAGATTCGCAAAATGGTAGATTTGAAAGATGACCTAATCACTAAAATGGATAAGGGCGTGCTTCGATGGTTTGGACACGTTGAGAGAATAAGCGAAGACCGAATGGTGAAGGAAATATATTGCGCGAGAGTTAATATTAAAAGGGGTTGAGGTAGGCTGAGACTAACTTTTGAAGACCATGTGAGCAAATTGCTCGAAGAGGGGAGGGTCAAGAGTATCTTAAAGAAGCAAAAGAGGTATGTAAGGATCGTGACACTTGGCGATCTGTTCTCTCTGGCTATCCCGTCAGGTACTGTGCGTGAAAATAAGTAAGTAAGTAAGTCATTATTTTTTTAACATAGCAACATTTCTTAATGAGGATCTAGTGACGGAGAAGAAATCGGCAAAAGAAACTCCGTAGGTATCCTCTTTTTAACGGACTTCAAGGAAAGGTTTTATTTTCTTTTTTTTTTTTTAATATTTCTTACCTCTTAACTGCGTCAAAGTTCAAAGGGTACATATACTTTAAATTTGGACCCATTGTCACCTCATCAAAAACTGATAATGGAATCCCACAAAAATTAAGGAACTTGCTCAAATTTTATATAAGCATTATGTTAATAACGTATAAGCACTTTGAGTATTTCACCTCTTTTGAGATGGAATTAAGTTGTTTGATCTACGAGTCATCTTATAAACTAATTTGAGCTTGAGAGTGATTAAATTATTCATATGAGGTTAATGTAACCAAAAATGATATTAGTTACCTCAACGATATATACATAACAGTCTGTAGAGGTATTAGTAATATTAGTCTAAATCATAGGGAAGGCTTTGCCATAATCTCCATGCTTGACAGTGTATTGCAGTCGCAGTAAAAACTCTTCATCGCTCTGTAAAATTGTATTATATTTTACGAGATGGTTATCCCGACATCTTTCGAAGTAATATTGAAAGGATTTCACTTACTCGCCTCTGACACCTACGAGAACAAAGGGTATACTGTTACGAAGATACCACATAGCCAGTTTGATACTTCTTCGATAAACTGAGTCATCATCATCTTAAGGTTCTGTAAAATTCCGTAGGCCTCTTCCGTACGTGTGGGTGGTATATTCTTATACCGTAACCACACGGCATATAAATAAAAACTGAATACAATTCATTACATTCTTTTACAGTGGTAGGACCACGCAGCAGCTTTTGTTGTTGTATGAATGGACCGACTCGACCGGGGAAGTACCACGACGTCACAGAATACCGGCGTGAAGTAGAAGTCTAACAAACTTTTGCGTTTCGTCTGGTGAGTGCAGGTAACCGGAGGCCCAAACACCCCCCTCCCCCAATTCTAAGGGAGGCGGGAAATCTAAGGGAGGCATCGCATCTGGTAAGCCTCTGGTATTGCGGGTGTTCATGGGCGGCGGTAATCACTTACCATCACGAGAGCCACCTGCTCGTTTGCCTCCCTTTTCTATTAAAAAAAAATTACTATAATATAATTTATTGATATAGATTGGTAATTATTATAAAAATAATAGGCAAATGCAGTCTAGGAAGACCCCCCACGAGATGTAGTGATGATTTGCATGAATGTTGCTGGAAGTCGATGGATACAGGTGGCAGGTGGTGAAAAGATTTGAATGAGGCAGCAGTGAACTCTTGATAGGCTGTAAAGAAGAAGGTGCTTAGGAACTTTCAAACGGAAACTTGTAAGTAAAAATGTATATTATTATTATTAGTAACATATATCATAAAAATTTACAAATGGCGGACTAAATGCCTTCAGAAATTCTCAGTCAATCCGGTATAATGTATCATTACATTATACGGATTAGTCCAGGTATCGAAAAGATTTCAAAATTACCATCACAAAAGACAATGACAGACTATTGACAGGCTTTACAAATCGAATTTACACGCAATATTCATTCGCTCTTCGGTAACTTTTTTATTTCAGACACATATGTCTCTATGTTCATAGTTACTCTATATCACAATGCTAGCATATTGTTTACTTAATCTGAAAGTAAAATTATACATACATATAATCACGCCTCTTTCCCGTAGGGGTAGGCAGAGACTACTTCTTTCCACTTATAAAATTAAAAATTATAATTTAAAACATATAAATTAAAAATTATAAATGAAAAAAAAGTAAAATTCTAAATGACATTTAAAAGGTCAATCAGAGGTCAATCAGAGGTATTTTTTTAACTTTAAATGTTTCCAGCTGGTTCGTAAATATAATAAAATTATCATATATAATAACATCGTCTCTACAAGGTCCAAAAAAAGGTTCAAAGAAATTTTCATGAAAGATGTAAATATGATAAGAAGTTTTTACCTTGAAATATATCAAGATAATTGCGAGTACGTCTGCTGCCTAGCTCATCTTAATATCGTCTATACAAATTGTAAAGGAAAGGTTAATAGACATTTTCAGGAAAGATCTAATTTTGATAAGACCTTATGACCTTGAAATGTATCAAGATATCTCTTATTAGAGCTAGGTAGAAGACAAACTCCCGAAGTTCGTCTTCTACCTACCTCTAATAATAATTAGCATAATCATATTATATCATAGATATTTCTCCTATTCTCTTTCCTACACAAAGACTATGTTCAATAGTACTAAAACAACAATTTTGTAATTACCGATTACTATGTTGCGATAACTCATAACTATTAAACACCAATGAATAGCGTGAAGGTATAAATTTAATACATCAGTTGGACTCGCAAGTAATAATGTTTGGAAACTCTCGTCACATACACATTTAGGTGTCGAGACATTTCTACGTTATCCGTTAAAGGCAATTATGCTGCTACTTAACAGCGATAAAAGATAGTATAATATTATTATGCTTGATATTGCTAGGGAGTTTTATATTAAATATAATAAAAAAAAAGGTTTTTCGGATTTTGTATACACATGTTACAAGAGATAAACATCTCCTAAATATGTCAGATCAAAATAATCAGATCGTAAATGGACAGCAGCGACTGAGGTGCGAGTGGCTGGTACGGGAAAACTAAATGGAGTCGAATTAAATGGAGCCACACTCCCAACATGTTTCCATTAACTATTGCTTTGCTTAAACACCCATGGTGAATCAATAGAAACCTGGATGCCTGGATAGTCTAACTTAGCGAATTGCTGGTACGAAATGGGAGGTCCCAGAAAGCTTGAATAGCCCATATTTAATTGTAGTAGTAAAATAAAAAAAAAAACTGAAAAACTTTTATGATAAAATAAAAAACTTTTATGATAAAAAAAACAAAGCGGGCTAAATATTATATTTAGCCCGCTTTGTATAAAACGGATTGCTTCGCATAGAATTAATGCAAACGAGATTTTTTGCTTTGATCTAACAAAGTGCTCGGAGCTCTTTATATTAAATCATACATGCTTTTTAATAAACGAAACTTATCACGGATCATTACAGTGTTTCCTCTTGTTACACTGGAACTCTAATCTACAAAATAAAAAATAAAGTTATCCTTCAATATTTAGACTCCAAAGGATTATACGATGCAGTTCGACAGATTAATTACAGTGAAATTTACAATATGACAAATGTAGATGATGCAACATTTTTTCTTATTAACTCATTGACCCTAGCATTATCAGCAAATACAAGGCATTTGAAATTATCATCACGCAAAAAAGTATGCAAACCTTGGATTACACCAGGACTATTAAGATGTATAAGAAATAGGGATTTGCTTCATAAAAAAACGAAAAAGTCTCCTCAAAATGAAATATTAAAAACCACCTACAAAAGATATCGGAACTATTGTAATGCTCTCATTAAAAAAAATAAGCGTGCTTACGAAAGATCTGAAATACAGAAAGCTGGACAGAACAAAAAGAAATTGTGGGAAGTTATTAAAAAAGCTATAAATACAACTGCGCAAACTGTCACATGTACTGAATTATTTACATCTGATAGTCCACTCGTAGTGACGAACAATGCGAACAAGTACTTTGCAGAGATTGGTCGGTCGGAAGTCTAGCGGAAAAATAATTACTAACAGTTCAACCTCCACACAATTGGCGTGCAAGTCTAGTATAGCTGTCGAACAGTCATTTGTACTACTCCCGACCCACGAGTTGGAAGTAGAATCTATTGTTGCTGGCCTTAAAAATGATTGTGCTCCGGGAGTAGACGGAATACCGAATAATCTGATCAAACAGCATAAGGATATACTCATCAAGCCTCTGACGCACATTTGCAATTTAGCTATAACTTCTGGAATATTTCCACTTTTACTCAAAAATCTCTAATAAAACCTATTTATAAGAGTGGCGACAGAGGCAGTATCAACAACTATCGTCCAATTTCAATATTACCCTCCATTTCAAAGATACTGGAAAGACTAATCAATTCTAGACTCGTCTGTTATCTTGAAAACAAGAGTCTAATTTCGTCAAATCAATTTGGATTTCGCAGAAGTAAATCAACAGCAGACGCTGTCCATGAACTGACAGATTATGTAGTAAGGAAACTTGATAGTAACAAAAGTGTGTTGCTGTATTTCTTGATTTGGCGAAAGCCTGTGATACTGTCTCTGTTCCCATCTTGTTACAACGGCTTGCTAACATTGGCGTCAGGGCATACCTCTACAGTTGTTCCGAAGCTATCTCACTAACAGGACCCAGCAAACAAAAATGGGAAAATGGATCAGCCAGGAGCTTCCAGTTACTTATGGTGTCCCACAGGGAAGCATTCTTGGACCGTCTCTGTTTCTGGTATACATGAATAATATAGGTCAACTTGATATTCCGGGAAGAGTCCTAAGTTTTAAATAAGAGTACGGTGTCGTCTGCACGACACCGTACTCTTATTTAATGCGGATACATGGCAAGAAGTTTTTTCTTGCACAACATGGCCTCGACTCTGTTACAAAATGGCTACGTGACAGTGTATTAACGCTAAATATTGACAAAACCAAATACATGACTTTCTCCATTAAAAACAGAATAATCCTACATATTCGTTACACGTCCACTCTTGTTTTGATACTGATAAGCTATGCGACTGCCCTATCTTACAAACACTCACTCACACACACACACACACACGCACGCACGCACACACACGCACGCACACGCACGCACGCACACTCACACACACACACACACACACACACACACACACTCACACACACACACACAAACACACACACACTCACTCACTCACTCACTCACTCACACACACACACGCGCGCGTTCATATAAAATTTTCTCACATTCGCATTTTGCACTCTCACATACTTGTATTCTAGTGGTTAAACCGATCCCAAGACCTTGTCGTAGGGCTAGACACAAAATGTCAAGTCACTTCAGATCATATTATATCCTTACAGAGAAGTGGGAGCCTGTTGACTTGTAACTCAGGTTTTGTAAAACCTACAACGGGCAACAGTCCTCACATTACAATAAATGTTTTATAACTGTTAAAACTAAATGTAGACATTTAAGTCATATGTGAGAAGGAAATAAATAAAGATTTTTATTATTATTATTATTATTATTTATTTAATTTATTGGTATAAAAAATATTACATACATAAAATATTTTAAAAATGTTAGGATCGTAACAATTATACATCACGTAAGCCTATTCTATATTTATTTAAGTCCGCTTACGGTACTACTGTGTGCATTAAAACTTTGATTTATATTTTTATTTTTAAAATGAAAAAGAAGTCACGATAGCCGTGTGGTTGGGCGATCGGAATTCGGGTGAAGAGTTCGAATTCGAATTCCACGTAGCAGGGTCGTACCAATGGGTTTTTTAAAACTTAGGTATGATTTATATCATTGGCTTCGACGTAAATACGGCGATAGGCTCACCACCACGGAGAGGATTGATCACGTGTCAAAAATGCACTTAAAATGTCTTCGGCTACCTCTGCCTACCCCGATATTGCGAATGGCGTGAAGATATTTTTTTACTTTTAGATAGTACACACTCTTTAAAGAATCTCAATACGTTCAAACTTAAAAAACAGTAAAGTTTCAATGAAGTGTGGCGACATCTATGTCTCCACACTGGAAGCTCGCTAGTGGCGGATTCAGGAAACACATCGACGTCCTACATCGCGCTATCGAAGTTCGCACGATGACACGGATATATACGATTACCGATAGCGCACACTTAAAGAGGAGACGCCCTCCCCAGGTCACGATCACCCGACCTGGCCGGTAGCTACCCTTTTCCTGCAGCACATCAACCGCTACACTGGTGACCCCGACGTGATCTCACCGCCAATTGACGGTGACCACAGAAGAACAACGCAGCGAGCTTCTCCAACAACATCGACGTCATCAACGCAGTCACAGCACCGGACTACTGTCGGCACAACGCGTGCTTCCTAGTCCAGTCAGCCACTGAGGATCATCAACGGCGGGTCCCCTTCTCCTCGGGCTGACACTGCGGCATCGACACTGTGACCATACATCTCGACTCACCGTAGATCTGGTCACAGCCTCTCACCGCAACGCCAGACTGCTCAACGTCAAGCTCTCCGCACTTCCGACCTCCAGTCTCAGCAGGGGAGTGATGTGGCGACATCTATGTCTCCACACTGGAAGCTCGCTAGTGGCGGATCCAGGAAACACATCGACGTCCTACATCGCGCTATCGAAGTTCGCACGATTACATGCATATATACGATTACCGATAGCGCACACTGTGGAGGAGACGTCCTCCCCAGGTCACGATCACCCGACCTGGCCGGTAGCTACCCTTTTCCTGCAGCACATCATCCGCTACACTGGTGACCCCGACGTGATCTCACCGCCAACCGACGTGATCTCACCGCCAACCGACGGAAACCACTGAAGAACAACGCAGCGAGCCTCTCCAACAACATCGACGTCATCAACGCAGTCACAGCACCGGACTACTGTCGGCACAACGCGTGCTTCCTAGTCCTGTCAGCCACTGAGGATCATCAACGGCGGGCCCCTTCTCCTCAGGCTGACACTGCGGCATCGGCATTGTGACCATACATCTCGACTCACCGTAGATCTGGTCACAGCCTCTCCGCCACGTCAGATTGCTCAACGTCAAGCTCTCCGCACTTCCGACCTCCAGTCTCAGAAGGGGAGTGATGTGGCGACATCTATGTCTCCACATTAGAAGCTCGCTAAGTGGCGGATTCAGGAAACACATCGACGTTCTACATCGCGCTATCGAAGTTCGCACGATTATAAGTATATATACGATTACCGATAGCGCTCACTGTGGAGGAGACGTCCTCCCCAGGTCACGATTACCCGACCTGGCCGGTAGCTACCCTTTTCCTGCAGCACATCAACCGCTACAGAAGTGTTCGACCACTGAACAAACAATTCGTTTTCACAGCACCTTGAACCTACTTTCGGAAAATGACGCATTCAGGTTTTTCATTGTTCGAAAAGATCCTAAAATTTTTAAGGAATTTGGCTACGCCACCGACCACATTTCGGTCGCTAAGCGCAGGTAGAATGGCGTCTCGCAATATGGACACTTTTCTCCCCCGGCGCGAAGCCACTCCAGCCGCATCAGCGGTGCGATGCCCGACAGAGTCGTGCAGGATAGAGAGCATGGCGAACTACGAACTCCTCTTCTGCTGTGAAGAGCTCCGGTGCAAAACCAACGATACAAATACTCCTTCCATAGCACACCGAAGTGGGCTTCTTCAGCCCACCTTGAATGCGAGTTTTTGGGATAATAGCTCCATCATCGGTTAATCAGGGCTATATAGAAATATATAGCCAAAGGCAGCTCTTCTTAGTCTTGGCTTTGGCTCGGTTTTCTTTTTATATGTTAATTTAATAAATTATAATGATAATATAAAATTTCAGAATACAAATTATTAGTATGTAATGCTATGTAGTAAATTCAGCTTAATAAAATAATATTTATTCAACAACATGATATATAAATGATATTGCTAACATTTTATGTTCCTGCAGGCTGCGACGGGTTCATGTTATAAAACATGACTTTATAGTTTTGGTGTTAATTAAAATATCCAGTTAGGTATGAAAGTATTTACAAAGTAATGGTAATTAAATTAATATCTGCATCAACTATAACGGTGATACAATTTCAAGATCCTTATACAAAATGTATTGCTTTGCCGTCTACGGCTTCTTATTTTAAATTAAAGCACTTTAGAGTTACATTACTACAATACAGTATTGTAAAGATTGCAAAACGATACGTTCATGTTTACTCCCATCATTATCATTAGAACGAATCCTATATCTTTCTCTTCATTTCTTTAGGCTTCTCTTGTACGGCAGGGTTAACCTCAACCGCTACCCTTATCAATCGGATTGACGATCGCAGTACAAGACATCTTGCACATTTGACGCTGCTATCCGTCACTGGTCTGCAAAATTTTGGTGAGACTGTACAAAGAATTTACGTAAAATTATTACTTAAATTTAATGGAATAGTAGTGAATTTATCACACTATTCTATTTATATTCATACTATTTATAGTAGATATAATGAATTATATCAAGACCCGCTAGTATATTTGGTAATAACCCTGCGTTTGACGTTGAAACTAGTTTTGTTGTTGTGCAACAAAAATTGTTTTTGCTGTGGGACATCGTGTCAGGGGTTATGTATAGACACATAAACATGACTCGAAAGTTGACCGAACACAAATGTTTGCCCCTTGCGGGATTCGAATCCAAGATCTCTGCCATACTGTGACAACGCTCTTAACTCCAAGTCACCTTGTCTACGTCCTCATGTCTTGCTAAATTATAATAAAAGGCGAGGTAAAACTATATCACAGCAACGTAACATTAACACTACATTAAATAATAAATATATAATAAAATATCTTCACGCAATTCCCAATACAGGGGTAGACAGAGGTCAAGTCTAGACAATTAAGTCCCTTTGACCCACCTTCCGCCGAAGATATTTTCTGGACAACGTGACAGGTGGTGAGCACGTCGCCGCCTTATAACACAACATTCCTGAGAATATTCTGAATTTATCGTATTAACTAAGGCTATTACATTAATTACTTAAATATGGAATAAGTAATAAAAAAGAGTTTTACAAAAGATGAAATGAATGGTCATTGTGACGCAAATAGAATTATGGACGTGCTAAGAATTTTAAAATGTTAGTTAAAAAATTCAATTAAAAGTGTGACAGAGCTGAAAATCTGCAAGCCACGTGACTTTCATTACAAATAACTCATCGGAGAATTTCAGAAATTATTTAAGAATTCCTCGTACATTTTTTCTCGTATATCCAGTTATTAATATTACGATTTTTTACACATTACAAAATTATGTACATTACGAAGTTTTGTTTTACAAACTCAATGGGTCAAATGCCTTCTGCCGAACTAATACAAATATTAAAAAATGTTTGATTTGATTTGATTTATACAATGTTCCCTTAATGATGTTTACGAGAGACTGGAAGATCCTTCAGGTCAAGGATTAGACGACTTCAAACATACACAAAATTCATTTGGTTTTTTTATTTTTAACACTACCTTTCTCTCCATGTTTCACTCAGAATCTATAATATTTTTCTTTTTTATACATTAATATGTAACTACTTTTTTATGTATAAAGATAATTCACGGATTTCATGGCGTTTTATTTAGTTTTTCAATACTGAGTTCTTCATTTTAAACATATTCAGACAGTCAGATCAGTCTAAACGACATTTGATTTCAAATATTGCAAGGAAACTTTTTTAACAGTGGTAGAGCCACGCATCAGCTTTTGTTGTTGCTAGAATGGGCCGGCTCGACCGGGGAAGTACCACGACCTCACAGAATACCGGCGTGAAGTAGAAGTCTAACAAACTTCTGCGTTTCGTCTGGTGAGTGCAGGTAACCGGAGGGTATGTGGGAGAGTACCCCCTGTACTCTAAGGGCGGCATCGCAGCTGCTATACCTCTGGTATTGCGGATGTTCATGGGCGGCGGTAATCACTTAGAATCACGTGAGCCGCCTGCTCATTTGCCTCCCTTTTCTATATAAAAAAAAAAAACTTTAAATAAGCGTGATATAACTAATTACTGACTATCAAGTGCAAAAATAAAAACATGGTTAAATATAAAAAAATATACAAACAAATAAAATACCAGATTAGATACCAAAAAGGGACCATTGAGTACAGATATAGACAATAAATATATTACGCGCGGTATTTAAGCCTTCACAACAAACTTTTAAAAGTATTATCGAAAGGAGCTAATTTCGCTATAAAATTACCCTAAATACCGTACGAATATGTCGCTACTGATGTGTGTGGTACATAGTGGCTCGGAGGTAATACCCTTGCCACAGCACGGCCGAGGTCACGGGTTTAAATCCGGCACGTGTCAGTTCATTTTTTTAAATTTCTCATTCACGAGTAAAAAAGTCACGATTGCCGAGTGGTTGGGTGGTCGGAATTTCGAATCAAGAGAACCCGAGTTCGATCCTCAGGTGGCAGGCTCGTACCAATGGGATTTTCAAAAACTTATGTACGAATTATATGGTTGGCTTGGACATTAAGACGGCGACGGGCTCACCACCTGTCACGTTGTCCCGAAAATATCTTCGGTGGAAGGTGTGTCGAAGAGACTTAATTGTCTAGACCTCTGTCTACTCCTGTATATTTTGTAGCAAAATTCATATTAATTAGTCAAATGTTTGCTTCTAATGGGGTTCCCCGTAATACGTAAATTCCACTGAGGGTTACGAGTTCGAAGGTTCGATTTCTTTAGTACCGTCGTCTTAAAAAGCATAATTAATTAAAATTAACTAAAGTTAGTCAATGTAATAATTTTAATATTCTCGTAAATAAACAATGAGGAAATTCAGGAATAAAATTAAAATAAATATTTCAAAGCTCCATAAAGTGTGCGAATTTAGAGTTGAGCTAAGAGACCTCTACCAAAATTTATGTGTCTGCACACAAACCGTTTAAGGGATTTAGATGCAAATACCGAAAAATTATATTACGGATTATAACGATGAGCCTGTAAGAGACAGCACTAGCCTATTATTATGTTTTACCACAACGCTTTGGTGGGATCGACCAATGACAACAAATATAGCAGCAAACTATAACACAATTTACGAATACAATCTATTTTATGACTTACGTATGTGAACAATGGAAAAGCTAAAAAGATTCTGTCATAATTTGGCTGATTTCGCTTCAATATCTTCCACCGTACCCAATAGACTACCGGAATATTAAACCGTTGAGAGGCAAATGTTCCTACTATACTATAATAGTACCTCCCAAACAGAAGAACAGAAGAAAAGACGAAGATGAAGTGATGTTTAACAATCAAAAAGATAATCAGTTGTAATTTGAAAAAAAAAAAAACGATTGAAGTTTTCAACGGATCTGTATCACTGGGATTTACTGCGAGGTCTGTCCTACGTCGATCTAGAATTCAATCAACGAACAGTTAGATTCGCCAGTATTCGGGAAACTACATCTGCTGGTGGAATGATTAGTAAAACTTTTAAACAAAAGTGTATATCTAGTGCCTATAGCCGCCTATATACTGCTGACGTACGATTTCAAAATGGTGTTAATGCAATGTTGTGGTTTCTAATGCAAGACGAATTAGGAAAGTCAAAATTAATGAATGGGCTACAGAATGGGATAAGCTACGTTTTCCTCTTCATGACAGAATTTGCCACGACGACTTCCGCTTCAGAAGTAGTTTATGTAACCCATCACAGTCGTATATCTGATGTGGCAAAATAACTCACAGAAATCTTATATTTACAGTGGTAGAGTCACGCATCAGCTTTTGTTGTTGCATGAATGGGCTGACTCGACCGGGGAAGTACCACGACCTCACAGAATACCGGCGTGAAGTAGAAGTCTAACAAACTTCTGCGTTTCGTCTGGTGAGTGCAGGTAACCGGTGCCCCCCCCCACTATTCTGGGAGGGGGGGGCACTCTTGGGGAGGCAACGCATCCGCTATGCCTCTGGTATTGCGGGTGTTCATGGGTGAGGGTAATCACTTAACATCACGTGAGCCACCTGCCCGTTTGCCACCTATAAAAAAAAACTGAAATTTATTAGGAAAGAAAAATTTTCTAGTGGCAACCTCGTCAAGCAAACGCACTACAGAGCGGAGCACCAGACGAGTGACATTCAGAATGATGTTGCGGAAGATGTATGGATGATCGAGGCTGGTAATTACCATACTTGGCGGCTATGGTTATTACCGGCCGATCTAATTTATCGGGGTAATGGCCGATCCAAGTGTGCTTGATTAGCCTACTACGGATGCGAATTGGTGGACTGTGGAGGGAGTGTTTGCATTGTTGACTTCGCACCGCTCTCCGTGTGCTTCACAGCCGAGGAGGGGTCACAGTGGAAGACGAGTTTTGGTATTGCACTTCGCCATGCTCTCTGTCCACCGCTACTCTGGCGATGGTCACACCATTGATGCGGCTCAGGTGGAGCCGCGAGAAGAGAGGAGTGTCGGTATTGCGAGGTGCCGCTTTCCCTGCCTTTCGCGGCCGAAATGTCGTCTGTGGCAGTGCCAGAGACCGTATCGTCCGCGGGGTGACGGGTGGGCTGGTGCTTGGCCAAGTAATCGCCTTCCTGAGGGTTCGTTACCCTCGTGGGTTTACAGGCCAAGGAGGTAGACGCGTCTGTTTTTCAGCGCGTTTAGCCTGTTGGGAGAGGGAGAGGATACATGCTCTCCCGAGGGACAACTTTGGGCACGAGGGGTGGCACATGTGTGCGAAAGCATTCCTGTGGCCCTACCAAGATGCAGCGAAGGTGAAAAATAGTGGGCTTTAGTCAGTGCGGCAAAAACGGGTTTCAAGAGGAGACTTAAAGAATTACAATACAAATCACAATCTATAACATAAACTAATCGTCACCTAATAAACTTAAGAAAAAATGGAAAATATTAAACTTTGATAAACATCCAGCAGCAGCATCAAATGTAACGGAGAGGAAAAAGAAAAAACATTAAAACAAACCTAAATTGCTTATTCCGACGGTCGGTTGTTTAAGCTGCAATTATTTTGTTTAATTATTTTGGCAAAATCACGGTACAAAAGTAAGCAATAATAATAATAATAATTTCTTTATTGGTGCAACTAGGCCCACTTGTTAGTATACAAAAAAAAGTTATAAACAAATTAATTAAGCACTATGTTAGTTTACAAATTGAGCTAGACATTGACAAATAAAACAAGATAACACAAAAAAATCACAATAATTATAATAATAAGCACATTTATTTATAAAGACATATTGATTCACCGAACAAGCACTTTTATAAAACGGTGAAGGATCGGTGAATCTAACTTTTCAGCTAACATTTTCAGAATACTGTTAGAGCTAGAACGCAGTCTTGCTAGTAGTGATGATGTTTTCTTTCTTAAAATGGCATAGAAGTCATCTGTTCGCTTTTGAGCAAACATGCCAGAGGCTGAACAAAACCGCGGCAAACCCAACAGTATCCTAAACCTGTTATTGTATTGCACTCTAAGGGTATCCATAGCCTTTTTTGTGTAGTTGATCCACAGGCTTCCCGTGGAGAAAGTTTGACAGTAAGCTTTAAATAGCGTTATTTTAGCTTCTTTACTACATCGAGAAAACCTGTGGGCCAACATGTTGCACCTTACAGCCAAGGCCCTTCGCTCACGCTCCATGTCCACATGATCTTTAAGGTCCTCTGTAACATAGTGACCCAGATATTTAAACTGTGACACTCGCTTAAGTGCAGTCCCATTTAGTGCAATGTTAGGGTCATATTGTACTCGCTTTCCAGGAGCCACAAAAATCAGGAATTCACTTTTGGATACGTTATAAACTAAGCCATACTTAGACGCGTATGCCTCACAGGATTTAAGCAACTCTCTGATAGAGCCAGCTGTGGGGTCCAGCAAAACCATGTCGTCAGCATAGCTTTGATTGTTAACGCAAATACCGTCCATCCAGCAGCTGACTGGCTTCTTGCTGAGCTCTACTATCAGCTCATTTACATAGAGGTTGAAGAGCTTTGGCGAAGTAAACCCACCCTGCCTGACACCGCACTCCAAACTATACGGATCAGAGAGTCCTTTACCCCTTCTAACTTGGTAGGACTGATTTGCGTACCAAAATTTCATGATATTAAGCAACTCCGGCTTCACGCCCACTTGTTCCATCTTTTCCCAGAGCACATCGTATGAGACCAAGTCAAAAGCTTTGGAAAGATCAAGGAAACAAGCATAAACCGGAGTGTTTCGGCTAGTATAGTATTGGACTGTCTGCTTCAGGGCCAGTATCGCAACTTCTGTGGAAAGCTAAGGTCGAAACCCAAACTGTGCGTCATGAAAATTTAGTGTTTCCCTAAGCACCTTATCAAGCAGACTGTCCAACACCTTCGCAATTATGGTAGCAAGCGAAATTGGTCTATAGTTAGCTCGGTCTACAATACACTCACATCAGTTACAGTGCACCAGGCAGACTGTGTTACTATGCAGTGGTATAAACAGATATAAGTTGCGCTAGAATGTAATGTAGTTTACATTGTATACCAGTAAAATAGATGTAGCCATACTGTCAACTCTCACCCGTTGATTGCTTTATTCAAGTTTCCAGATATTACTAATAAGCTTGTTACTCATATCGATCCAATTACAAGCATCCGATATTGATACAAGATGGGATGACATTTTAGTTGTTATTTTAAATGTAGATAAATGTCTTAAGGGTAACCTTCAAGCGGTATAAAAATTAAGTACGCATTTGTAAGGACTGTTTTACCACAACGATAAGTAAAAGAAATAAAAGAACAAATGAATTGACTATACTAATAGAGCAATAATACAAAGATAGATAGGGGCAACATCAAATACATTGCTCTGATCCCAAAGTAAGCAGCTAAGGAACTTTTAAATTGGAATCAGAAACTGCGATGGTACCACGAACACCCAGACCTGAGAAAATGTAGAAAAAGTGTTTTCTTTTACCCCGCCGGGAAACGAAACCAGAACTTCAAAGCTGGCGACACCATGAAAAACTATGGGTATGCCACGCGTCCATGGAGGTCGTCCTAATAAAGTTTTGGCTGTAGGATCTTGCCTGCTGAGTATCATTCATTCTATCAATAAATTTCGATTGTGACTGTGCTTGTTTGTATAACTTTTATAAGCACACGGACCTTCAAGGACAAAAATATAAAAAATGTAAAAATTATATGCGATTAAAATGCGCTTTTTTTCAAATCTGTCTACTTTATAGTCAAACATGAAAACTGGAAAAACTCTTATGGAAATATAGTTCAAACGCAAAAACCTTGATCGGTTTTTTGATGATACGTTTATTTCTTCTAATATTTTGGTCACAAGTTTATTCATCGCAAAAAACAAACCAATGTTAGTAAAAATAAACACTAAATAGTTAATAATAGAATAAGTCACGATAGCCGAGTGGTTGGGTGGTCGGAATTTTGAGTAAAAAGACCCGAGTTCGAACCCCAGGTGGCAGGCTCGTACCAATGGGTTTTTCAAAAAAACTTATGTACGAATTACATCGTTGACTTTGACATAAAGACGGCGACGGGCTCCCACCTGTCACGTTGTCCCGAAAATATCCTCGGTGGAAGGTAGGTCGAAGGGACCTTAAGTTTCTAGACTAGACCTCTGTCTACCCCTGTATTGGGAATTGCGTGAAGGTATTTATTTATTTGTTTATTTTAATATTAAAATACTTAGTGGACTGTATCTCTTGAATTCTTGATAAAACAATTTTAATTAAAACGCAATAAGAAATAAACAAATCATATAATATAGTTGAACAAGCCATAGATCGACTTAAAAAACATGAACTAAACTGTATTAATATGAATGTATATTGCTGCAGACGCCGCCCGGATTATTCAAATTAAAATTCAAGCGGACAAATTTATTATCTTGCTTTGATCGGACTGAGCGCTTTGAGTGCGTTTTAATAAATCTGAAAGAAGAAGAGAATTTGTAGAATTATTGTGGAAGTTAATTCATTTTGCTTTTATTCTTTGTGAATTATTCTGAAAATGTTCGAAAACTCATATTGAGTATGAAAAGTCGGTTTATGATTTTCAAATTAACTTTTACTTGCTTTTTGTTTTTTTATTAATAGTCCGTTAAAATAAAGCCTGTCACTTTTTCCATCAAGTTCTTGCAAAGAAAACCAGGCATAAATTTGGCCTTTAGGACTTTTCTGATGACTTACTCGTAAGACTACTTCTTTGTTTATTTAGTGCTATGCGATTGTTAGTTGAATTAGTTAAGAAGTGATATAAAAATATTGTTACGCCATAGGAAACTTTAGCTTATTATAATTATACTCTCCGACTATTATATTACAAACCGCCAGTTACTATGTGGTATCGGAGTAATAATATACCACTCATTTCTTTCCGCGGTTTTATAAGAGGTGACTAAGGGAAAAACGTTGGAAATATAATGGCATATTGATAGATTACGGGACAAAAATTTTTAAAAATACCAGACCAAGATTGTATAGACCGGTGATCGGCAACTGCATCTGAGATGCACTTTGTCTAGTGCTTGTGTGTTTCCAATTCGCTGCCCAAGCGTGGTGATAATGGAAAACAGTAAGGGAGACGTGAGAGGCCTTTGTCCTGTAGTAGACATTTCCAGCTTGTTATGTATATATGTATGTAACTTTCTACTGCGGTCTCGCCCATTTTCCAATTACAATTTATTTATGAATATTATTATAATTGGAACATGACACCAAAGTCTAATTATTAACTCGCATTAGCATAACTTACTACTGATGATTTTCCTATATCCAATTTCAACCAATTCAATTTCAATTTTAACTCCCACTCATCAATTGATAGCCTACTTGCTAATTATTATACTACAAAGCCCAGACATGACGTAATTCCATTCCGGTGGTAGTTTCCATAAATCCTTTCTCAGCTGCCATTTCCAATTCATAATCCACATATCCGCAACAAATTTTATTTTATAGTTTTTCCACTGGTTTAAAAGATTTAATTATATAAATAGCTTAGACGCATCAGCATTACTGGGTAAATAGAAAGCATAAAGCGACAAGTGTCGTTGCCTTTCCAGCTTTTATCCAATTCGTAATAAATTGTTATACAGGAACGTCTGTTTATCCGAAATGGCATTGATTGCACTAAATGGTTATCCTTGCATCTATGGTTAGTTCAGCTCCGCTTAATTCTTCCATACATAGATACATACATAACGGCCTGTTAAAGTCCACTGCAGGCCTCTCCCATAGGAAGTATTTGCCATAATCGCCACGCCTGGCAAGCGAATTGGCGATCGCAGTACCAGACCACTCGCAACTCAGACGATGCTGCCCATCTTCGGTCTGATTATTTTAATCTGATGTTTTTAGATATGGTCACCTCGCCATCTATCGGTTGCCATAACAATATTCAAGGCCGGTTCCCTTAGTCGCCTCTTACAACACCCTCTGGAAGAAAAGGAGTGGCAATATTCTGAAGCCGTTACCACACGGTTACACTCTTCCATACAAAATTTTAATTATGTATCAACTATTTCTAATGTTTTTAGTATAGTGAAAGCTGGAAATACTTATATACCTTTGTATTTTATTAAAATACTTTGAAACACGTTGCTGACATCACAAACAACAAAGTAGAACTACAAAGAGGAAAATCTCGTTCAAGCTGTGAATCAGTGTTTGAGACACGCCGTAATTTCTAGCCAGCAGCTTGTCTCGTGTGTTTAGTGGTAACTATGATGACAACATAATATCGATACCCTTAAAATGTGAAGGCATATTTAAACTTTATACACTAACATACTTTTATTTCTGCTGTGTTGAAAACGTCAACAAAAGGTTTAAAAGTTGAAACAGATTTCCCACGGGTTATCATTATAGTTTTGTTACACAGACAGTTTTTACAAAAAAAAATTGTGTAATAAATTTAATTAAAATTTTTAATGAATAAAGTAGATTTTAGTCGTGGAAGAAGGATAATTTTCTAATAACGTATTACGTATCTACGTAAAAAAAAACATTAAAGAGGTAGATGTGATCAGAGACAGAGCGTCTGAGCCCGTCGCCGACCTAATTTCCAAGCCAACGATATAATTCGTACATAAGTTTTTGAAAAAACCTATTGGTACGAGCCTGCTACCTAGTGATTTAAACCGGGTCACTTGACTCGAAATCCGACTATCCAACCACTCGGCTGTCGTGACTTTTCAGTTATAATCCTTGTATCTACACATAACAGTTATAACCCTCATCATTACCTGTAAAAGTTAATTAAAGGACATAGTTCCGTCCCGAAAAGGAGGGTTTGCCATAATCGCTACGCTTTCTTTACGCTTCGCAATAGCATTAGTGATCGTAGTACTAGACACCTCTCACTTTAAACGTTGCTGCCCGTCACCGGTCGGCTGAAATTTAACATGGTATTTTTCGAGCCAATTGCATTTTATCCAGTAAATTTATTTTTGTTTACTGAATAAAAATAAAAAAAAACTTAATTTATTATTTTGTTATATTTTTGCATGTAAATAGTAAGTTAATGTCTTGACATTAAAGGCGAATATATTAAGAAAAACAAAACTTATTGTGTTGTCACGTCTTTTGGTCAACATTGTACTAAACTAAGCCACAAGTAGTTGACTACAAGATTGTAGGATGACTTTATGCTCTACTTATAAATTAAAAATAATGCTGTTATAGAAGTGCGCATGGAATTCTGTAAAATGGATTTCTGGAAAAATAACGCAGGTAAATGCAATCTTCAATAATAAATGTAAAGTACCAGGCTGTAAATATCCACTACAAGGCATTGACAATGGATGAAATTAATATTAAATGTTATAAAAAAATATAACAATAACTTCACGCCACTCTCAATACCGGGATAGACAGATTTGTAGACAATTACTTTCTTCGTCCCACTTTTCACCGATGGCATTTTTGAGGCAACATGTCAGGTGGTGAGCCAATCGCTGTCGTTATGTATGCTAAACACAAACCTTACATGAGTTTTGAAAAAAATCATTGTTACGAGCCTACCACCTGGGGATCGAACTTGGGTTTCTTAACTCGAATTCCAATCTCCCAAACATTTGGGTATCATGACCATGTAAAGTGTAATAAAAGTTATAAGAAAATATAAAAAAGTTACAAAAAGTGGGAAAAAAAACGTTATAATTTTTGATTAAAAGTATTTTAATAGCTAATCTTATTCATAAAATTCTTTAAATAATTTTGCATCTAAAGGGGCCGCTTAGAATAAGGAAAAATTTGTCATTGACTAAACATTAAATATTCATATTCTTCCTCCTAACATAAACTGTTTACCAGTTTCCTTACACTGTCGCAAATTGTGGCACAATAAAATAATATGCCGTATCTAAAACCTTGGCAAAGGCGGACATGATAGCCGAGTGGTTGTGTGGTCGGAATTTCGAGTCAAGAGACCCGAGTTCGATCCTCAGGTGGCAGGCTCGTACCAATGGGTTTTTCAAAAACTTATGTACGAATTACATCGTTGGCTTGGACATAAAGTCGGCGACGGGCTCACCACCTGTCACGTTGTCCCGAAAATATCTTCGGTGGAAAGTGGGTCGAAGGGAATTAATTGCCTAGACTAGACCTCTGTCTACCCCTGTATTGGGAATTGCGTGAAGATATTTATTTATTTATTTTTATTACAAAATGCGGACACAGTCTAAATAGAATGTTTTACCTTTGTTTATGAATAGCTCCTTGTTTATTATATCAATATTTTTAAATAATGTAAATATGACCAAAATAAGTAAAATATTGGCTTTATGTAGTAATTTATTGACATAGTTTAATATAAATTTTATTACACTTTTGAAATAAATAATTTACTCTCTCGTTTTGTTAGTTGCAGTGCCCCAAACGGGGTATCACAGAATCTACAACATTAAGGACCTTAATTGTTACGTGATAAGCAATGAAAATATTTGATTTGATTTCATATTACTACACATTTAATAGAAGTTTATGATTATTTTGTATACCCGCTAAACAACCATTTTGTTTCCCTGGAACAGATTCCTAAAGAAATAAGTAGGGCTTTTGTACAAATTTTATGGTATTTTACAATGTGATTATATTGTTAACTTTGTGTTAACTGTGTACATAAAAAATTAAATAAATAAACAAATATGTACTAAGATAAGAATAATGGTAAATATTTTGAAGTGTATATATAACTTTATTAAAAAATTTTTATATTAAAAATAATAAATAATTAAAAATAATTAAAAATGCTAGCAACGCTGAACTAGTATTCCTGTTAACCACTACAAGTAAGCTGCTTTGCTTGTTTATGTAGTTTGGTTATGACAATAATCGAATTTAATTATTAATTTCACTTTTATAATAGGACCGGCATTACTATATTTGTAAAAAGTATTTGGTGAGTTTACAACAAGCTCGACGTTGAAGAAACCAACATATACCAGAAATAATAAAATCAAATTAATAATAAGAAAAATATATAATTGTCAGGACAATAAGTTTCTAACAATAGAGCACCGTGGCGTACGATTTCACGCTCTAATTTCTATTTCAACAATATTTTAGAGAAGGCCGACCGACCGAGTGGATACCTCATGGGCAATCTTACTTTACACATAATATATTTTACTATTAAAATTTACTTTGTTAAAAAATAAAACACAAAAAAGACGATAGCGACGGAGTTTCATTCCGTTAGAGGAACAAAACAATGACAGATTAAAAAATGACGATCGATGTAATGTAAGTTATTAAATAAATGATTTAATTTGATTGGATTTGATTAAATCTAGGCAAAAATCACTACAACATAGTTACCAGTAGGTAACTATGTCATCACCTCAAAAACTAAGTCTAAAATATTATGTCGTATGTCGTCGATCCGAATATTTTGGAAAGTTATACTCGTATAGTTCCTAGCTTATTAAGTTCCACTTGAGACGGACGACGCTGGTTAGTAGAAGTTAGTGCAGCATGACGCTGCACTCGGATAAGTTTAACGTTCACTTAAGAAACTTTTTAGTATTGGTTTAGTGTGTGCCATTAAATAAATACCCAAACATTACTTACATAAAGTTATCTTGAATGGTAGATGTGGTTAATGGGATCACTTTCAAACCAAAAAGAAACTTAAGGACTGATTAGAATACTATTTAGTTTAACGTAAACATTTTTAATTTATTTTTGATGAAACGTATTTATTATGAAACTTATATAAAGTACAAAAGTTATGACAGATAACTTGACATGTTACTTTTTCGAGCAATTTTCACGGAATGAAAAAATATGACACAATTCAATCTGAATAAATAAAACTGACATTCCAAATTTAAAGTAATGTATTCCAAATGTAAAGTATTATATTAAATAATAGATAATCCAAACAGATCAGAGTTGACATCAAAAGAGTATGTATAATTTAAGATTACCAATCAACAGTAGTAAGGCTGTATAATGTAAGCTTTATGTGTTTTAAATAATAGAAAATTTTAGGTACAGAAGATTTTGAGATAAGGAGTTGGTTAGAGCATTTTCGTCTATTTTCTTGAATAACCTGTGCACATTTATTTTTAGAATTCACGATAGCCGAGTGGTAGAGTGGTCGGAATTCCGAATCAAGAGACCCGAGTTTGATCCCCAGGTGGCAGGCTGGTACCAACAGGTTTTTCAAAAACTTACGAATTAAATCTTTGGCTTGGACATTGACGTCGACGGGCTCACCACCTGTCACGTTGTCCCTAAAATATCTTCGGTGAAGGTGGGTCAAAGGGACTTAATTTTCTAGACTAGACCTCTGTCTACCCCTGTATTGGGAATTGCGTGAAGATATTTATTTTTATTCACATTTATTTTAAAGTTAAAAATAAAAATTAAATAGAGATAATCTATTTACTTCACGTTTCTATGTGTTACGTCACTCCTTCATAGAAATTTATTTGTGTACCTAATTTCAACTTAATCGGTAGGGTTTTAGATTCGGAGAAAATTTTCTGTGGTGGACGGACAGACGAACCACTACTGATTCCTAAAAATACGAACTTCAATGTAAGTATGTTGTAAAATTATCTTCTATACCAAGGAATATTAACAGAATAATTATGTGTTAATAAGTATATAAAATATAACTATATATTTTATATAGATCATAAACTATAAGATTGGGAGCACAACTTTAAAGCATTTTATCGAAAAGTCGTCGACATTACTAGAAACCAAGGAGCTGTAAATTAACATGCATCGTACAAATTCCATTGCATCGAATTGGTCCTTAGAACACCGTCTCCGAGAGATAAGAAGACTGCAAAGTAAAATTGAAAAATAGGTTTTTTAAATATGTTTACTACATGTTTTATATATTTGAAGTCACGATAGCCGAGTGGTTGAGAGATCGGAATTCGAGTCGAGAAAACCGAGTTCGATCCCCAGGTGGCCGGCACGTACCAATGGGATTTTTAAAACCTATGTAAGATTCATATTGTTGGCTTGGACATAAAGACGGCGACGGGCTCGCCACCTGTCAAGTTGTCCTAAATATATCTTCGGTGGAAGGTGAGTCGAAGGGACTCAAGTATCTAAACTATACCTCTGTCTACTCCTGTACTGGGAATGGCGTGAAGATATTCTTCTATTATATATATAATAAAAATACTTATTTATTTATTTATCTTCACGCACAATCCCTGACGGGGTAGCTAGAGAACAGATCGCCAAGTGTCACGATCCCTACATACTTCTTTCGCTTCTTTCAGATTCATCATCTTCTTCATACATGCACGTCTAGGTATCCGAGTACTCTTGACCCTCCTCTCTTCGAGCAATTTGCTCACATGGTCTTCGAAAGTTAGTCTCGGTCTACCTCGACACCTTTTAATATTAACTTTCGCGCTATATATTTTCTTCACCATTCGGTCTTCACTCATTCGCTCAACGTGCCCAAACCACCGAAGCATGCCCATATCCATTTTTGTGATAAGGTCATCTTTCAAACCTGCCATATTGCGAATCTCTTCGTTTCGCTTTCGGTCGGCCATGGTAAGGCATTTTACGAAGAGATCGCATCTCCACTGCTATCAACCTGCTTTTATGTTTCTTCTGGCATACCCAGGTTTCGCTACCATATAACAAAGTCGGTACCAACACTGCGTTATGTATTGCAAGGCGTGCACTTTTCACAACGCCTTGCCTTTTGATTAACGCAGTCAGGGCACCATTGACTTTGTTCCCGGCAGCGACACGCCTGTCCACATCTAAATAACATCTTCCATCCCGGCTAAACGCACTCCCCAAGTATACAATTTCATTCACCTGTTCTAGACATTCCTGATTTACCCAAATTTCGCACTTCGTTCTTTCTTCGTCCCTTTCAAATACCAGAACCTTAGTTTTATTAGCATTCAAACGGAGACCATTAATTTCACATTCTTCTTCATACATGCACGTCTAGGTATCCGAGTACTCTTGACCCTCCCCTCTTCGAGCAATTTGCTCACATGGTCTTCGAAAGTTAGTCTCGGTCTACCTCGACACCTTTTAATATTAACTTTCGCGCTATATATTTTCTTCACCATTCGGTCTTCACTCATTCGCTCAACGTGCCCAAACCATCGAAGCATGCCCATATCCATTTTTGAGAAAAGGTCATCTTTCAAACCTGCCATATTGCGAATCTCTTCGTTTCGCTTTCGGTCGGCCATGGTAAGGCCGCACATTTTACGAAGAGATCGCATCTCCACTGCATTCAACCTGCTTTTATGTTTCTTCTGGCATACCCAGGTTTCGCTGCCATATAACAAATTCGGTACCAACACTGCGTTATGTATTGCAAGGCGTGCACTTTTCACAACGCCTTGCCTTTTGATTAACGCAGTCAGGGCACCATTGACTTTGTTCCCGGCAGCGACACGCCTGTCCACATCTAAATAACATCTTCCATCCCGGCTAAACGCACTCCCCAAGTATACAATTTCATTCACCTGTTCTAGACATTCCTGATTTACCCAAATTTCGCACTTCGTTCTTTCTTCGTCCCTTTCAAATACCAGAACCTTAGTTTTATTAGCATTCAAACGGAGACCATTAATTTCACATTCTTCTTTCATACACGTGACTAATGCCTGCAGTTCTGCCTCTGATGGTGCTATAAGCACTGCATCATCAGCATAAAGCAGACAATTTACTTTTATGTCACCCAATTTCACACGCAAATAGCTATCTTTCAGCTTCTTTAAACAGCTGTCGCCGAGATACAGTATGAATAGCCAGGAAGACATGACACAACCCTGTTTTACGCCCGTTTGGACGCTAAACATGGGTGACAGGTCATGCCCTACCCGCACACAGGCTTTACAGTCACAGTAAAGTGACTGCACAGCCCTTAGCAATCGACCATCCACACCATACCCCGGCAACAGTTCCCACATTTTCTTCCTTACAACCTTATCAAATGCTTTCTCAAGATCCACAAAAGCACAGAAAATGTTCTGGTTAGCAGCCAGAAGCTTCTCCGTGATCATGCGGAGAGAAAACATTTGATCCGTGCATCCTCTTCCAGGTCTAAATCCGCATTGTGCCTCCCATAGAAATCTTTCCGATTTATCTTGCATCCTACGTGTCAAAACCTTCGAGTAAACTTTACTTGCTAAACTGGTCAAGCTGATCGCCCGATAGCACCCGCAGTCATAATGTGAACCTTTACCTTTATATAAAGGCACAATGACCGCGGATCGCCAATCATCCGGAACAGCCCCCGTTCGCCAGCACAAATTGCACAGCAGATGAAAGCTGTCCCAGACGCGTGGCCCACCATACTTGACCATTTCAGCAGTAACTCTGTCTAGTCCCGCAGCCTTACCACATTTCAAACTTCTAATCGCACATTCAATCTCTTTCATACTGATGACCTCAGTGTCGTCGAGGTCCGAGTCTGGCGTACCAATCACGGCGTCACCCCGGATCCCTCACTAAGATCATCACACGCATACATCTCTATAAAATTCGCTCCATCGCTGCATGACGTCCGATTTTTCTGAGAGGACGTGATTGGTTCCCGAAAGCACTTTATTCATTCTTAAGGCTGTCGCACCACTCCGGGTCCTTCCAACCTCTTTCCAGAAGAGTTTGGAGTTCTCCTTGAAGTTGTGCGACAACCTTTCGTCCGCTTCCATTCTACTCCTTTCACGCACTTCCTCAATCAATGCTTTCGAGCGAACTTCCTGGAGCTTATATCTTTCTTTCAACTTCTCTCTCATATCCTTATCATTGCTAGAGGCCAAGTAGTCTAACCATGCTTTCTTCTTCTTATTTACAGCTTCTTTCACTTCGTCATTCCACCATGCATCACCCTTTTACTACTACATCTTTTCACAGTTCCACACACGTCTTCCGCTGCACTAACCATTCCATCTCTAAGGCTCTGCCATATTTCTTCCACACATTCTTTCCTAACACCAATGCTGTCCAGCTTTTCGGCTACCCTTGCTTGATATTTATTCCTAGTGTCCGCTTCCTGAAGCTTCCAGCTTCGGATGCTACCGACCGACTGTGGTTCTGGTATCGCCGTCCGGTGGCGCCAACCCGCGAACAGACCCCTTAATCTAGTAATCACTAGATAGTGATCCGTTCCCAGGTCAGCACCTCGGAACACTCGCGTATCCATCACCTGTTTTCGCAGTCGGTCATCCACCAGGAATAAATCGATCATACTTCTCTCATTCTCTCTTGTTCTAGTATACATATGGATTTTCTTGTGACTAAACATAGTGTTTGTCACAAGAAGACCCTTTTCCTTGCATACAGCCAGTATAAGCTTGCCAGCATCGTTAACCCTTTATCGCCAAACATTCCAAGCACCGACTCGTACCCTGGCCGAGCGGTACCAACCCATCCATTCAAATCACCACATACAACAATTCTTTCGTTTCCTCTAACCAAGTCTAGAACTTCTCTTACATTCTCCCAAAACTCCTCTAGCTCAGCTCTGGACGACGAAGCCACCGGCGCATAAACAGCCAAAAGGAATAACTTCGTCAGTCCCAATTTAAAGCGAACCCAGAGAAGTCTCGAGTTCACAACCTTATATTCAGTCATAACATCGACCAACCGAGACGACAGCAGCACCCCCACTCCCTGGCAGGCGCTCTCGCTCTCCGGGACTCCGGACCATAGAGCTAACGCCCCGCCAGGGAGCTCTTTAGTACCGCTGCCCTTCCGCTTGGTCTCCGACAAACACACGACATCTAATTCTCTTTCTTTCATTATTTCAATCAACTCATTCGTCTTATCTCTCATGCCTCCTCTAACATTCCACGTGCCAACTCTGCACTCCGTCCTCCACCTTCCGCCGTGTCGGGCTGTGCGTGACGGGAGGCGGTTCCCATCGCCGCTTTGCGCGCTGCATTTCACACCTACGGGGACGAACTGGTGTGCGTCGCCTGGGGGGGATGCCCTAACCCTCGTTGGCATGGGTGCGCAGCTGTGTAGAATTGCAGCCCTGAAAAGGGCTGGCAGGGGTCGCGACGAGCACGCTTCTACAATGACCCCAAATAAAAATATTATACATACAAATTATCAGTCAATTATCAAGACTAAGTAAGAAGTTTATTTCCAAGTTATATAGACCGAATATACTTAGCATATGTGTTATGGGATGAAAAATAATGAAGGTCACACTCAGAACTGAAAAATGTAGAAAAATGTTATCTGCATTGACAGAGCTGGCGACACCAAGAAAACCGGTGTGTACGCCGTCGTCATTATATGTATTTCTTGAAAATTCCTTCTGTACCATGGAGGCTAGCTATCAGGAGTTTTCGCAGAACAATATTTTCTGAGAAATAGAATCTTATTTTTATTAGACGGCTTTGCTAATTCCAATTTGATAAAACGCTTAAACACGAATCAACAATCAATACAACAATCTTCAAACAATACGTACTTACTACGAAGTGCAATGGAAAGGGATATGCTCGATGTTTCTCCGCGTGGTAAAATCCGTAAGGAAGATATCCGCAGTAGAACCAGGGTAACCGACATAACCTAAAGGATCGGCAATGTGACAACCGTTGAGATGACAACACAGAGGTTCTCTGGTGACAACCTCGTACAGGCAAACGCAGTGTAGGGCCGTTTTATGTGGCAATATTTCGAAGAGGCCTATGTTCAGCAGTGGTCTTTTGAGATATATATATATATATATATATATATATATATATATATATATATATATATATATATATATATATATATATATATATATATATTGACTCAAAATAATGAAATATATATATATATATATATATATATATATATATATATATATATATATATATATATTTCATTATTTCGAGTCAAGAGACCCGAGTTCGATTCCCATGTGGCAGTACCTATGAGTTTTTAAAAAACTTATGTACGAATTGCATCGTATGCTTGGACATAAAGACAGCGACAGGCTCACCACCTGTCACGTTGTCACGAAAATGTCTTCGGTGGAAGGTGGGTCAAAGGGACTTAATTGTCTAGGCTAGACCTCTGTCTACCCCTGTATCGGGAATTGCGTGAAGATATTTATTTATCGTGACTTATATTTATTTATCATGACTTATACTTTATAAGTCACGATAGCCGAGTTGTTGGGTGGTCGGAATTTCGAGTCGAGAGACCCTAGTTCGATCCCCAGGTGGCAGTACCAATGAGTTTTTCAAAACTTATGTACGAATTACATCGTATGCTTGGACATAAAGACAGCGACAGGCTCACCACCTGTCACGTTGTCACGAAAATGTCTTCGGTGGAAGGTGGGTCAAAGGGACTTAATTGTCTAGGCTAGACCTCTGTCTACCCCTGTATCGGGAATTGCGTGAAGATATTTGTTTATCGTGACTTATATTTATTTATCATGACTTATACTTTATAAGTCACGATAGCCGAGTTGTTGGGTGGTCGGAATTTCGAGTCGAGAGACCCTAGTTCGATCCCCAGGTGGCAGTACCAATGAGTTTTTCAAAAACTTATGTACGAATTTCATCGTTGGCTTGGACATAAAGGCGGCGACAGGCTCACCACCTGTCACGTTGTCACGAAAATATCTTCGGTGGAAGGAGGGTCAAAGAGACTTAATTGTCTAGACTTGACCTCTGTCTACCCCTGTATTGGGAATTGGGTGAAGATATTTTTATATATATTTATTTTATTTTATTTAATTTTTATTTATAATTACACAGAAAATTATATAAATTAATTAGGATAGCTTTTGTAATGGTAAGCCTCTGAATAGCGCCCTTTTTCGATTAACTTTAAGGAATCTATATTATGCAATTTTATTGATTTTAAAGCATATTTGTGCTGAACTTAAATGTTATTAAATTAAAGAGAAAAAGTTAAGATGTCAACTGACACGGGCGGGATTCGAACCCGCGACCTTCGCCGATCCGTAGCGACGCTCTTACCTCCGAGCCACCGTGTCTTACACGCATCAGTTGAAATTTTAACGCTGTATTCTCTTTGTAAGAGCGTCGCCATGGATCGGTGAAGGTCGCGGGTTCGAATCCCGCCCGTGTCAGTTGAAATACAACTTTTTCTCTTTAATTTAATAACATTAAAGGAATCTATATTTCTTAAAGCATTTTATACAGAAAAGCACTTGGCACACCTTATAAATACTATCACCGACGCCTGCTAACATTCGAAACACCAGAAAAGCTGCAAGTCTCATGCAAAAGGTCTCTGTGTGATAACCATTCAGGAATACTGCGACAAGTAACTGTGCCATGGTCTTCAAGCAATTACCTATACTAGGGTAGGCAAAACTTTAGACAATAAAGTCCTTTTCACCTATAATTATATTGTTTAAGAATATATTGTTGGCTTGGACTTGGACTTAAAGAATTATATTGTTGGCTTGGACAAAAGTCGGCGACGGGCTCACCACCTGTCAAGTTGTCCCGAAAATATCTTCGGTGGAAGGTGGGTCAAAGGGACTTAATTGTCTAGACTAGACCTCTGTCTATCCCTGTATTGGGAATTCCGTGAAGATATTTATTTATTTATATTCCAAAATCCAAAATCAGGCTCCGGTAAAATGTGAATTAAAAAAACTAAATTATCTAGACCTCTTGCTAGTATTGTGAAATTCGTGAAGATAAAAGGTCGGCAATTACCTAGTTTTTACCCAATTCAAAATATGTGAACTGGTTGAAATAATTAATGTTTTTTTTTTAAATATTTATCGAGGTATCATCTAATTTTCACCCTCATTCACCCAGGTACTTTTCCCTATTCAACAAAATAAATATTGTCAAAATGTCTGTAAAAGTACAATGCCACTGCCATTTAACCTTCAAACGAATAATAGATACGATCGGAAAAAGGTTCGCACTCAATGTCATTGATACTAAAAAACGTAATATCTAAAACCCCAATCTTTTAGGTTACTATAGATAGGCTTCAATTTCTAGATAACCATCTATACGAAAAGCAAACACGTTCTCGAAATATACCGTCACGTACCTATGTTAGATTATTACGAACCTACGTTGACTTTTATTGAAAGTTTGTTTTCTGTCAATTACAATAATGCAATTTATGGCACATTTTACTGTGTACAAAAGACAATGAAATATTTTAAAACTCTTGATAATTTTTTACGTAAATATACTAATTACGTAAATATACCAAACATTAAAAATGATAGCACCTAAGAGGCGCATAGTACCTCATGCTAAGCTAAGATCGAATTTTTTTTCATAATAGACTGTAAAATTTGTTGCAGACTTGTGATCGATTACGTCACGTTTAATAATAAAAGAAGGTTTAAGATGATAAAGACGGCCAGTATAATTACAGGCAATGTGGAATTTCATCTTGTACATCAGCGTCTGGAATTTTCTTTGATTATTAGCAGTTATGAACTATATCAATCTCACCAACAGGTGATTTGTTAGGGAGTTTTTCACTCTTATCTCACAAAAAGTCTTCTTTTCTTACCGTTACATCCTTAAAATTCTTAGAGACTTAGAGACGTTGTAATACTTAATAAATTTCTGTAAAGTAATCAGTAATTTATAATAGAAGATCCTTATTTGCATTTTTTCCTTATTTTCGTAAGAATCAATTAAGATCAACCTTCAGAAAGCGGAAACTAACAGATGGCGAGATAGCCATCTCTAAAGAATGAAACATTTCCGTCATTTTACAAATTTGACAAAAAAAAGAATATTTGATTATTAATAATTTTGTGAATGTCATTGTAAAAGTAACATGTAACATGTGTAAAAGTTAATAATTTTGTAAATGTCATTGTAAAAGTAACATGTAATAACAGTAATTTAATAATTTAAATGATTATTCATTAATATTTTAATAATTACATATTTGAATAAATGTTACAACTTTCTAAATGAAATGAGTGGGAATTCATTGGGTCTTTGTGATGTGAGTAGATGTCAAAAAAGTTTTTTTGATTGGCCAACTTTCCTTCTTTGACATTCACTCACAACACAATCAGTAAATTAATTAAATTCGTGGTTGGAACTAAGCCGCAATGCAAATTTCCATAACAAGTTCCGATCTTCACATTTTTGTCTAATTTTGGGAATATGTTAAAAATATAATAAGGTTGGGAAAATGTTGGCGTTTACCGGAATCAACTAAATTTTCTATTAAAAATGTGTTCTATGAGAAAAGTCTGAGAACCTTCGCTCTGAAGTCTAAATTCATTTGACTGTTAACAAAAGTAAAATAAAAATATTTATGCTGAGTTTGTTTATCTACACAGTAGTATATCAAATTGTCCAGTTATTGTAATAAGCAGCAAGCACCTTAGGTAAAGGCCACATGATGGAAAATGTCATAGTACATTTCCTATTTGATATATTCCTTCGCCGTCGGAGATGATTCGCGAAATTTGGAGCAGTACTCGTAAAAGTGCCGATATCATCTCAGTATTCCTGTGTGAATAAGTTTTAATTATGAATTATGATATGCATTATTTTAAAATTTATTTTGCAGACTTGTGATCGATTACGTCACGTTTAATAATAAAAGAAGGTTTAAGATGATAAAGACGGCCAGTATAATTACAGGCAATGTGGAATTTCATCTTGTACATCAGCGTCTGTAATTTTCTTTGATTATTAGCAGTTATGAACTATATCAATCTCACCAACAGGTGATTTGTTAGGGAGTTTTTCACTCTTATCTCACAAAAAGTCTTCTTTTCTTACCGTTACATCCTTAAAATTCTTAGAGACTTAGAGACGTCGTAATACTTAATAAATTTCTGTAAAGTAATCAGTAATTTATAATAGAAGATCCTTATTTGCATTTTTTCCTTATTTTCGTAAGAATCAATTAAGATCAACCTTCAGAAAGCGGAAACTGACAGATGGCGAGATAGCCATCTCTAAAGAATAAAACATTTCCGTCATTTTACAAATTTGACAAAAAAAAGAATATTTGATTATTAATAATTTTGTAAATGTCATTGTAAAAGTTACATGTAACATGTGTAAAAGTTAATAATTTTGTGAATGTCATTGTAAAAGTTACATGTAACATGTGTAAAAGTTAATAATTTTGTAAATGTCATTGTAAAAGTTACATGTTATTATTAATAACAGTAATTTAATAATTTAAATGATTATTCATTAATATTTTAATAATTACATATTTGAATAAATGTTACAACTTTCTAAATGAAATGAGTGGGAATTCATTGGGTCTTTGTGATGTGAGTAGATGTCAAAAAAGTTTTTTTGATTGGCCAACTTTCCTTCTTTGACATTCACTCACAACACAATCAGTAAATTAATTAAATTCGTGGTTGGAACTAAGCCGCAATGCAAATTTCCATAACAAGTTCCGATCTTCACATTTTTGTCTAATTTTGGGAATATGTTAAAAATATAATAAGGTTGGGAAAATGTTGGCGTTTACCGGAATCAACTAAATTTTCTATTAAAAAAATGTGTTCTATGAGAAAAAGTCTGAGAACCTTCGCTCTGAAGTCTAAACTCATTTGACTGTTAACAAAAGTAAAATAAAAATATTTATGCTGAGTTTGTTTATCTACACAGTAGTATATCAAATTGTCCAGTTGTTTTAATAAGCAGCAAGCAGCTTAGGTAAAGGCCACATGATGGAAAGTGTCATAGTACATTTCCTATTTGATATATTCCTTCGCCGTCGGAGATGATTCGCGAAATTTGGAGCAGTACTCGTAAAGTGCCGATATCATCTCAGTATTCCTGTGTGAATAAGTTTTAATTATGAATTATGATATGCATTATTTTAAAATTTATTTTTCTTGGAAGAAATTGGGACGAAAGGACTATATTGTCTAGCTCTCTGCCTACCTTTGTATGATATATTGTATATTTTTAATTTTTCTGGAGAAATATAACTTTAAGAACTATTTTAGAAATTTAACTTTAAGCATTTTCCAATACTAGAGCGAGTTACTCAGAGGTCTTAAAAAAGTCAGTCTTTTTTACGTACTTTTCACCGGAACTTATTTGGAACAACGTGACAGGTCCTGAGCCCATCATCATCTAAACTAATTTCTCAACCATCGATTCAACATCATTACTCAGATGTAACTAATAAATAAAAAAATATCTACACGCAATTCCCGATACAGGGATAGACAGAGGTCAAGTCTAGACAATTAAGTCCCTTTGACCCACCTTCCACCGAAGATATTTTCGGGACAACGTGACAGGTGGTGAGCCTATCGCCGTCTTTATGTCCAAGCCAACGATGAAATTCGTACATAATTTTTTTTTAAAAACTCATTGGTACTGCCACCTGGGGCTCTCGACTCGAAATTACGACCACCTAACAACTCGGCTATCGTGACTATAGATATAACTACATATAACTACATATATAGATATAACTACATATATAGATTTTATATAAACATAAATATCACATTTTTTTCTTCACGCTAACTTCGATGTCAGGGCCACTACAAACCTAAAAAAGTATTAAAAGGTTAGACATTAAAATAAGTGTTTTGTAAATGAATAAAAATATATCACTTTGATCTCCATAAAATAAAAATAAAGGCTTAAAATATGATTGAAAGTTTAAAGTAATCCTGAGTAACCATCACAGGGCAAATGACATTATCCCCTTTTCGAAATGTTGAAAATGGATGCTGGATAGACGCATAAATCCTAGTAAAGTACTGAGACTTTAATGGCGACTGGGCTTTGCAGTTTCACCTCTATTAGGCCAGAGTGGAAATGTTAAATTGGTTTATGACGTAGCTACAAATCTAAAGTGATAGCCACGTTATTTTAATATAAATAAAAATTTTATGAGTATCATACATTTTATTAGCGGTTTTAGTTAGTATAAGTTTGCGCCATTAATTTATATTCATAACTTTTATTCTCATAATACTTTCACCTTATAATTACTGAGCTGAGTAGAATATTGTCTAAAACGAAACGTTTCTCTTCTATGTTAGTCACTCACTAGATGCCCTTCAGAACCTCACATTAATACCACCTCATATAAATCTAAGTAAAATTAATTACAATTTCCTCTACTATACTATCCTGATCGATTGCTTCAATTTGATTCTTTGACATAAATAATGCACATTTCAACCAACATTAATCTGGTTTTATCTTTAGGAATTTACCAATACTTAGGTAGTCACAAGTGCAGATAACCAAATCCTTTCACCGAAGCGTATGTGGGAGAATGGCAAATATCAAACATTAAGTATTAATCTTATTATTGTTTTTAAATTTATATATTGAATAGTTTACGTTTATTTAGTATAAAGCTTTTCCAACTACTTCACAATATGCGGATTCGTCTCCTATTCGCTCCGTATACGGTTTACCTTCATAAATAAACTCCTTAAGGGGAACTGTCAAGTGCACTTTAAAATTAAGGGCTTTGCCAATCTTTTGTGACCCTATCGATGTCCAAATAGCTTGACAAATTTTCGGGTAAGTATTCACTGGTTCTCTTGATTTTATCATCGAGTATTTCGGACCAAGATTTTCTACAGTTATTTTAGAAACAGGACCATCTTTTAATTTTCTTGCAAGTTCGATTGAATATTTACATAAAAGCATTCCTAATTTTTGTTTCCTGTGCTCACGTAGTGTTGCCAAAAACATTATTTCCAGGCTGCAGTCAACACCATATCTGAAACAAACAAATTAATATAATACTATAAATTGGTTACTTTTATTATTCAAAATGGAATCGGTCTACGTTTAATAGTCATTAATGAATGAAATTATTCAACCTTACCATCGAAGCAAGGGGTTTTGATTTCTCATACCATTATAAACACATCAAATACATCACGTACATGCTCCGATTCTTAAGTAAGATGCTAAAGCACATGTGGTATGGGAATCGAGAAACAACGAAGGCACCACAAACACCCATACCCGAGACAAGTGTCGGGTCTGGGTGTAGATGTAGAAAAAGTGGTTTTTATACATTGACTCGACCGGGAATCAACCCCGGGACCTTGAGATGGCAACACCTTGAATAATTATATAATTTTTAACCAATCTCGGGTATCACTATTTCAATCATCAATACTCAAGTACCTCACACATTTATGTTACAATTTTACAATACTATAATAATAATAACTATACTTACTTTTCAAACAAGTTACACCGCCCATCTACATCAGCCATAAATTTGATTAGAGAGCGAGATGATTCTTGGGTGCAACGTTCTTCAGCGAATATTTCGAAAAATGGTTTTTCGGATTCATTTGACGTCTGAACCTACAGGAAGTGAACAGTTCTTAATAACACACTTCAATGCAATAAAAAATATTTTCACGCAATTCCCAACACTGGGGTAGACATAGGTCTAGAGTTCTTTCGACCTACCTTTCACCGAAAATATTTTTTGGAACGACGTAAAAGGCGAGCCTGTCGCCATTTTTATGTCCAAGCCAACTATATACATCGTACGTAAAGTTTCGGAAAACTCATCGGTTCGAGCCTATCTTACTTATACGTGGGATAATGACTCTTGAGTCTAGTTCAAATCTTTCTATCATTATTAGGAAAACTTACTAATAAAAATTGAGATGATATAAGTATGACTCTGTCAAACTTATATATTGATTCTGATTTTATGGGTTTTAAATACAATAAATCTGAATATTATATCAAAAATCACTTTATTTAGCGTGATCCCTATGATCAATATATTTTTTAATTAATTTCATTGAAACTTTATCATAGCCGAGTAGTCAGGTGATCAAAAACACTTGCAATTAAAATCAACAGAATAGTTGTAAATAATATTTAGTTCGGCAAATTTTTTAACAGTTTGGAATTCTATACGATTGTATTTGTTTTGTTAATTTCTACGTTTCCGTTGCCACGAAGTATAAAGATAAACTAAAAGAACTGGTTTTGTGAAGTAACAAGTATTATTTCTGATAAAATGCATGCCATATTGTAGAAGTGGGACATTATGATACAAAATCCATTTTTTGCAAACACGTAAATTACTTTTACTTTCATAACTTAAACGGACATCTTCTTGATATTATCATATATATTATTATATTTGACAATACACACAGTTTAAAATAATGAAGAGAAATATTTTAACCAAATGATAATTACTTTTAAAATGTTCATTATCAAACTGTGCCACTTCTCCAATTTTCAATAATAATAAAAAAAAGTTGACCAAAAAAGGATACCTACGGAGTTTCATTCGCCTGTTTCTTCTCCATTAGATGGCCCTCATTACGAAACGGTGGTAAATGAAAAAATGAATATCGATAAACGAATGTACATTCTTATGTCGATAAATAAATGATTTGATTTGATATGTTATAAGTACTGTACTGAGTGACATATCGCTCTGATCCCATAGTTATGAAAACAACAAAGGTACGATAAACACCCAGATCCGAGATAATGTAGAAAAAGTGTTGTTTCCGAGAATCGAGCCCGGGACCTCTGAGATGTACCTTAAAAATGTGTGTACCTCACTCGTTTACGGAGGTCGACAGTATATTATCACCCCTATCATCAACTATTTGTTATCATATTATTGTCTACGAATATTTATTTTTTTATTTTTTAATAATTGATGTATAAAGTTAATTAGATGATATAACATAGTTATTATAAGTCACCTGTATTTTATTAAAAGCGACAGCAACAACTTCCTCTGTACTCAATTCCACAACAACTAATGACACACCATCGAGAGCTGCATCTGCACAAAGCTCCAATAATTCGTCGGCGGCTACAGGGTTCTTGTTGACTTCGCTGCCTATACTTACATATTCATCTTGACAAAAAGACTCTTTTATTACCTAAAAATAAGATCGTTTCTAAAAATAAAAAATAAATAATAATAAAAGAAAGCAAAGCAACGACGGCTGCAATTTCCAAAAATTTTGCTAAAACAATTTAATGTTATTTATTATATTCTGTATTTTACTATACCAAAGAGAAGGAAATTAGTAGTAACAGAATACTTACATTTAATGCACCATCGAACGTTTTAGGTGATAAACATTCTATTCGATATTTGTCATAAATGGTCACTGGAACAATAACGATTCAATAAAACAATAGGCAAGTCTCAAGTATTTAATAACTTACTACTATGAACTTAGATTAAGTTAAGATTATAGGGTGCAGAGGTCAATGAACTTACAATGGGTTTCCGATGATTATTCTAAAAGAAATTACTGTTTGAATGTTTTTACTAATTGTAATATTTACAAAATGATCCTATAGGATATATCCGTATGTTCCATATATGTTTTTTTTGCTGTACTACAAAAATAACTGTTCAAATTCTGGTAAATACTTGTTACATTCGTTTGAAAGTAAATAAATATACTAATCTGTATCATTATGAAACCAGCTTGCCAAAGGTATGAAAGTCAGTCACACTAAATTGTAGGTATTAATTTTTAAAAGATATATTACAAAATGTGCACGTTTGACATACCAGGTTTAGTATCAAGCCATTGCATTTTATCCTGTACTTGTTATAATCACTTCAAGTAAGCGAAATGTTGCGCACCAAATCCGGTTTGCTTGCGCTCGCGTCCGACGCGCGATTCCGACTGACGTTGTATGAGCATGTTCAATTATCAAAGAATAGTGTCCTCATGTTTCTTTATCAATAGCCTAATTTATATCTTACTGCTTTATTATGACACATTGGCACAGTAGATTACACAGTAATTTCTTTTCTGACATAGTCGCTAACTAAGTCAAGATAGCCGAGTGGTTGGGTGGTCGAAATTTCGAGTCGAGAGACCCGAGTTCGATCTCCAGGTGGCAGGATCGTACCCATGGGTTTTCCAAAAACTTATGTACGAATAACATCGTTGGCTTGGACATAAAGACGGCGACGGGCTCACCGCCTGTCATGTTGTCTCGAAAATATCTTCGGAGGAAGATGGGTCGAAGGGACTTAATTGTCTAGATTGTGTCTCCCCTGTATTGGAAATTGCTTGAAGATACAGTTTTATGAATTACTAGATATATATAATCTATCTAACTAGATAGTATATATAATCAATTATGTATTATAGAATTTGTTCATTCCAGTAACATAGGTGCACTCGTATTTGTCTACTGAAAAGTTATTGATTATTATAATACGCCAAAACTCATGTTATTTAAATTTTAATAGAACAATATCACTAAAACAATTACTGTAGAATATTTTACCAATTCATTAAATTAATCTATACTGTAAACAGTCAATATGGATTATCCATTAAGCATCAAAAAAAAAAAACTGTGGCATAGACTATTAGCTAATGAAATTATTTTTGCATAGATAGGGGCAACATCACATACGTTGCTCTGATCCCAAAGTAAGTATCTAATTGTAGATACTTTCTTTACGATTTAAAGTATCTCTTATGTTATGCAATCAAAAACAAAAGAGGTACCACAAACAGCCAGACCTGAGACAAAATAGGGGCTTCACTTGGGTTGGCAGTCACCACATCATTCTATACTTCTATTCCATCGTTCAATTTTGCCATACTTTTATCGTTTTATCTAAATTTAACAAACGTCTCAAATATGCACGATTAACGGTAATTTTAACATACTTGTTCTTAACGTCCTGATCTTGACCAAATAAAGTTTTTAAGCTTCCCTTTCTAAGTGATCTATTCAATTTCGCCTTAAACATATATTTTAATCTATTTTTCTTAATAATCTTTACACGCGCACACCATTTACATATTTTTCTCAATATCAATCTCTACTACATATTCTTTTATACCACAAAGTTATCTAATAGAATCTATCATTCTATCACTTATTTCCACAGCACTGTTCAATGCTCTTATTAATGCCTTTTTATTCCAATCAAAGGCCTTTTCTGTCATGCACAATTTTCAGTAACGCATATAAGTATCGACACTAAGAGGGATACTTTCTGGCTTGGATCACCATGTTTTCTGTATTCTGTTGCTCCTTTACAATATCACTTTCAATATGTCATCTCTCCTAAATTTAGAGCTTAGATTAGACTCGAGCTTGTTTTGCACCTCCAATCGACTTTTTAACTACTGTTTTTCTCTTTCAAAAATCTTCTAATTGCGCTTATTTTTATCCTTCTTCTTTTTTCCACTTCTAAATCTATACTCATAATCGTTACCTTTTGTAACTTTTGTGTATGTGTCCTTGCAACTGATTAGCAGATGACGCAATAAGTCATCCGCGTTAATATTTGACGATTAAGTCATTCATTCTCAATTCATGCATATTCAAAAATTAAATTATATGGTTTTGAGTCTATACATATTTCTGTGTGACTTATAGAAATAAAGGAATATACATTATAAATTCTGGCTGTTATGACTTAAGCATGAGTTTGCGTCAAGGTGCAACAGTGCTTGAAGAACTGTCACCGAAATAGGCAAACCACTTGTGAATTATTTTACTCAACGAACTGGAGTCTCCATAACATTTTGCAAGATTTTATTTTCTTACTTATTTACATACGGTTAAATGAAAAAATTACTACATGTCTTACCTGAAAAATGCAGTTATTTTATTTTATATCAAATAATTTCACCAGAAAAGTTATTAACTTTAACGAAACTCTTGATCATAATATAAAATTTTAGAACTTTCCTTTAAATAAACGTGAATTCTGAAAGCGATCAACGAATGGAACGTTTCCTTTGAAAAGTTGCCAACAAACTGAAAAGTAGAGGAAAGCCGGTTGCATATCTCTTTGAACGGAACAATGATAGTGATAAACGAATATTGCAGGCTCTTTTAAAATAATTGAGAAATTCCAAATTTAAAAATGCTATTGTCAAATTTATGTATATTTATACATCAGAGGCATAAATTCGATAAAATAAATGAAAGTAAAAAACAAAAATATGTTATAAAAAAATGAAACACTTTGAAAAAAAGTCGTGGTTTTCTTCACCGACAAAGTCGGGGTAACTGTCCGAGGCATAGCCTCCCTCAGTGGTTTCCGTTCGCCACCCATCAATATGGGTGGGTCCTTGGGTTTGGTCCTTGCAGACCGATGGCTTCCATGACCGCCCTCGAGCGGTCGAGCACCGTCAAGATCCTCCCGCTGGGTTTCCGTACGGGGCCCTCCGATGGCTGGCCCCCGGACTTCTTCCCATTGGGTGGTCATGCTGCTGGTATGAACGCTGGGCGTGACATGTACCGTCCGGGTTTTCTGTGTATTCGCAGAACTCGTCTCGTCCTTCGTCTACGCCGCTAGCTCCCTGGGGAGCGCCTTGCCCTCAGGGGGTCGAGCGTGCAGCGGGGCGATGTTCCTCAGATGGGCCAGTTTGGAGGCGTCTGCACGCTCGAACATAGTCGAGGCGAGGCGCCTTACAAACTCCTCCAATGTTTCGAGCTTCTTGTCCCATCTGATGGTGGCATTTCGTACGCACCAAGGCGCGCCGACAATGGCTCGCAGGGTGGAGTCTTCTTGCTGTGTTAGCTGCTTTCTCGACGAGTCGCTGATCAGTGCGAACCATGCCGGCGCGGCGTAAGTCAGTCTGGTGCGCACGTACAGCTTGTATACTCCAAGTTTGGTCTTTGTTGGTAAGCGGGACCTGAATACCGGCCCCAGGAGAGCTCTGGCGGATCTGGCCTTAGCCACTGTTTCTTTGACGTGGTGGACGAGGCTGAGTTTGCGGTCGATTGTCACGCCCAGGTATTTGACCATGCTCGACCAAGGTATGTCCTGTCCCATGAACTTCAGTCCAGGTGGCAGTCTGAATTTGTGTCCCAGCAGGATGGCCTGTGTTTTACCGACATTCACCGACAGTCTCCAGTCGGCGAGCCATTAGGGAAGTAGATCCAAGGTTTTCTGTAGCTTTGCCACTGCGTGCGCTGCACTCATAGATCTTGTTAGGTACGCCGCGTCGTCAGCGTACAGCGCAAGCAGGGAGTGGTCCGGATTCGGTATGTCGTCGGTGAAGACGGCATAACACGCCGGCGACAGGCAACTGCCCTGCGGGAACGAGGAGAGAGCGCCGGCAGCGGACAGGAAAGGCTTGGTAAAAGGTTGCTGACGCCTTGTCCTTAAAAGGACAAGGGCGGTGGTCGCTTTAGGTGTTTCAACAAAAACACAAAGTGACAACCGTAGAGAGGATATGGATCGGTCCGAATGGGTAGTTACACTGTTACTCTGGCGAGTGTTACATTGTTACTGGTGTCCGATCCCAAAATTTCTTAGGCAAACTTCTTATTCTGAACTTTATGGGTATTACAATAAGCACAACTCACAACAATCATCAAATCGTAATGGCTGGTATTGGAAAACTGCAATTCCTAACCTTAAAGGACAGTGGCTACTTTCATCAGCTCCGTATCCTCATATGATGACTCGTAGACACAAACAATGTAATTCAGTGTCAAAAGACGTGAAATAGTTGAAATGTCTATAAGTCTAAGCAACTTTCTTGATTCTCTTGAGATTTCATCATCAAATCCTGATGTGGTGACAAAGACAATTTATTTTAGTTACTTCATAGCATGATGTCATATGGTATTTTGCTATGGGGTTATGCAGCTGACATAGAAACAGTATTTATTTTTCAAAAGAGAGCCATACGAGCTATATATTGTCTAAATTCTAGAGCATCTCATAGAGAGAAATTTAAAGCAATTAACATTTTGACCATGACAATTACTATTACAGGGGTAGACAGAGGTCTAGTATAGACAATTAATCCCCATCGACCCACCTTCCACCGAAGATATTTTCGGGACAACGTGACAGGTGGAGAGCCCGTCACCGTCTTCATGTTCAAGCCAACGATGTAATTCGAACACAAGTTTTTTAAAAACCCATTGGTACGAGCCTGCCATCTAGGGATCCAACTCGGGTCTCTTGACTCGAAATTCCGACCACCCAACCACTCGGCTATAGTGACTTTTTCTCTGGCCTCTAAATATATATATGAAAATTTAAAGTATATGCATAAAAACATTAATACTTTTAGAAGAATTACCACAAGCACAACACAACACAACAATAGAATAAACACAAGCTTGTAACACCGGTTATGGTGTCTTCCATAGAGTAAGTAACTCGTTCATAGGGCGGTGTATACACTTCTATAACAAAATCTAGGTAAATGTGCAAAGCCTGCCTATTAACAGGTTTAAGAAACTTATTAAAGAAAAATTTTATCAGCAGGTTATTATAATATAAAGGAATATAATAATGACAGTAACCCCTGGGAATGAGGTGATCGCTCCCAAGCTATTTCTAGAAATTTTCATATCACATTTGTATAATATATTATATAATAAAAAAGAGAATGACCAAAAAATAGTACCTACGCAGTTTCTTCCGACTGTTTCTTCTCCGATAGAAGAACCTCATTACGAAATGGCGGTAGATTAAAAATGACTATCGATAAACGAATATAAATTCTTATACCGATGAATAAATGATTTGATTTGATTTGAATAATGGGACCAAACTGGAAATATTCCCCTTACCTTTTCAAACAGAAAAAGAAATTTGAAAACGTTTTACATATAACGCAGTTATGAGTTAACTAACATTTATGTTCAGGAACTGAAAAATTCCTCCTTTATTGTAGAACCTTTAAAAAAATCAAAATATTTTACATTTTATGAAATTAAGTTCCTCTTTGTAATTTTAGCTTTGATGAAGTAAAGATTCCAATAGCTAATGCCCATAGAATATTTACATGCCTGTTAATGAGAAGTTGTCTGAAACCAAATAAAATTGGTCACTTTTTTTAAAGTAATAATAAATTTATAAACAATTTATTATACGACCAAAAAATATTATAATTAAAATCGTATTAAAGATATATATCTTCATGCCACTCCCAATACAGGAGTAGACAGAGGTCTAGACAATTAGGTCCTTTCGACCCATCCTCCACCGAAGATATTTTTGGGATAACGTGACAGGTGGTGAGCCCGTCACCGTCTTGATGGCAAGCCAACGACATAAATTTTACAAAAGTTGTTTATTTTAAAAACCATTGGTACGTGCCAGAAATTGGGTATCGAGCTCGGGTCTGACTTGACTCGAATTCTGATCACCCAACCACTCGGCTATCGTGACTGTCTTCGTGAAAAAATTATATTAATATTCTATATTGTTATTTTTAATTGATGTATATTTTAATGTATACTTTATTTACAAACCCAAAAAGATAATACCATAAATAAATACCTTTTAAAGAATAAGTAAGTTGTGAAATATCGTCAATGAATGCATTTTTGTAAACCAATATATTATATCTCTGTAGACATCTTATAAAATGAAAACTTTTACACCACTTAAACTTATTTTATTTATCTAAGAATCTATTAAAACATAAATTTATAATATAATTTGCACAATACATTTAAGATAATGATATTAACAATAAAAATACAAAACAAAACAAAACAAAAACAACAACTATGAATCTGTATTCAAGTACTCCGGTTCATTAACGTAATGAATGAAAGCGATATCTCAAGTTCAGCTTAAGCTTTTTCTTTTTTTATCTTAATAAGATCTCTTTATCAAGATAAAAATCTCCGGAAGCAGTAATTAAGATGATAAAAAACAAATAATGTATATTGTAAATTTTACGCTGACTGTTTAATTTTCTCGCAATTCCACGTATCCCTGGGTAGACAGAGGGCGAGAACATGAAATCCGTTTGACCCACTATTCTCCAATGCATATTGTGGAGACACGCGACAGGTGGTGAGTCTATTGCCTTCGTAATGTCCAAGCCCACGATCCGATATATTTAAGTAGAGAAATATTTATAAATACATACTCGAGTATTAGAGTTCATAATTATCACACAATTGATTGCTATTCGCAGGATTTGAATCCGCAACCCATAGTTTCCAAGGCAGGCAGCAATTCCACTTTTGGACGTCAAAGGCAGATATTTTATTTATTTTTCTTTTGGTTTATAGCATCCGGGAAATGTCTTTTTTTTGTATAATATAGCTTTACTTGTAGTAAAATTTTGGTTGTACTGTTCGTATCTGGCAAGAGGTAAAATAATAAAAAAATCCGTTTTTAAAATTGAAACTTAAAACTTTATACTTTTTATTTTACTGTCTTCATTATTGCATGACAGTTGTTTCATCTGTCCGTCAAAATTAGTTAATCTAACGAAGAAATTTAATATATTTCGAAGTTTTATAACAAAAAAGGAAAACTAAGACATAAAAAGTTATGATCTAACTGTAATGCAGTGTCAGTAAGAATAGCACAAAATTAATTAACAGTACGGGAATTTTGAAATCAAAGATTACAGATAAAGTAGTCATTATTTTTTCTTTCTTTCTTTCCTGTGTCCTCACCTGTATTGGGAATAGCGTAAAGATATTTGTTTTTTTTTATAGGTTTCTTTTAGTGTTTGCCACTCCTGTGCCGAACACTAAGAGAAACCTATTAAATTATGATGAAATATAATCAGGTTCATGATCATATGGCAGAGAAAATTCACAGATACAAGCGAAAGAACGGTTGAGTTATATATTTAATTTGAAGGGCATCGTTTGTAATGAACGGCTGGGGAAAACGCGTTCTGGATCTGAACTGCCAGTCAATGATGCTAATCAAGCAAACAATTCAGGACAAACGGTCGAAATTCATGATTAGAAAGAGTTCTCATCGATTACGCCAAACCACATAAAATTCTAAATTCTTAAAAAGGAGAATTTGGCAGAATTCTAAAAAGAGGGGCCATAAAACTGACAAGGAAGAAGAAACCACACACATTTTAACCACCCACAAAAATGACAGAGCTTAAACAGGAAGTGTCATTCTTCATTGCACCATCAGATTTCTACCTGTTTTAATAAATAAAAATATGAATATATATCTTTACACATAGTCCGTAACGGGGTAGCCAGAGAGAACGCATCGCCAAGTGCGGGAAACTTCCTCCTCACGTACCTCTTGCAGTTCTTTCAAATTCATCATTTTCTTCATACTTCATGCACTTCTAAATATCCGAGTATTCTTGATCCTCTCTGTTTTTCGAGCAATTTGCTCACATGGTCTTCGAAAATTAGTCACGGCCTACGTCGACCTCTTTTAATATTAACTTAAACGCCTATGTATTTTCTTCGCCATTCTTTATTCACTCGAATGAGTGAATCAGTGAACGAGCTATAGAAGAACGTCCATTTGCATTTTAGTGATAATAGCATCTTTCTAACCTGCCATTTTGCGGATCTCTTTGTTTCGCTTTTGTTGGACGAGGTCACAAATTTATTTGCACTTGTTTTTTAAATCTTTGGAATCATAATGATTTCTTGTATTTACGCGAATACTACACATTAAAAAAAACGATTTTCGGATTTCTTTGGAATCGTTTAAGCAGAATTTAAGCTAATAATTACATGCTGCATTTTTACCAGAATTCTTTAAATTTCTTAGATTTTTTTTACGTACATAAGTAAATAACATAGCATACAAATATAGAATGTGAAAGTCCACTGCAGGACAAAGGCCTCTCCCGTAAGAGAGGATTTGCTATAATGGTTACGTTTGTTAAGCGGATTGGCGACAGTTGATCAGCATACAGCTCTGCAAATTGTGCCTTTCGTGAAGAGATGGTTCTTGGATAACATTAGGTTTGTAAAAGTAAGTTTTTTCCTTTACATTTTATTTTATTAAAACACAAAAATATGCAAATATTTAGTATTTAAATTAAAATGTAATTTTCGTTAGAAAAAAGTTGCGTTAGTAAATTCCGTTCATTAGATTTAAATCAAGAAAAAATTGGAAAACAAATTAATAAACGAGAAGTTTTTCAATACGTTATAATAGCGTTAGTTTATTTAAACGTTTTCAAAAATTAACAAACGATTTATATCTTTGGATTGTACATAAAGACGGCGATAGGCTCACCACCTCTCATGTTATCCCGAAAAATGTATTCGATGGAAGTAGGGTCGAAATGACTTAATTTTCAAGACCTCAGTCCACCCCTATATTAGGAACGGCGTTAAAATGTTTCCTCATTTATTTATTATACATTAGAGAATTATCTTTTACGAATTTATATAAGAAGGAGCTTAATGCTAGTCTGATTTCATCTCTTCTAAGATCGTTGCAAGTGGACAGGGTAAGTCGGCATGGTAACCGATAACAATAGGGTTGAATTAATATCGGCTCTGCGATTTGAATTTCAAGTGCTGAGCAAAGTTTAATCGATCACAATTCTATTGAGATCGGTCTGATCTCGAATAATGCTTAAAATTTATTCTCTATTGATACGAAGAGCATAACGAGGTTAACGATATTTCAATAATGAAATAAAGATATAATTTTCAATTTCATGTTCTGTATTCAATTGCTTCTCATTACTTTCAACAAGCTAATCTTGTCTTGTTTATATAAAAATGTATAGATTTTTATAGTATTTCGAAAACTACTCTACACAAATTGTATGAATATGCCTCCCATACGATGGAGTGACGACTTGTATATTATTGCAAAAGAAGGATGGATGCGTCTCCTGAACTTTGTCTATTTGGCGTATTCTTGAGGAGACCTATATGTTGCAGTGGGCTTTTGACAGGATGTAAAGAATGACAACATTAGCATAATAATTTACTATTATAATATCTTCACGCCTTTCCCACTACAGGGGTAGACAGAGGTCTAGACAATTAAGCCTATTCGACCCACCTTCCACCGAAGATATTTTTGGGACCACGTGACGGATGGTGATTACGCCGCCTTTTTTATGACCAAGGCAACGATATAACTCATACATAATTTTTTGAAAAAACCCATTGATCGAGTCTTGGGAACAGAACACGGGTCTCAATTTCCGCTCGCCCAACCAATCGGCTGTCATGGCTACCTTTTAATTATTATTAATAATTTACCATCCTGAAATTCTCTTACGACACTCATTGGATGCTTCCAATGAATTTCAGGGCAACTTGTAATGGGATAAGCATCACCAAAAATTACTAAGTAACAAAACTAGCCATATCAGTGATGGGCTGAAGTGTTTGAGTTGCGATGCATTTGAAAATCTTTGTCTCAATTTCTTTAATGTGACGCAAATTAAAAGCACTATCAGTAATCTATTATCATATTTATATTCTGGATGGATAGCCTATTGTGATGTAAATAGTTAATTAGTAGAAACCAGTGAAAGATTGATCCCCATGTCAGTGTCTCTTAACCTTTATAAGTCTTTTCTTTGCCCTCCTCTCGTAAACTTAATATCTGTACTGTCGTAAAGATGACTGTGGTGGCGTGTAACATTCTGTAAAGCAGTTTATTGTTAGTTTATGTTTGGCCATTATATATAAGTACAATCTCTCCGTCGTTATAATTTTAAAATGGCGGAACCTTAATTTTTTTCCCTAATATTTATTAAAATAAGAAGAAATGAAGAATTGAAGGAGCTGGCTGGTTGGCTTTGGAGCTTCATAATAAAATAAAATTGATGAAATGATAAAGTTGAATTATTATAATAGTTTAATACTTATTCGAGCCTAGCCCGCATCTCGGTAAGCCCAACTGACATTAGTTGTTAGCCTTTGAATGATAAGTTAGATAGTAAGAACTACTAAGGAATCCTTAAAGTTTATTGATGCCCATAAACTCGCATATTTTTGCATATGTTGTACCAATCGGTATATAAAAATTATTACATACATATAATATCCGGTTCATTATATGTCTGTATGTAATAATATTTGTATACCTGTACAAGTCATGTGAAATCTATTAGCTTGACTGACAGAGACTGCCAATATGCATTAAGTCCGGCCACTGTTATCCTTTTGGTTAAACAATAATGTACAAATAAATAAAAAAAATTAAACAAGCTCTATAAGCATACGGATTACCAATTGCTAGGCTTGCTAAGTGAATTGGTGATCGTAGCACCATACATTTTGTAGATGCATAACTATCGGTTTTCTTAATTTTGGTGTGGTATTTCTCGATGTTATTACACTATCGTCCGCTGATAAATAATAATTTATAAATTACAATTTAATAATGACTCAGTACGATGATTAACAATTTAGATTTTATAATAAGAGCCAATTGGAAAAAATAAATAATTTACTATAGTGCATAATGTGAGTTATTAAAGTGAAATTTTATATATAAATATTGAGCGTAAAAAAGAAATATAAGGTAATAAATTACTTTATATTTCTTCCAAATTATGAAATGCTTTTGTCAGAGACATTAAATTTGTTATAAATTATTGGATAAAAGATATGGTCGACTCGATAGCCAACTTGTTAGTGACGACGCCTTTCGAAGGTGAGTGTTGAGTCGTAGCGTGTCCCGAGAGGGCAAACATTTGTTTGACAAACATTAATGTTTGGACGCAAATCATGTATGCATAAGTATATGAGTTTGCATTTATGAAATATGTACCGCATATACTGTATGTTGACTTGGACACTAAGGCAGCGATAGACTTCCTACCTGTCACCGTGTACTAAAAGTTTCCGGTAAAAATTGGGTCAAAAATAATTAATTGTTTACACATTTGACTATCTCTGTATTTGGAAATAAAAAGTATATTTTATGTGTATTAAGTTGTTAAACACACTCCACATTATAAAAATACGGAATACATTTCATATATTATAATTTTATATTAGCCTTCGGATGTAATCTTCATAATTTTTCCCTATTGCGTTTTTTAATTAATATTTATTATATTTCGTTACAAGATAAAAAAGTAAAATATAAAGGATTGTCATAAACTTCCTATCTTGCATCCCAAAAGTCAAAGAGTTTTAATGAAAAATCTTTTAACTAAGCTATTATATTATAATATGTTGTTTTTTGTTTATCTTGTCTTTTAATTGGAAATACAAAAGGCGCCCTTGTTACAAATGACAATAAAGATACCTTAAATTTCCGTCCGATAATTTGAATTTCAAGTGTTGAGTAAAGAAGGACCGAACTCAGATTGAAGGAGATCTTGAGAAACATTTTGATGGTTTTATATTGGCAGAGTGAAGTATGCAAAAGTCGATTTTACTTAGGGCTTAATAAGTTAAATGGACTTTAAACATTTGCATGATGTGACGCTTTTATCGTATTAGTTTAAATTTATTTCTTATTGGTTATAATTAGTAAGTCGTTTATTAAATTAATATAAACCAGAAATTAGTGTTAGAGGTTTAAGTTCAAACGTGCTCAATAATGATGTGCGATATGTCATTCTTTTTTGGAATTCCAGTTTAATATTAGTCTGCAATAAGACACGAAAACTATTAAAAACATAGAAATTTCAATGAGACTGTAATTAAAAACAATACTGTTTTGTTTGTGTAATTATTTTGGAGAGTTTGAAATTAAATTCCATTCAATGAACTTTCCAAATACTTTAGAATTAATTATAATATTATATTAAAATGTATTCTTTTATTAAAATGTGTACGCTATTTACATTTATTAATAATTTACCTTTCAATATTTTTATTGCCGATTAATATTCCACTGCTGAACATAGGTCTCCAAAAATCGACAAGAAATAGTGCTGTGTACATAGCTTTATCTACTGGGGGTCCTCATTTTTTATAGAATAGGGAGCAAACGAACCTGCTCGTTTGCTCCCTATTCTATAAAAAAAGGCTCACGTGATGGTAAGTGATCACCGCCGCCCATGAATACCTATCAGAGGAATAGCAGATGTGTGCAGGCCTTTGAGGAAGACCGCTCTATTGTTGAAGGTCCCTAAGTCGTATCGGTCCAGAAAAACCGCTGATGGCAGCACATTCCATAAAGTGCAAGTATGTGGCAGAAAACTCCCTAGTATACCTTGTAAAAAATGCAGAGATGCAATATCTCTTCTCAAAGCCAGGGGATCAAGCTGATCAGATAGAACTTGGACGTAGATGGACTAGAGATGGAGTACCCTTGTGCGGCCTAATTTGTGCCTTATAAAGTTGCAAACGGTGGGCCGGCATGAAGTACTGTCGTGCTCTACTGAGCACGCCAAGCTTTTAGAGGCCAATTTGGCTTACCTTTCACGTGACCGCGAAACTGAACTTTGCTTGATATGTCGACGCCAACGATTCCGATATGGGTTGAGGTGACTAGGGGAGTGCGTGCTCTCAAAATGAGGTAATAGGACGAAAGGTTTCTTACACTTCATTGGCCACTCAAGTAACTTTCTTTCCTAACGGTTGTCAGTCCTAGGCTATCACATAGCTCTCTTTCAAAATTCATTGATAATAATTTTCTGAATAATAAATAATAAATAATAATTTTCTGAATAATCGTAATAGTTTTTAACTTTATGCGTACTTCTGTCTTTTTGCATGTCTACTAGTCTACAAACCTGACTAGTAATGATTTTAAGTCAAACGATCCATTACGAGTTTTTGACACAGTTTTAGATACACGGAAGCTGAAGTTATGTATATATTTAAAGTTAGTATTTAGCAGTATTGTTCTTAAAATAGAGTTTATCTAAAGAAAATCACGCACTCTCGATACTAAAATGGTTACCAATAAAGCAGTCGATTTTTGATGTAGACCATCAAAACGCAGAGAATGCAAGAAGAAGCAAGGAGGTCTTTAATCTTTGATTTTTTTAAAACATTGAAAAAATATTAAAAAGTCTTCACGCTATTCCCAATACAATGGTAGACGGGGGTCTAGTCTAGACAATTAAGTCCCTTCGATCCACCTTCCACCTTTCTATATATTTTTCGGGACAACGTCGACGACGACAGGTGGTGAACCTATATGAGTCGTGCATAAGTTTTTGAAAAACCCATTGGTACGATCCTGCCATCTGGGAATAGAACTCGGGTCTTTTGACTCGAATTTCCGACCACTCGGCTACAGTGACTTTTTAAAATTGGGCGGTTGATTAATCGTAGGTCTTACCATAACTCTTGATTAACCACATAATTGCAATCTACTTCTACTTCCGAGAGAATACTTTTCTACGCAGAATTAATACTACGTACAAAATATTATTATATATAATACATTCAAGTCGCTTTAGAGAATATTTTAGTTTTACTGTGGTAAAGTATTGAGATTTTAACTAAGTTTTAACACAATTTGCTGCAATGTATTCTAGATTTACGTATCCCTTGAGACACCATTGTGGAATGGAAAATAATGCAACAAATCAAAAGTTGTCGGCATAGGTACATGTTTTCTTCTAATGGTTGTTTTGTTGGATGTTTGTGCATATACTCCCGTTTGATTGGGTTTACATACTATAAATAAATATAAATGTATACATAGATAGGGTTAACATGACATACTTCGCTCTAACCCCTAAGTAAGTAGCTAAAGTGTTATGAAGTCGGAAACAACAAAGTACCATAAACACGAAGACCCGAGACTATGTAGAAAAAGTTTATCTACATTGCCCCGTCCGGGAACTGACGGGACCGGAAACCGATTACAGCGGCCATCATATTACCGACAATTCCTTCTCTTCGGAACGCCACCTTGTCTGTGAAAAGCGAGAGCAGTCATGTGAAGGTAACGCGAGACTAGCACTCTCCCCACCCGCCACCACCAATACACACCACGTGAATTGACCAAGCTTACTTCAAGTGGCCTTTTCAGGCCAGCCACCCCCTGAATATCGGTAGTGCCTTATTTCGGACAAGGTGATTTTTGTTAAGCTTTTATTAATCATTTACTATGCTTTAAATTACACTAAGTATGTTATTAAAAAGCTATTTATTAATATGGAAGTATAAATTAGTATTATCTAATAGTAGTAAAATAAATAAAATAAATAAATAAACATCTTCACGCAATTCCAAATACAGGGGTAGACAGAGGTCTAGTCTAGACAATCAAGTCCCTCAGACCCCCACCTTCCTACGTGACAGGTGGTGAGCCCGTCGCCGTCTTTATGTCCAAGCCAACCCTATAATTCGTGCATAAGTTTTTGAAAATCCCATTGGTACTAGCCTACCAATGGGATTTTCACCCTACCTGGGGATCGAACACGGGTTTCTCGACTCGAAATTCCGACCATCTAAACACTCGGTGATCTAATAGTAGTACTATGAAAATTAGACCGTCGGACACATGCAAGGTTTATAAGAAATAATTATTGTAATTTTATATCGATAAAAATAATAATCTCTTGGCAATTCTTAAATCTATTAACATTTCTTCTACTGCTATAAAGTGGTTTGATTCTTATCTTCGGGGTCGCTCGCAGCGTGTTCGCATTGACGATTCTTTGTCTGATTCTTGTGAACTAGTTGCTGGCGTGCCTCAGGGTGGCGTTCTTTCTCCTCTTCTGTTTTCGGTTTTTATTAACTCGGTTACTTCTGTCATTTCTTCCAGCTTCCATCTTTACGCAGACGACTTGCAGCTTTATCATCATTTTCCCCCTGCACAAACTGATCTTGCAGTCTCGTTAATGAATAAAGACATTAATCAGATACTCAATTGGTCTAAATCTTTCGGGCTTGAAATCAATGCCAGAAAATCGCAGGCTATAATCATAGGAAACAGACATGGGCGTAATTTGTTGGATTTCACTTCGATATCACCAGTAAAATTAGACAACACTTTTATACCCTATACTGATACGGTGAAGGATCTTGGGGTAATTATAGACTCTAACCTGACGTGGAATGCTCATGTTAATGAAGTAAGTCGCAAAGTTCACTTTTCTTTTCATTCGCTGAGGTGCCTTCAAGGTTTTTTGCCCTTAAGAACTAAGATCTGCCTAGCCCAGACTTTAATCCAGCCTATCATACATTACGCTGATGCCTGCTACTTGGATGCTACAGAGGAGCGTCTGAATAACCTGCAAAATCTTTGCATTCGTTTTATTTTTGGAATACGCAAGTATGACCATGTTTCACATCTTCGCAAATATCTCAAGTGGCTCCCAATTCGTTTTCGTAGGAACACTAGGATTTTATGTCTACTGTTTAATATTTTGATATTCTAACTTATTATTGTATTTTATATGCATATGTATTTATCTTATTATTATTTTTGTCTGTAGGTATTTGTATGCATTTTATTTGTATATATTGTATATGTATGTTTATATATGTATGTATGAATATGGTGTATGTGTATGTTTGTATATATGTAGTTGTACACGCGAAATCTACCTTTACTTTTACCCACATTCCAGTCACAGGTCTGCTGGAAAAAATTTCTTAAGAAATAAGCAGTGCCTTTGTACAAACGTTTTCCTTTTATTACATTTCTTCTTTTTATTTTTGTTTGTAAAATAAAATAATAAAAATAAATAAATTATTAATATAGTTAAAAATCAATTTACAATAATAGTTGTTTCGTAAAATGTCTAAGCGAAGAAGGTATAAGATATTTTTTTTATTTGCTTTTCAGTATACAATATGCATTTAGTTTTAAAAACGACATTATACTGCAATTTGTCTAATATAATATTGTGATAAGCTTAATTACTATAGATGTATTATAACAGTGTCAATCACGATCTCCCTCCAGCGAAACGGCCATTTAGCCGTGTCCATTTGCAATTTCGAATAATAGTTCCAAAATGGCAACAGTCGATCGAACGACAATATACCTAATAGCGCAATTACGGGCACAGAAGTCACAAATCCGAAATTGATGGAATCCATTTATGTGGAAAGCATTAAAATAATTGAGGTCATGGGATTATGTGCTAGTATAAATTAAGAGGATTTACTAAGCTTTTAATTACATTTCATTATATAATATAGTTGGTCGATGTGGCTTGGTTAACTAACAACCGCATAAACAACGTCAAAATTAACTAAAACTAAGGTTAGTTTTAGTTAATTTTGACGTTGTTTACGTTAAAGTGTCTGATCAACCCTAGTATACCTGCTGCATTATTTTAAGCAAAGCTTAACACGTGAAATAAAGAATCAAAGAAATTGAGTAAAATTGAGAACATGTTCAAGCCGTGACCCGTTTAAAAGGCTACTCAAAGAAAATCTTTAAAAATAGCAACGGCTACCGACGTATAGGAGGATAAAGTATCGAATAGAATAATGTCAATGAAATTGCGGTTCAACAGGTTTAAAATTTTGAAAAATATTAATCTTAATAAAACACAATAGTCACGATAGCCGAGTTGTTGGGTGGTCGGAATTTCGGGTCGAGAGACCCGAGTTCGATCCCCAGGTGGCAGTACCAATGAGTTTTTCAAAAACTTATGTACGAATTTCATCGTTGGCTTGGACTTTAAGGCGGCGACGGGCTCACCACCTGTCACGTTGTCCCGAAAATATAATCGGTGGAAGGTGGGTCAAAGGGACTTTATTGTCTAGACTTGACCTCTGTCTACCCCTGTATTGGGAATTGCGTGAACATATTTAATTTAATTTTTATTTTAAATATTCCGGTTTGAACTTTGTGGCATTGTCAAATATTATTGTAAACAAAAACATAAAACACGTCACTTATTTTATCAATTCTAGGTATATATATGTAACTTACATTAAGATATGAGTGTAATAAGTCTTGTGTAATCAATTTTTGAAATTAAAAATTCGATAGATGAACAAAGTATCATTCTCTATCTATCTACCTTATGAGAAGAACTTTTCTTCAGACATTACTAATAACTATGTATATGCAATTTTATAAATAATATTTGTAAAATGTTCTGTGAATAAAAAAGTGTACGGGTTGAATTGGTATTTATTAGTAGTTTTCGCAATACTGGGGTACTCTGAGGTCTTGACAATTTTGTCCTTTTCATCGGAGATTATTTGGGACAGTGTGACAGGCGGTGAGCTCATCGTCATTGAAGAGTCCAAGCTAAAGATACTGACCCACATAAAATATTTAAGAACTAAAACCTTGAGGAGTGGAAAACGAAAGCGATTAATATTAAACACAACAATAAATTAAATATTACATTCATGTGCATTATATACATAACCTAACATAACCTTCTTTAAACCGATTACAAAGCTATGCATCCTAAATGCTTTAAAATAAATATATATATCTTCACGCAATTCCCAATACAGGGTCTAGTCTAGGCAATTAAGTCCCTTTGAGCCACCTTCCACCGAAGATATTTTAGGGACAACGTGACTTGTGGTGAGCCCGTTGCCGTCTTTATGTCCAAGCCAACGATGTAATTCGTACCTAAGTTTTTGAAAAACTCATTGGTCTCGAAATTCTGACCACCCAACCACTCGGCTATCGTGACTTCATAATAAATAGTAAATGCTTTAATAATAATAATAATAAATATCTTCACGCAATTCCCAATACAGGGGTAGACAGAGGTCAAGTCTAGACAATTAAGTCCCTTTGACCCACCTTCCACCGAAGATATTTTCGGGACAACGTGACAGGTGGTGAGCCCGTCGCCGCTAAATGCTTTAAATAATAAAATCAAAATAAGCATTAATAATGTGCACAATTTTATAATGTTTTATTTTTTTTGTAGAAAAGGGAGGCAAACGAGCAGGTGGCTCACGTGATGGTAAATGATTACCGCCGCCCTACCAGAGGCATAGCAGATGCGTTGCCTCCCTTAGAGTACCCCCAGAATTGGGGGAGGTGGGTGTGTGGGTCACCGGTTACCTGCACTCACCAGACGAAACGCAGAAGTTAGACTTCTACTTTTAGCCGGTATTCTGTGAGGTCGTGGTACTTCCCCGGTCGAGACGGCCCATTCATGCTACAACCAAAGCTGATGCGTGGCTCTACCACTGTCAAGATAATGTTTTATATTAAATATTTATGCAAGGAAAGAGAATAGCTAAGACCGTACTTATAAGAGGATAAAATACTCAAGATACGTTATTGAAATATTAGGAATATGAGTGGAATTTAAGTATATACCCTCGCTTATCGTTGAAGCTGTATTAGATGACATCGAAATTTCTCTTTGAACAGTAAATTCAGAAACGCGCTCACTTATATCTCAAATTTCAACATATTTTTCATTCTTTTGTTCTCCGGTAATCTTTGCAATACAGCGAGGTTTCTTTTTATCGGTGTGGTAAAATTAAAATTTTTAAATTACTGACGATAAATATGTTATTAACAAAAATATTTTTTTAAGTTTTATATTTTTTTAAGTTTTTTCAAACACCATTTGTCGCGTTGTCCCAAAAACTGTCTTTGGTGGAAGGTGGGTCGAAAGAACCTTATTATCTAGGCCTCTCTATACCGCTGTATAAGGAATGGCGCGAGGATATTATTTTTAACTATCTAAATAACTAGGTAGGTAACGATTTTTTATAGGCAATAATTTTTGTCTAACCTTAGTCGAACACAGTGACAATTAACATAATATATTTCTAGCTTCACTCGTTAACTCGACCAATTTAAATGGACAAACACAAATAAAAAAAGGGTGTTTTTAGAAAAGCCCAACCGAAATTTTTAGACCAGAGATGAAAATATAGGAAAAGAAAACTGAAAATATACAGGAGAAAATTGCGTTAAAAATAACTCGACGAGGCTGAAAGTTAATTGATTCCCAATGCTTGTTGACAGATCTGTACAATAATATATTTAACGCGAATCTCAACATGTTTCATATTTTTTTATAAGTTGTAGATATCTGACATCAGAAGTTTCTTCTTCTTCTTCTTTACAGCCTATCAAAAGCCCACTGTTGAACATAGTCCTCCCCCAAAGATTTCAACAGAGAACGATCCCAAGCCACTACTTTTTGGGGAAAAAAAGTTCTTGAGTGGCAGCCTCGTTCTGGCAAGCGCAGTGTAGGACGTCCCCCCACAAGATCGAGTGACGACCTGCACAACATTGCGGGAAGTCGATGGATGCATATGGCTCGGGATTAGAAGTTTACAACAAGTTTACAATAATACCTGTTTACGTTTATTACTTAAAACTATATTACATTGTACACTAATCTGCCTCCACTTTAATTATTAATTGTAATTTAAGCGTTAAGTTAATTTATCACATTTTAAATAGGGTTGCGTATTGCACCTTGATTTGCCTGTCACACTGTAATTTCATATGTATGTCAATATACTTTATGTTTATTCAATAAATAATAAATAAATAAATATCTTCACGCAATTCCCAATACAGTGGTAGACAGAGGTCAAGTCTAGACAGAGGACAAGTCTAGACAATTAAGTCTATTTGACCAACCTTCCACCGAAGATATTTTCGGGACAACGTGACAGGTGGTGAGCCCGTCGCCGTCTTTATGTCCAAGCCAACGATGAAATTCGTACATAAGTTTATGAAAAACTCATTGGTACTGCCACCTGGGGATCGAACTCAGGTCTCTCGACTCGAAATTCCGACCACCCAACAACTCGGCTATCGTGACTTTATGTTTATTAAGATATTATATTTATTTTATTTAGCCATTTTTGCATTTAAGAATAAGGCTTAAGAAAAAAGTAGAATTCCCAGCTTATGAATAAAAATATTACTGTTATTTATATGAAATAAATATTAAGGCCTCCGTGGTCAAGATGCATACACACCGATTGTTGCAAGCTCCGAATGTCAAGTTTGATTCTTGGGCGGGTCAAAAGTTTGTATATTGTCTCGGGTCTCGGGTGTTTCTGGTGCCTTCGTTGTTTCTAATCTCCATCTGCTATGCCTCTGGTATTGTAGGTGTTCATGGGCGGCGGTAATCACTTACCATCACGTGAGCCACCTGCACGTTTGCCTCCCTTTTCTATAAAAAAAATCACAAGCTTTTAGCTTCGTACATATTTTAAGATTAGAGCAATGCACGTGATGTTGTCCGCATTTAAAATATTCAATTAAGGATGTAATGTTAAAAATATTTTTGAACATTATTATCTTTAAACGCAATTATAAAAAAGCTCTGGCGCCTACTGTCACACTAATTTTCGTTACCGCAAGGCGTCTAGTATATTGTGTGTGCAGAAGGAAAAATCTTCACAAAACTACAAAACTAATTGTTTCACATAACGCTCTTATAACAAGTTATTGTCAAATTGAATACAATAAAATACATAAATAAATATTATTACGCATATTCTCAGTACTGGTAAACAGAGGTCCTTCTACTTAAATCCTTTTGCCCCACCGTTCACTAAAGACTATTTGGAATAACGTGACAGTTGGTGAGATATCGCTGTCATAGTGTCCAACCCAACGGTACAATATACTAATACAACTCTATATTTAAATGTATACATATTCACATATATATGTATGATGGATTGTGACCATGTTCTTCAATACCAGCAGAGGAGTTGTGTGTATGTCTTGAGTTCCGCCGATATTTTGTGAGACCGAGATACTACCCAGGTTAAGCCAATTCTTTCAAGCCGTATCAAAAATTGCCGTTGGGCTTTATCCCACATAAAAAAAGTTAAAATAAAAAATATAAAAATAAATAAATATCATGACGCAATTCCCAATACAGGGGTAGACAGAGGTCTAGTCTAGACAATTATGTCCTTTTGACCAACCTTCCACCGAAGCTATTCTCGGAACAACGTTACAGGTGGTGAGCCCGTCGCCGTCTTTATGTCCAAGCCGACGATGTAATTAGAAATAAGTTTTGAAAACTCACGAACCTAACACCGGCGGATCGATTTCGCGTCTTTTGACTCAAATTCCGATCAACCAACCAATCGTCTACCGTGACTTAAATCATAAAGTAAGTAAAGTAATAGCAAGTAAAGCAATCGTTAAGCTATACTACAACACGCTTATGTTTAACTGTACATGTAAAATGCCGTATGTAAGGCAATCCTTAGGAAAGTTGACAATCGCTTATATGTAGAAATAGCTTCTACCCGCGGTTTTGCGTGCGGTTTAACACTTAACGCGGAGCCAATATTATTTTCTAAAATTAAAGTCTATCCTTCTAACTTCTGCTGTCTGCCAGTGGACATCTCGTTAAAATTGGTTCAGCCATTTCAGAGATTAGCTGGAGCAAACAGACAGACGGACACAAAGACAGAAAAAATAAAAAAAAAAGTTATGTTAGTTATTTTAGTGTATGTACCGTATATATTCATAACAGATACTCCAATTTTATTTATAAGTATAGATAATGCCTTACTGAATCAAAAATGTTAGAAAAACATTTGTCGAACTGTACTGTGTTAATGAATTACCTAATAAATTGCGAAAAGTTGTAGTTCGTGTGCTATACAATGACTGTAAATTAAAGCGCTACCTTTGTAAAACAAAAGACTACTTTTAAAATACAACGAATTCAACATTTCAACGCAGTTTGGTAAAAACTGTAGTTAATACTTGCGGTTGGGAAGAGCAACTTCTGAAGTATTTCAAGTCTTTTAGAAAGAGAAAAGTAGGAAAACCAAGACTTTCGTTTGTGTTTGTGGTGGTAAAAGTTTCAGGTTAGTAAACGTAAGTTCTTTCGTCTATTTAATATAGTATCGTCCCTTTATTTTTCAATCTACAGTCACTTAGAGAGTGTTCTCTCTGATATCTGATCCATGGTACATATATTTTATTTGGAATAAATAAAATATTTTTTTAATCTTTCATATTGGGGTATGCAGACGACTAAATAATGAAGTCTTTTCGACATAATTTTCACCGAAGTTTATTTGAGGCAACGGTGGTGACCCTATCGCTGTCTTAAATATATATACTGCATTTGGGTTGTCGGTAAAAAAGCAGTCACGATAGCCGAGTGGTTGGGTGATCGGAATTCGAGTCCAGAGACCCGAGTTCCATCTCCAAGGCTCATACCAATGGGTGTTTTGGAAGCTTATTTTCTATTTATATCCTTGACTTAGACAAAAGACGGCGACGGGCTCACCACCTGTCAGCTATTCCCAAAAAATATCTTCGGTGGAAGGTGGGTCGAAAGGACTTAATTACCTAGACCTCTGTCTACTCTATTGGGAATAGCGTGAAAATATTTGACGCCTATACTGATAGAAAAATATATATACGGGAAGTAACAGGCTATATGCTACTAAATAATTTGGGTCAAGTATTTCAATTATAATTGAAGTAAAACGTTCAATCTAGTTTATTCCCTAACGTCTCTTTACGCTAGAAAGGACGACAATTTTATATATCCGATTATAGTAACTTAATAACGATAGTAAAGTTTTGTTGCATAATATTTTCGTCAGCTAATATAATTCATTATTAATTTATAGGTGTGAACTACTTAACATTTTATTATTAATTTATTGGTGTGAAGTTACATATAAAGACTGTGTAACCAAATCTCAGTAGTAAGGCAATTATGACTAACATCTTTATGATAATAATTGATCATATTTAGAAACAAATCTCTGTTATTTAGTGACGTAACTATAGACAACTTATTCGCTGTGCTCTCTGCACGTAGCTTACAAATTTACAACGCCGCTTCCTAGATTTTTTGCTCCTTCCAATTAAAATACTTTCCGCGTTCTCAATACTGTTGACAGTAAAAGAGTTAAAATAAAAATATAAAAATAAATAAATATCATGACGCAATTCCCAATACAGGGGTAGACAGAGGTCTAGTCTAGACAATTATGTCCTTTTGACCAGCCTTCCACCGAAGCTATTCTCGGAACAACGTTACAGGTGGTGAGCCCGTCGCCGTCTTTATGTCCAAGCCGACGATGTAATTAGAAATAAGTTTTGAAAACTCACGAACCTAACACCGGCGGATCGATTTCGCGTCTTTTGACTCAAATTCCGATCAACCAACCAATCGTCTACCGTGACTTAAATCATAAAGTAAGTAAAGTAATAGCAAGTAAAGCAATTGTTAAGCTATACTACAACACGCTTATGTTTAACTGTACGTGTAAAATGCCGTATGTAAGGCAACCCTTAGGAAAGTTGACAATCGCTTATATGTAGAAATAGCTTCTACCCGCGGTTTTGCGTGCGGTTTAACACTTAACGCGGAGCCAATATTATTTTCTAAAATTAAAGTCTATCCTTCTAACTTCTGCTGTCTGCCAGTGGACATCTCGTTAAAATTGGTTCAGCCATTTCAGAGATTAGCTGCAGCAAACAGACAGACGGACACATAGGCAGAAAAAAGTTATTTTAGTGTATGTACCGTATATATTCATAACAGATACTCCAATTTTATTTATAAGTATAGATAATGCCTTACTGAATCAAAAATGTTAGAAAAACACTTGTCGAACTGTACTGTGTTAATGAATTACCTAATAAATTGCGAAAAGTTGTAGTTCGTGTGCTATACAATGACTGTAAATTAAAGCGCTACCTTTGTAAAACAAAATACTACTTTTAAAATACAACGAATTCAACATTTCAACGGAGTTTGGTAAAAACTGTAGTTAATACTTGCGGTTGGGAAGAGCAACTTCTGAAGTATTTCAAGTCTTTTAGAAAGAGAAAAGTAGGAAAACCAAGACTTTCGTTTGTGTTTGTGGTGGTAAAAGTTTCAGGTTAGTAAACAGTTCTTTCGTCTATTTAATATAGTATCGTCCCTTTATTTTTCAATCTACAGTCACTTAGAGAGTGTTCTCTCTGATATCTGATCCATGGTACATATATTTTATTTGGAATAAATAAAATATTTTTTTAATCCTTTCATATTGGGGTATGCCGACGACTAAATAATGAAGTCTTTTCGACATAATTTTCACCGAAGTTTATTTGAGGCAACGGTGGCGACCCTATCGCTGTCTTAAATATATATACTGCATTTGGGTTGTCGGTAAAAAAGCATTCACGATAGCCGAGTGGTTGGGTGATCGGAATTCGAGTCCAGAGACCCGAGTTCCATCTCCAAGGCTCATACCAATGGGTGTTTTGGAAGCTTATATTCTATTTATATCCTTGACTTAGACAAAAGACGGCGACGGGCTCACCACCTGTCAGCTATTCCCAAAAAATATCTTCGGTGGAAGGTGGGTCGAAAGGACCTAGACCTCTGTCTACTCTATTGGGAATAGCGTGAAAATATTTGACGCCTATACTGATAGAAAAATATATATACGGGAAGTAACAGGCTATATGCTACTAAATAATTTGGGTCAAGTATTTCAATTATAATTGAAGTAAACCGTTCAATCTAGTTTATTCCCTAACGTCTCTTTACGCTAGAAAGGACGACAATTTTATATATCCGATTATAGTAACTTAATAACGATAGTAAAGTTTTGTTGCATAATACTTTCGTCAGCTAATATAATTCATTATTAATTTATAGGTGTGAACTACTTAACATTTTATTATTAATTTATTGGTGTGAAGTTACATATAAAGACTGTGTAACCAAATCTCAGTAGTAAGGCAATTATGACTAACATGTTTATGATAATAATTGATCATATTTAGAAACAAATCTCTGTTATTTAGTGACGTAACTATAGACAGCTTATTCGCTGTGCTCTCTGCACGTAGCTTACAAATTTCCAACGCCGCTTCCTAGATTTTTTGCTCCTTCCAATTAAAATACTTTCCGCGTTCTCAATACTGTTGACAGTAAAAGAGTTAATTTTCATTCTCCCGGTTGCAACATCTAAAATGTGATTCTAATAGGAAAATATTGAATTAATATTTTATTAATGAACGTGGTACCGACTGAATCCCGAGTGTGATAACGTGGTCCGGTGTAAGTATAATAGCCCTTTTTTCCCGAGGGTGTCGTAAGAGGCAACTAAGGGAACCATCACGAAAAAATACGACACCAAAATTCAGTCAAAATTCAGCATCTATGGTGTCTGGTACTGAGATCGCCAATCCGCTTTTTAAGTGTAGCCATTATAGCAATCCGTCCTGTAAGAGGGAAAGCCGATAACCTACAGAGAACTTTAGAGGCCGCTATAATGAACGAACGTGATTGTGAAAATAATACACTTTCAACATTTTTCAAGCGTCCCAATCTTTTGAAAATTTTAAATATTTAGAATGGACATAGTGTTATTACTGAGAATAATGGTGCTAATATGGAAAAAATATTCCCTCACTGCTAAGATTTTTCTGGTTTATTAGATACACGGTTGTCTACTGCTGCCATATAACAATTGTAACAGCTGTTCTGTTTCGGTTTGGAAAGTACAAGAGTAAAGAACCACTATGTTAACACCCTTCGAATATTATGGATAACTCTTATGTAGCGTTTTCGATTAAAGTTCTTTGAATTATTTATCTTGAATGTTAGCTTGATTCCCCTGGCACGTAATTCAATAACATAAATTCTGAGTGTGGACTCCAGACAGAAGTCGAAACTTAAAACAATAAAGCAAGAGGTATTTTTTATTACAATTTATTGCATAAAAAATTCATGTATAACTTTTTTAAATTAAAACCACTAAATCTAGTTGGTTTTAAGCTAAGGCCTCTTTTTACCGCTGTATTGGGAATTGCGTGAATTTTCACAATCCCAATCTTTTGAAAATTTTAAATATTTAGAATGGACATAGTGTTATTACTGAGAATAATGGTGCTAATATGGAAAAAATATACCCTCACTGCTAAGATTTTTCTGGTTTATTAGATACACGGTTGTCTACTGCTGCCATATAACAGTTGTAACAGCTGTTCTGTTTCGGTTTGGAAAGTACAAGAGTAAAGAACCACTATGTTAACACCCTTCGAATATTATGGATAACTCTTATGTAGCGTTTTCGATTAAAGTTCTTTGAATTATTTATCTTGAATGTTAGCTTGATTCCCCTGGCACGTAATTCAATAACATAAATTCTGAGTGTGGACTCCAGACAGAAGTCGAAACTTAAAACAATAAAGCAAGAGGTATTTTTTATTACAATTTATTGCATAAAAAATTCATGTATAACTTTTTTAAATTAAAACCACTAAATCTAGTTGGTTTTAAGCTAAGGCCTCTTTTTACCGCTGTATTGGGAATTGCGTGAATTTTCACAATCCCAATCTTTTGAAAATTTTAAATATTTAGAATGGACATAGTGTTATTACTGAGAATAATGGTGCTAATATGGAAAAAATATTCCCTCACTGCTAAGATTTTTCTGGTTTATTAGATACACGGTTGTCTACTGCTGCCATATAACAGTTGTAACAGCTGTTCTGTTTCGGTTTGGAAAGTACAAGAGTAAAGAACCACTATGTTAACACCCTTCGAATATTATGGGGTGAGGATAACTCTTATGTAGCGTTTTCGATTAAAGTTCTTTGAATTATTTATCTTGAATGTTAGCTTGATTCCCCTGGCACGTAATTCAATAACATAAATTCTGAGTGTGGACTCCAGACAGAAGTCGAAACTTAAAACAATAAAGCAAGAGGTATTTTTTATTACAATTTATTGCATAAAAAATTCATGTATAACTTTTTTAAATTAAAACCACTAAATCTAGTTGGTTTTAAGCTTAAGGCCTCTTTTTACCGCTGTATTGGGAATTGCGTGAAGATTCACGCAATTTCCAATATAGGGGTAGACAGAGGTCTAGTCCAGATAATTAAGTCCCTTCGACACATCTTCCACCAAAACGTTTTTGAAACAACGTGACAGGTGGTGAGCCCGTCACCGTCGTTATGTCCAAGCCAACAATATATATGTACATAAGTTTTAAAAAAAGCCATTGATACGGGCCTTGGGGATCGAACTCGAATCTCGTGACTCGAATTCCGATCACCCTACCACTCGGCTATCTGGACTTGAATAATTGCATCAAATTATTGAATTATCTCCAGAACTTGATAAGTATGCGCAGTTTCAGTTCAATCGGAAGTTTTAAAGTCGGTGTTAAGCCCCTTCAAAGATTTCGTTGCTTCTCATGGATTTGATATATCTGGAATTGAATTATAGGCAATAAAAGTTTTGAAATGAAAAACAAAAGCAATTATGTAATTTATATGTCAGCGCATCGCTTTCCTGCACCATTTGTATTCTGTGATAAATTCCCCCGCTGTACTGAATTGTACCATATTTTAATGCAATGAAGGATGGATGAGTTCTACAATTTACAATTCATTTCTTTTATGTATTTGGGAATACTACCATTGTACCACTGAACAACAGAATAATATGTATAATTTATGCTACTATCTGTTACATGAATGTTGTTGCAGTACACATTTACAAACTTTTCTTTCTGGTAGTAAAATCAATGAAGATATAGCATTTGGTAGAACTTCATCTTTAAACACATTAAAATTACTAAACACAATACACTTTTACTCACTCCACATTTTAGTTATTGATATTTAGTTAATAAGCTATACTGAAGGAAAATCCACATCACTTTAAAAATTGCTATCTCTATACCAGATTTTTTCCCAACTCCTACCTCGTGATAGCGCATTTCAATGAAATACCTTGATAGCAATTTTGGAGAATGAAACTCAAATTTTAACGAAAATGAAAAAATAGCTTGTTTTAAGTAACAAAATTTTCAGAATTGTTTCAAAACAAATTTAAAAACTTTTAAGTGAAAAATAGTGTGGACAAAGTAGCTGATTTAGAAAAATTGGTAGCAAAATAATAAATCTCCTCCAAGTTCCGCAAGGGCCATATTTTTCTGCCTATGCAAAAATACGCAACTAACTAAGAAGCACACTTGGAGACGATATATTAAATGCGTTATTATCTAATCTAGAAAACTATGAAGTTGTTTTGATGATTTATTTCTAACTAGCTGAATACATGTATTAAAAAACGGTTATTTCAATATTACAAACAGATACTCAAATTTTGTTTATATGTATTAATGTAAAAGTCATTTAAGGTTTCATTTGAGTAGTTTGTTGAAGAAATTTTATTACTTTGTCAATTTAAAAATAAAAGCAATCTTTGTTCATTACTCGAATTTTTTATAACTTGTCTCCAATCTCGAAATTCTCGGATTAAAAAAATAGTCGGGATCGAATTCTGTAATTTTATTGGATACCCTGGTTTTAATGTATAACTTACTCAGTATCGCTCACACATAACGAAATCATTACCCTATTGTATTTACAAGCGGTGTATCTGCTGTTTTTGTGAATACACCAGTTTACTCTTCCACTTCCGCCCCGCTCCCGCTGTCGCCTCGCTTCAGCTCCGTCAGTCTGATGTCCTGAACTAGGCCTTAGATATTTTCAGTCGTCATGCCCTTAACATTTAAACACATATAATAAAATACAAACAAACGTTAAAACGAATTCTCGAGTATTGAATGAAATACAAAGCGTTAATTGAAAGAATGACGCAGCTGAAAACAATGTTGCTAACTCACGCTCACTCATTAGTCTTTACGTGAAAACATAAAATATTGCTCATTTTTACCATTTATACTAATATTTTGTTTCCATACTATTTTTATCATAATTTCAGCTGTGGTTTACTTACACATAATTATTTTTTTTATAATCTCATGAGATTTTATTTTTTCAGTAAATACGGAAAAAACCGTTGTTAACAATAATATTGCCACTCCCTTTCAGCTAGAAAATCGTAATGGCAACCGATAGATGGCGGGATAACTATCTCTAAAAATATTAGACTAAAATAATCAGACTGAAGATGGGCAGCAGCGTCTAAGGTGCTAGTGGTCCGGTACTGCGATCGCCAATCCGCTTGCCAAGCGGGGCGATTATGGCAAATCCTCCCCATGGGAACTTTAACAGAACGTTGTGTATAATGTATGTACGTACTGAAAAAATAAAATGTCTCGTACGAAAATTCGTCCGTGTCTGAACGATGTTACAATATGAACATTTTTAAAGTTCTAGGCATCGTTGACTAGCATTGTTAAATAGCAATTAACAATGCATTCTCAAGTTTAGATTTCAGTGCACACTGACAGTTCCTAAACTATCAAGTGTTGCATTACTTCACTTGTACTTCATTTGTAATGAACTGTAAATTTAATGTATTAATCAACGTTTTGGTTAAAAAAATATCTTTTATTTGACCTTCACTTCAAATATTCACAAATTTTGTTCATTGTTTCCAAATATTACATTATTTCTGTTCAGATTTCGTCGAACACTCATTCCCGGAAATTTTTGAAACCAACCTTTTTTACCTTGAAAATACCTAGCATATTTCCGACCTTGCAGGACACATTTTAGCGGGCTCCCGGTGACCTAAACAACACGGTATTGTGCAATAATTGCATGTTGGCACATGAAAGCTTTCGTACATATCCGCAAAGAGACCGCACTTCACCTCATGCAGATGTTTAAAGTGCGAGTACCAGCACGTGGTGACGTGCACACCGCCAACTATATTTTAGAAGTGGAAGCTAGGAAGAGCGATGCATATAAGACCGCTGCACTCCTTTCCATTTACAAGAGCGATGGGACAGAGTTGCAGAAAACACGGAAGTATCGAATCGTAATCGTTACCTTTGCTATGAGGGGAAAGAGAGCGGTGCGATACTCCCTGCACAGTCCATCGATACACAAGCATCCAAAGTCAGCAAGCGAGCTCGACATCCCCACAATTTGCTGGCCGTGAAGGTTACTTTTGTTTCACCGTGGTTTCCAAGCCACGGTTACTAAGCCCCAATAACACGACTAGGTGAGAATCCATCAAGTTGTATGATCATGATATAGATAACCATAATTTAGATAATCATGAACTTTTGCAATATTTATACATTCATTAAATTGTCAGTTACAGAAAAATTTGCTGTACATTCAAATGAAACTACACATCGGTACGACTTCACAGGAAATTGCGTGGTTTGCAACTAATTACACTGTAATTAGTTCCTAACCAATGTGGCATAAAACACAAGTTTTTATTTGTAGAATTAATGTTTACTACAAATTCAATTATACGTATTTAAAATGTTAGTATATTATAATATTTCTTAGCAATGTATTTGTAATAGCTATAGGGAATTTTATATTTTGTTAATTTTAACAAAGTTTATAACTACAGAAATTTAATAGTTTTAGTTTTTGTATTTTCTATAAGCATTCTTGTGAGTCACTATGTGTTAGTATAGACAGAGATTCTGTCCCATACTTTGTCCTTTAATATACACTTTTTTTATTATATATTTTTTTTATTCGCAATATGGCAGGTTTGAAAGATGACCTTGTCTCAAAAATGGATAAGGGCGTGCTTCGATGGTTTGTGCACGTTGAGCGAATGAGTGAAGACATAATGGAGAAGAAAATATATAGCGCGTAAGTTAATATTAAAAGGTGTCGAGGTCGACCGAGACTAAGTTTCGAAGACCATGTGAGCAAATTGCTCGAAGAGGAGGGTCAAGAGTACTCGGATACCTAGACGTGCATGTATGATGAAGATGATAAATCTCAAAGAATCGAAAGAAGTATGTAAGGATCGTGACACTTGGCGATCTGGCTACCCCGTCAGGGATTGTGCGTGAAAATAAATAATAAATAAAAAAAATTTATGTTAAAATATCTTCACACAATTCCGCTTCACGCAATAGTTGATTCTACTAGATATATTATATATGCACCTTATGTAGTATGTATAAATAAATATATATAAATATATCTTCACGCAATTCCCAATACAGGGGTAGACAGAGGTCTAGTCTAGACAATTATGTCCCTTTGACCCACCTCCCACCGAAGATATTTTCGGGACTTCGTGGCAGGTGGTGAGCCTGTCGCCGTCTTTATGACCAAGCCAACGATATATTTCGTATAAAAGTTTTTGAAAAACCCATTGGTACGAGCCTACCACCTGAGGATTGCACTCGGGTCTCTTGACTCGAAATTTCGACCACCCAACCACTCGGCTATTGTGATATATATCGTGATATTTATATTTTTTTATTCTTATTTGTGTTCGAGCTTTTCACAATACCAGGGAAGCAAAGACAATTTAGTGTACTTTTTTATGCACTCTCTCGGGTCTGGATATTTGTTGTGCATTCGTCGTTTCCGAATCCATATAACATAGGCTTTAGCAACTTACTTTTGGATTAGAGCAATATGTAATGTCCCTATCTATGTATGTACGTATTTATTATTTCTTAGTATTATGTCGGAGACCGCGCATGGATTATTCAAGCGCCACCGACAGAATATTAGCGCTGCAGTAGCAGTGCTTCAGCATATTGCTGAGTTAGATGCCTTTCGGTTGCTGCTATGTAATTATTTAAATTGTTCTTTTTGATTGTTTATGTGTATAGAATTATGTCAATGAATAAACTTTCTTTCCAAGAATGATCCCTGCTAATCAAATTTCGGAATAAAAATCTTCGCATTGATTGATTATTTAAAAAATTCCGTCTAAATATGGAAATATTAATGGCACGTATTAAAGAAATACTTTTTTCGGCAATAAAGTTAGCTGGCGAATGCGGCAGTGTGAAAGGAACTGGGGCGACAATTAAGTTGTTTAATTATCTAAGAGTTACGATGCGCCTTTCAGACTTGGTTCTTTTAGTCCGGAGGGTGTATTAATTTTGTAGTATCTTGCTTGATAAAGTGAAAAATTTTACTGGAGGGAATTTTACATTTTTGTCTAAGGGTTTTATCTAATTAACTACAATAGATATGAGTTAATCATAATTACAATAATTTGCATGCGGAGGGATGCGAAGTATTTTTTTCAATAACAACTTTATAATTACAATACATATGAGTAACAGTCACGATAGCCGAGGTGTTAGGTCAATGGTTTTTTTTTTAAGTTTTATGTCGTTGGCTTGGACATACAGACGGCGACAGGTTCTCCATCTGTCACGTTGTCATTTACAGAATTAGCTAAATAAATATTCATGTATAACCCTATATAGGGTACAGTGGTAGAGCCACGCATCAGCTTTTGTTGTTGCATGAATGGGCCGGCTCGACCGGGGAAGTACCACGACCTCACAGAATACCGGCGTGAAGTAGAAGTCTAACAAACTTCTGTGCCAGTAACCGGTGGCCCACAAACCCCTTCACCCAATTCTGGGGGGGGGGAGGGGGTCACCAAGGGATGCAACGCATCTGCTATGCCTCTGGTATTGTGGGTGTTCATGGGCGGCGGTAATGACTTTCCATCACGTGAGCCACCTGCTCGTTTGCCTCCCTTTTCTACAAAAAAAACATCCATATATGTATACATCCATAACTTTAGCAGAAAAATTGATAATCATAATATATGTTTTAATAGCGTGATTCTAACAATTTAAAACACTTTAGAACACGTTTACCAGAACGTCAGACTAAAACGTCACCGATTTTTAACCAAAATCTTTCCGAACAATTAATTATTGGCAGGGAGGGCGCGGCACCCACCTCACGAGCAGCATTTGCAGCATCCGATGCTCCCCTGTTGTAAGCTAAATTCGATTTTGGTGGATTTTGGTGGATTTGGTGATATTGATTTGGTTAGGTGTTAATGTAATTTGGTTCTGTTTATATTTCTTTTCTGTTAATTTTACGGATACAAATTAGAGGTTCAAAGGTTACTTCTTCTAGATACATATATGTGACATTAAATAGAGACAATGTATTCATATATTAAAAAATGAATAATTACTTGATTATTCTTTTATTTTTATCAAATTTTTAAATCAATAATTTTCTAAGCGCACCGTGCATTTTTCTGACACAAGACTAAGCCGTTCGGGTAAAGTCGACTCAACTAAGGCAGCAAGAGATAACTGATGCGTCTGTGCTGTGTTTTGGATACTCAACAATATTCAGCCATTATCGTTTGGCTATGTAATAGTCGTTCGGTGTAAGTCGGCTCAGGTCGACGAACGGCGCGACAGAAATATATACAGAATAACGAAAATGGAACATGTTAATATAAAACAAAAATATTGTCTATTTCGTATTATTAATTAGCCTTGCCTTGATAAAGTTTTCAGTCCTATCTTGTGATCTTAAGCAAACACCCTTTTTTAATTTGATTCTCTCCTCTTTTTCTAATTTGGACCTTGTGAATAGTTACGTACGTTCCGTTTTCGTTCGTTTCCGTGCTGGGTTCAATTCCTCAACGTAGAAACTCCACGTATTTTTTACCTTATTTATAATCTTTCATTGGGACTAAATGCAGTGCGTTAGTGACCGTTTAAAAATTTTTAGCTTACTCTACGCCAAAAATCGTCATAAGAATGAATTATCGTATCGCCACGCTCGGTAAGCGGATTGTGCACTTTATTTGTTACTAGGATTTTTTGAGATGGTTGATGGACCGCGCCATTAGTAAGTAGGTAGAACATCACGCTGATATCAACAAAAAAATACTGCAAGCTGAAATAGCAATACCTTTCAACGCGATTATTATTAGATAGATTAATGATTTTTTGACATCAAATGTAACTTGAAATTAGGTATTGCTGTTAGATTAGATTAGATTAGACGGGCTGATTTCCGCAATTCCAGGTCCGAGCGCGTATTTCGCGTATGGGCAGGATTGTCTAAGCTTACTCGAGCTAACCCAGCTCCACAAGGAATCCCAGCAGCCCCTTGAGGTTACCGGTAACCTTGGTAAGAGATCTCGGTGCACCGAGATGGTTGGCCCTGTATCCCGCGACCGTTGGACACGCCAATAAGATATATGCCGCCGTCTCTTTGGCCTCCATGCCCGTAAATTAGCCCTGAGTTTATGATATTACTGTTTAGGGCTTGCAGTACCGCCATACTGTCGGACAATATTCTTATAGTGTAATTTCTTACGTCCTTGTAGGCGATTGCTATGGTTACTTGTATAATGCCGAAACACTCGGCTTAGACGACGGTGGTATGGGCGCCTAATGGAATTCCTATTTTGATGTTGAGGTCCTCCGAGAAAGTACCCAAGCCGGTGCCCATCACAGTCTTCGACCCAACAGAGAACACTCTCAGCTCTCGTAGATCTAGACCGTCGGACTTATGATTCTCATGCAATTGTATTTTATATTTTTATCAAAGATAAATTGTTTTGGGATCCTACCATACTTCAAAACTCCTATCATAATCCGAGGATTATGATAGGAGTTTTGTAGTAATATATAAATATATTTTCCCACCAAGAGTCCGTGAGGCCGAGACTAATCTTCACAGATTTCCTTATTTTGGGGCAGATAAAGGTTGAGTAGTATAATAGGTACAGTACGGTTAGTAGAGATCTTTACTCGTTTAAAAATTATAACTTCATCAGCATGTAGTAAATCGAGCTAACGTCAGAGGCTCTGGTGATTCAATGAGGATGGAAAATCTATACAAAGTTTTCTACATAATTTGTTAGGCTTATTTGTTATTAACAAATAAGAAGTTATTCATGGGCGGCGGTAATTACTTTCCATCACGTGAGCCACCTGCTCGTTTGCCTCCCTTTTCTATAAAAAAAAATGAATATATACGGTACTTACACCAAAATATATTTTTACAACTGTTGTCTGTCTGCCTGTTTTCTGTTTATTCAGGCTAATCTCTGAAATGGCTGAACCGATTTTAACAGGAGTTTCACGGATAGTTAGCTAAGTTAGATAAGTGAAAGTTGATAGTTATCTGTTATATTTAGAATTCCGCGTTAAATGTTTAATTCCGGGCAAAGCCGCGGGGGCAGCTAATCTATAAATAAAAAAAAATACAATATTCCAAACAGACACTCTGTTTGTAATATTGAAATAACCGTTTTTACTACATGTATATGAATATATACTGTAGATGCACCAAAATGATATTTTTTACAACTGTTGTCTGTCTGTATGTCTGTTTGTTTGTTCTCGGTAATCTCTGAAACGGCTGGACCAATTTTAACAGGACTTTCACGGATAGTTAGCTAAGTTAGATAAGTGAAAGTTGATAGTTATCTGTTATATTTAGAATTCCGCGTTAAATGTTTAATTCCGGGCAAAGCCGCGGGGGCAGCTAATCTATAAATAAAAAAAAATACAATATTCCAAACAGACACTCTGTTTGTAATATTGAAATAACCGTTTTTTACTACATGTATATGAATATATACTGTAGATGCACCAAAATAATATTTTTTTACAGTTTTTGTCTGTCTGCCTGTTTTCTGTTTGTTCAGGCTAATCTCTGAAATGGCTGAACCGATTTTAACGGGAGTTTCACTGGCAGATAGCTGAAGTTATAACGAGTAACTTTTATTCTATAACAATAATTAGCATTCCGTATCGAGTGTTAAACCGCGAGCAAAGCCGCGGAAGCAGCTAGTAATAAATACAAATCTGCCGGTCGGTTATTAGCTGTCAATATAAACTGTGGTCCCCCTATTTCATCACCTTATAAAAGAAGATCGAATACATTATTATTCTTTCTTTAGAATTTTTATGATTAAAGTTTCCTCCGTCAATGTTTTTGAGATTGAGCAACAAATTATCAAATCCTACTGTATCATCATAAATTACATATTATACAGAGTATTTACTATTATAAAGGCCTAATAGGTAAAATACCTCATAATTGCCACGCTTAACAAACGAACAACATTAAACTATTTCTTGTTCAGTATAATTTAGTCATAGGTGAGCATACACTACCCACTACTGGCACTAAATATCACATTTCATATTAAACAGCGTTAAACTGTTGCGGTAACTTTATTATGCTACAGTTATGTTTAGGACTTAGAGTTGGTTTAACTTTGATTAGTTTGCTTTCACTTCTCGGCTTCTCACCTCATTTCTAAGTTTGCAGAATTCAAAGTTGTGTAACCAAAATAGAAGAAATTACTTGTGCTATAAGAGTCATAGTCATAGGGCTCATGTGACATGTGCCTGATCTTTATGAAATAGGTAATTAAAATAAAACTGAGTGCGCTGGCCTAAATCAATTATTATTATTATTTTTTATTTTATACTTCATGGACACACCAGTAACAGACGGTTACTCACTCTTTTCTATCTTCGTGGCTTAATTTTCGTTTTAAGATAAATAAAAATTATATGAATCTAAAATTAAACTGAAGAGCAAACCGCCATCTTCCTTTTGTACTGAGGTTTTTGGCTTGTCCTAAGTCAACAATGTCTGCCCCTACCAGAAAGTAAATCACAGTGTGAAAAGTTAAAAACTCATACAGAGCGAACAAAATTACAAACTACGAGTCCTTCCACCTTCGTTCTCAGGAGTGACAGATTTTTAGCGATAAATATTAGTTGCAGGTGTCCATAAGCACGATTCATGAAATGATATGATGATGAACCCATAAACGGGTTTTGGTTACTTAAATATTATAATCATTGTCATTGTAGAAGCGTGCTCGTCGCGACCCCTGCCAGCCCTTTTCAGGGCTGCAATTCTACACAGCTGCGCACCCATGCCAACGAGGGTTAGGGCGTCCCCCCAAGGCGACGCACACCAGTTCGTCCCCGTTGGTGTGAAATGCAGCGCGCAAAGCGGCGATGGGGACCGCCACCCGTCACGCACAGCCCGACACGGTGGAAGGTGGAGGACGGAGTGCAGAGTTGGCACGTGGAATGTTAGAGGAGGCATGAGAGATAAGACGAATGAGTTGATTGAAATAATGAAAGAAAAAAAGATAGATTAGATGATTAAAAAAAATTAAAAAAATATTAGATGAAATAGAAAAAAAATAGATAGATATGTAGAGATAAATAGAAAAAACTCGAGACTTCTCTGGGTTCGCTTTAAATCGGGACTGACGAAGTTATTCCTTTTGGCTGTTTATGCGCCGGTAGCTTCGTCGTCCAGAGCTGAGCTGGAGGAGTTAGGGAGAATGTAAGAGAAGTTCTAGACTTGGTTAGAGGAAACGAAAGAATTGTTGTATGTGATGATTTGAATGGATGGGTTGATACCGCTCGGTCAGGGTACGAGTCGGTGCTTGGAATGTTTGGCGATAAAAGGGTTAACGATGCTGGCAAGCTTATACTGGCTGTATGCAAGGAAAAGGGTCTTCTTGTGACAAACACTATGTTTAGTCACAAGAAAATCCATATGTATACTAGAACAAGAGAGAATGAGAGAAGTATGATCGATTTATTCCTGGTGGATGACCGACCGCGAAAACAGGTGATGGATACGCGAGTGTTCATGGGTGCTGACCTGGCAACGGATCACTATCTAGTGATTACTAGATTTAGGGGTCTGTTCGTGGGTTGGCGCCACCGGACGGCGACACCAGAACCACAGTCGGTTGGTAGCATCCGAAGCTGGAAGCTTCAGGGAGCAGACACTAGGAATAAATATCAAGCAAGAGTAGCCGAAAAGCTGGACATCATCGATGTCAGGAAAGAATGTGTGAAAGAAATATGGCAGAGCCTTAAGGATGGAATGGTTAGAGCAGCGGAAGACGTGTGTGGAACTGTGAAAAGAGGCAGTAGTAAAAAGGGTGATGCATGGTGGAATGACGAAGTGAAAGAAGCAGTAAATAAGAAAAAGAAATCATGGTTAGACTACTTGGCCTCTAGTAATGATAAGGATACGAGAGAGAAGATGAAAGAAAGATATAAGCTGCAGAAAGTTCACACGATATGGAAGCGGACGAAAGGTTGTCGCACAACTTCAAGGAGAACTCCAAACTTTTCTGGAAAGAGGTTAGAAGGACCCAGAGTGGTGCGACAGCCTTAAGAATGAACAAAGTGCTTTCGAGAACCAATGACGTCCTCTCAGAAAAATCGGACGTCATGCAGCGATGGAGCGAATTTTATAGAGAAATGTATGAGTGTGATGATCTTAGTGAGGGATCCGGGGGTGACGCCGTGACTGGTACGCCAGACTCGGACCTCGATGACACAGAGGTCATCAGTATGAAAGAGGTTGAATGTGCGATTCGAAGTTTGGAATGTTTTAAGGCTGCGGGACTAGACAGAGTTACTGCTGAAATGGTCAAGTATGGTGGGCCTCGCGTCTGGGACAGCTTTCATCTGCTGCGCAATTTGTGCTGGCCGAGGGGGCTGTCCCGGATGATTGGCGATCCGCGGTCATTGTGCCTTTATATAAAGGTAAAGGTTCACATTATGAATGCGGGTGCTATCGGGCGATCAGCTTGACCAGTTTAGCAAGTAAAGTTTACTCGAAGGTTTTGACACGTAGGATGCAAGATAAATCGGAAAGATTTCTATGGGAGGCACAATGCGGATTTAGACCATGCAAGAGGATGCATGGATCAAATGTTTTCTCTCCGCATGATCACGGAGAAACTTCTGGCTGCTAACCAGAAGATTTTCTGTGCTTTTGTGGATCTTGAGAAAGCATTTGATAAGGTTGTAAGGAAGAAAATGTGGGAACTGTTGCCGGGGTATGGTGTGGATGGTCGATTGCTAAGGGCTGTGCAGTCGCTTTACTGTGACTGTAAAGCCTGTGTGCGGGTAGGGCATGACCTGTCACTCATGTTTAGCGTCCAAACGGGCGTAAAACAGGGTTGTGTCATGTCTTCCTGGCTGTTCATACTGTATCTCGACGGCTGTTTACAGAAGCTGAAAGATAGCTGTTTGGGTGTGAAATTGGGTGACATATATGTAAATTGTCTGCTTTATGCTGATGATGCAGTGCTTATAGCACCATCAGAGGCAGAACTGCAGGCATTAGTCACGTGTATGAAAGAAGAATGTGAAATTAATGGTCTCCGTTTGAATGCTAACAAAACTAAGGTTCTGGTATTTGAAAGGGACGAAGAAAGAACGAAGTGCGAAATTTGGGTAAATCAGGAATGTCTAGAACAGGTGAATGAAATTGTATACTTGGGGAGTGCGTTTAGCCGGGATGGAAGATGTGATTTAGATGTGGACAGGCGTGTCGCTGCCGGGAACAAAGTCAATGGTGCGCTGACTGCGTTAATCAAAAGGTAAGGCGTTGTGAAAAGTGCACGCCTTGCAATACATAACGCAGTGTTGGTACCGACTTTGTTATATGGCATTTGTCATATGGTTTGTTATATGGCAGCGAAACCTGGGTATGCCAGAAGAAGCATAAAAGCAGGTTGAATGCAGTGGAGATGCGATCTCTTCGTAAAATGTGCGGCCTTACCATGGCCGACCGAAAGCGAAACGAAGAGATTCGCAATATGGCAGGTTTGAAAGATGACCTTGTCTCAAAAATGGATAAGGGCGTGCTTCGATGGTTTGGACACGTTGAGCGAATGAGTGAAGACCGAATGGTGAAGAAAATATATAGCACGAAAGTTAATATTAAAAGGTGTCGAGGTAGACCGAGACTAGCTTTCGAAGACCATGTGAACAAATTGCTCGAAGAGAGGAGGGTCAAGAGTACTCGGATACCTAGACGTGCATGTATGAAGAAGATGATGAATCTGAAAGAAGCGAAAGAAGTATGTAGGGATCGTGACACTTGGCGATCTGTTCTCTCTGGCTACCCCGTCAGGGATTGTGCGTCAAGATAAATAAATAATAATAATAATAAAAATTATAATCAAAATAGAGAATAAAGATAAAACATATAAATGAAAAAAGAAACTGTTGAAAGATTATATACTGCTAATTTTCACTTGAACCCAAGATTTTAAAAATGGATGACATGAAAAATAAAATTGTAAAAAACAGTGAAGATTCAATTAAATTAACAGATCTATTAAGACGAAACAAAAATAAAATATTCATAAATAATATTCTATAATTTTATAAATAAAATGGACGTGTGGTTACTTAGGTTCTCTTTTCTTTCCGTGAGCTGTCACGCATAAGAGTGTCACGTGTAAGAGACGATTAGGGAAAAGTCTTCAAAATGTCATTGGCTGCCACGCATAACAATCACGAAATGTGCCAGACCAAACATTCGTAGACCGCGGACTTGCAGCACTGTAGGTGCGTGAGGTTGTCTGCGATTGTCTATTCGCTGACCAGGCGTGGCAATTACAGCAAACCCTAATGGACCTATGACCTGCAGTGGACTTTTTCTAACCGTTATATAGTTATCGTATCTAAAATGGATGCTAATCTTTAAATTTCTAAGATGTGACATGGTTAATAAAAGTGATTTCCTAACGCGAAAAAGAGTCCAAGGTTTATTTGGTGGTTAGGCGAAAGAATATACCACACTATCATTTCTTCCCATGGGTGCGTAGACGACGACTAAGGAAAAAGCATTGCCATTAGTTGCTGACAGATAAATACAGTAAGCTCTGTCTACCCCAATACACGGGTAGACAGGTCTAGACTAGACAGTGAAGTCCCTTCGACCCTCCTTCCACCGAAGATATTTTCGGGACAACGTGACAGGTTGTGAGCCCGTCGCCAACAATATGATTCGTACATAAGATTTTTAAAAACCCATTGGTACGAGCCTGCCACCTGGGTCGGGTCTCGGGTCTCTTGACTCGAAATTCCGACCACCCAACCACTCGGCTATCGTGATTTTTTATATGTTGGGATAAATTACAATTTGGAAGAACCACCTCACAGCAGCGTCTAAGGTACACAGCGCCTTAAGTTCGGTGATCGCCAATGCCTTGAGCCTTTGTCTAGAGTGGTTTTTGTCCTACAGTAGATTTATGCACGCCATTGTGTTAGTATGATATGTATGCACATAAAGTATTACGTCACTGAAATAATAAACATTATCTCTTTCATTTGAGATGTAATAATCAAATCATTTAATTGCTAAATTTAAAATAAGTTATTGTTTGACATTATTTAAGGCAACGTGACAGGCCTGACTGTCGCCCAGAATACTTGTCAAAGAAACAAATCATACACAGGTTTCGAAAAAATACTGGTCTCCGGCTTTGGACATTCGGCAATCATGTTATCTTAAAAATAACTGTAACAGAATTAACTTAAATTCATTGTTGCACACTTGTACACAATTCACTTTATTTAATTATTTATTAATTAACCGACCGGTTTCACCTTACAGCATCATCAGGGTATGGACCAATACCCAGATGATGCCGTAATTATGAACAAGTGTTCAACAATGAATTTTAATGCAATGCAATTTCACCAAGTGACAACAATCGCAAGTATAAATTATGAATGAACTTACTGGACTGGATTGGACTTTTTTGTCTAGACCTTTGTCTACACCAGTATTGGAAATATGCGTGAAGATAATTATTCACGCATATCCATTAAATATTCAATTACATATTTATGTGAAAAATGTCCTATTTGGCTTGCATGCTTAAAAAAATCACAAAAATGCATCTAATCCATATATATACTCAACGCCTACTACTATGTTACTTCTAATTCAATGTCGATAAATTGGTTTAGATGTTGACATAATTATGGTTTAGATATAATAATGTTAAATAAGTATATAAAAGGCACTTCGTAACTTTGAAGCAATAAAGCACACCTATAATTTAATAAAATAAAAATATTATATCCTTTGATCTGACGAAAATATTATGCAACAAAATTTTACTATCGTGATTAAGTTACTATAATCGCATGTATAAAATTAAGGTCCCATCTAGCGTAAAGAGACGTTGGGGAATAAACAAGATTAAACGCATTACTTCAATTATAATTGAAATACTTGACCCAAATAATTTAGATAATAATTATCTATATATATAATTATAAATAATTTAGCATACTCGTATAGCCTGTTACTTCACGAATATATATTTTTTATCAGTGTAAAAGTCAAATATCTTCACGCTGTTCCCAATACTGGAGTAAACTGAGGTCCAGACAATTAAGACCTTTCGACACACCGTTCAGTGGATACTTTTTTGGGACAACGCGACCAGTGGTGACCCCAGTACAAGGAGTCAGTGGCTTCTTAAAAAACAGTTAAGCTATCGCTAGGTTAAGGATTTCTGTTTCGAAATTACCTTAACAAAATTAAGACCACCGATCAGGGTTTACGGTTCAGACTGATATCGTCAATACTGCAGTTTCTGGTAAATCATTCACCATTCTATATTCCGACTGTGGTAATTACGGAAAATCCTCCATTTTGTTGATAACAATGAAAACAATAAAGACTTAATGGTGTTTAATAAAGGAAAACGTGACATATTACTTGCAATATCGGTTACAATAGAAAATAACTGTTGAAGCTGTCAACATGCAAACAACCTTCCGTCGATTAACCCATTATCTGAAACTTTAAAAGCACCTAGTTATGAACATGTACGACCGTGTTTTAACTAACAGGAGTTTATGTTTCATTTTCATGTTCAGAAGTTCAAGCATGCCTGATTAGTAATACGAACATTAACGTCAATTATGAAGCCTGTCAGTACAAATAGGAGCAGTATAGAGAGTTCAATAAAAAATCTCATAACCTGCTTGCTATCATATTATATTAAACATGTATATACTCATTAAATACATGTATAAATAAATTTTGCTATTTTAGAAAGTAACATCATTCATACTTATTTATATTTTACTATTATTTAATTACCTTTTAAGTATTTTTAACCATGTGTTGTCTCTGACAAAACTCGTTTAAACAGAAAAAAATATTATAATTACAATCTATAATTTGATATGTAATGAGCTATATGAAAACGTATTTAACTTTTCATTTAGTTTTGAGTTCTCTGTGACCACATGTTGCACCAAGCACGTCGGGAAATTATAAATAAATACGCGATAAAAATTAATAAATTAAACGTAAATAATTATTTTATTTTTAATCATAATTTAATATAAAATAATGTAGCGCCTTATATTGAAAACAAGTGAAGCTTGTATACCAAGATGCTGTCGTGTTGCTAATTTTTTACAATTATTGTGTAATTAAAATGTAATATTACAATTACAGTTAGTCATTAAAATATCTTCATCTAGCCCAGACAATTCTACCAACTATTCAGGAAATACATATTTTAGATCAACGTGACAGGTGGTGATCCCGTAGCCGTATTCAAGTCCAAGCCAAGGATATAAATCGTACGCAAGGTTTGAAAAAAGTCATTGGCACGAGACTATCACCTGGGGATCGAACTGGGGTCTCTTGACTTGAACTTAGTTCACCCAGCCACTTAGCTTTCGTTACTTTTTGAATTAGTCATATTAGTTAGTCGTTAGTAGTTAGATATCGACTTGATAAAAATGGATAAACGTCTATCCTAAAATTTGAAAGATTTATAGTGCGCCCCGGCGAGAGTTATGTGGCAGGTAAAAGATTTGCAAGGGCGATTCGATTTAAATTCCTTTTCAAGATATCCTCATATGCGTACATTTTTATATATTATAACGACCTATCAATATAAAATAAGAAATATGTAAGAATCCATTTCCAGACTTAATAAAATAATTTACGACCTTCGATGAATTTCGCCTCGTTAACAAAGTATAATAATGCGAACAAAAAAAAAAATTTTTGTCACCTGTACTCTACATTTGATTTACAGCCTAGGACTCTTCACTTTTTCATTATAAAACGGATTCCTTTTGTAAAGTTCTACATCGTTTCAGAGTAAGCAAAGAAACATTATTAATAACTACGTTTAAAGGCTTCAAACGTAGTCATTACAGTCATGCTAATTACGCTGCACTGTTACGTTATATGTGCCAAGCTTTCTTTTTTCACTATTGTTTGAGCATATGCAGTAGTTGAATTATATCTTACCTTAAATAATAAATATCTTCATGTCATTCCCAATACAGGCGTAGACGAAGGTTTAGACTAGACAATTAAATTCTTTCAACCCATCATCAACCGAAGATATTTTAGGACAATGTGTTAGGTGTGCTTGGACATAAACGTCTTTTATGTCTAAGCCAATATAAATTCTTACACTGATTCCACATGGCCGAATAATAAATATAATAAATGAATATCAAACTAGGATAACTCTATTCAGGTTATATATTTTGTTTATCCTCACTCTATTTTCAAAGTCATAGGCTTAAGTTTATATAAAATTTGTATAAATTCTATATATTATTATTCTATATTTGTATTATATCAACACACAATGGTTATCCAAAAGGTATGTTTTCTATTTCCTTATCCAAACAATTTGTATATACTACTTTAAATGTATCATATATCTCACGATAGCCGAGTGGCTCGGTGATCGGAATTCGAGTCAAGAGGTTCGAGTTTAATCCTCATGTGGTAGGCTCGTACCAATGGGTTTTTTAAAACTTTTGTACGACTTTTATCATTAGCTTGGACATACTCGTAAAGACGGCGACGGGCTCACCACCTGTCACGTTGTCCCAAAAATATCTTCAGTGGAAGGTAGTTCGAAACGACTTAATTGTCTAGACCTCTGTCTGCCTCTGTATTGGCAAAGGCGTGAAGATATATTTATCATATATATTTTTATATAAACATATATCTCTAACTCGGTAAATATGCTTTCTTTCATGGCACCATTTGGCAGCTCTGTCACTGGTTTGAAATTTTAGGTAAAATATTTAATCTGTATACGTTCATATTATAAAGAGGTAATATAAAATTTGCGAAGTTATTTCATTGATGAAGTTATTCAACCCCATACCTCACCTAGTATAAAGTATTTATTGTCAACATCGCTCGAAGCTTTGACACATAACGATACTTTAAAACTTTGATAGCGAAACTAGTTATAAGCACATTGATAGGTTTCAGAACTTAGATAAAGTTGGAAAACTAATAGAAAGTTATAATTTACCGAATAAAGTAAGTTTCACATAGTTAAGTTAGTTAGATTATAAGTACCTATTACATATAGCACGCGATTTCCTTTATCTCATTTGTAACAAATGTTTTACAAATAATTGTTTTATGCATTCTACGATCGAAGAACGTCCACTAAAAGACAATTCGCTATCGTATGGAAGCGTTTCTATAATCTCCACGCTTGGCAAACAGTTAAAATCTTTTGACGCTACTGCATTTCGGTGATAATCAAAGTTTTGGTCTAGTATTTTACGAAATTATTTTTATCGGATTCCATTGTTATTTTTAAAGCCCTTTCCATAGATTCCATTAGTTGCAGAGGCAACTAAGAACTAAGGTCTAAGACTAGAACACCCTTATAGAAAGAAGGGGTGGGCATATTTTTACAACGTTACCATACATCACTTATTTTCGTAAAGAAAAATCACTGAAAGACCGATGCGAGCAAAAACAACACAGACCGCGTTTTTCTTGTCAGGTAGTCTTGCAGTCGGTTCCGGTACTCGGCATTTAAAAAAAGGAACTGCTAAAAAAATTACAAAGCGCGCAACAAAGAACGGAGCAATTAGAAAGGAAACATAGGAAACTGAAATTCTCCGGAGTGTAGGTAATGTTTACTCTCTGAAATACTAGCTAAAAAGTAGTTTGCTTATGTTATTTATTAGGAAATTTATTTTAATGGAATTTTATTTATGTTTTATATAATTTAATTGTTGTCAAATTTTCAGAATTTAATTAATGATTTCTCGCGAATACACTTAAATAAAACGATTATTTGTTTTATGTCTTCACACAACTTCCCACACTGGGGTTGAGAGCCTACACAAAGAAATCCCTTCGACACATTTTCCACCGAAGCCTATTTGAGTCAATGTAGCACAGGTGAGCGTATCGCCGTATTAATGTGAAATAACGGTACACCATACTTACATACATACATTTTTACACACATAAATATTCAAATATACATATAACATCCATGACTCGAGTACAAACATTCATGCTCATTACACAAATGTTTGCCTAAAAATGTCTTCGGTGGAAGGTGGGTCGAAAGGACTTAATTGTCTAGACCTCTGCCTATCCTTGTATAGAGAACGGCGTGAAGATATTTATTTATTTGCTCCCAGCGGGATTCGAAATATATTCTTCAAAGACAGGGTCATTGCCAACTAAGCTATCGCGTGGTTACTGATTTGATTTAAGTAAAACAAATACAATACTTTCATTCCTTTGTCAAATTCCCAACGAAATATACTTACTAATTGAAATTCACTCACGAGAAATTAACGGTTAACAGCGCATTACCTTTACCTTTCCTAAGTATTAATTCCAGCGGAATGTTGGGCTATTACAGTTTGATGTCATAGAACGTTAGGTTCGAATATTTTCTACAAATGTAAGTTAGGGAGGATGGATTTCTAAACTTACATTACTAGACTTACATAACGTTTTTGTTCGAAGAAAAATAAAATAAAAAATATCTTCATGCTATTATCAATACTGGGGTAGACAGCGGTCCAGAAAATTAAGTCCATTTGATCCATTTTTGATCCACATTTTTTGGAACAATAATCAGAATATCATTACATAGATATATATATGAGATAGTTTAGTAATGCTTATAACATATGACTTTCTGTTATAAATAATTTGCATCCTTCCCCGCATGCCGACACTTTAACGTTGGTTACGTTAACTGGCGTTTACTGGCGGCGGCGTCCCCGTGAATGTCAAGTCTCATTTTGTGAAGGAAAACCTTGAAAATTGTAATGGTTGGCAAAAACATTCGAGATTTGTAAATATCTTTAAAAATGGCAGACCAAAATTAAGCAAACCGATCGTATTCTATCTGGTAAACAAGGGGGTGATTATGGAAAATCCTCCTAAAGGATCAGGCATGGGTTGATATTCCATAGACTGTAAAAAAAATAATATATATCTTCACGTAATTTCCAATACAGGGGTAGACAGAGGTCTAGTCTAGACAATTAAGTCCCTTTGACCCATTTTCCACCGAAGATATTTTCGGGACAATGTGACTGGTGGCGAACCCATCACCGTCTTTATGTCCAAGCCAACGATATAATCCGTACATAAGTTTTTGAAAAACCCATTGGTACAAGTCTGCCACCTGGGGTTCGAACTTGGGTCCCATGACTTGAAATTCCAACCACCCAATCACTCGGCTATCGTGACATTTATAGACTGTAAAGTAGGTTAAAACCAATTTTTTCTACCAAAATCCATATTTTCTAGATTTCTACCACAACAATTTTGGAAGGAAACAAGGCTTTCCTTGTTTCCTTCCAAAGATTGTTGTGGTTTTCCTTGTTTATTTCCTTGTGTCCTTTGACAGCTGACTTTGCTTTTTGCACTCTGCACGCTCGTTCTCTGACCAGAAGACCACCGAAACGAATAGTGTTGGACTCGGATCTCAGAAGGAGAAACATCACCACTATATGCATCCACGATTACGACATCACGACTAGATGCTGTTGGCCCGGAGACCTTTTATCTGTAGAGACGTGCGAGAGCAAAGGCCCGCAGGTGAACCACAACAACCATATATTTTCTTATGTTAAATATATTTTATTGTTTATGCAAGTTATTAAGTATCCGTTAGCCGTTTTGCATGTTTGAATAACAAAAATCCAAACGAACAATATTTTTCATTTATTATATTAAAAGGTAATAGTAGTTAGCAATGTATTAGTAGCATTATTATTCTAAATTACGATTATTGAGTTAATATGAAATTTGAGTTTCTGTAATGTTACAAATATGAAGATATTAGCAACTACAAACATGGAAGTGGTGTCGTTTTGAAACTAATTGATTTCAACTAATGATTTTAATTAAACTACGTTTAACTTTCTTGATCATCTAAACTATTTCCGAATCACATTTTGCAGAATTCGGATAATTTACCTTCTGTAGGATACAAACTTTTCCTATCCAAAATTTAAATTAAAGGCTCACTGATAAATGGTGTCAATTAATTTTAATTATTAAGATGCTAAAATTTTATTGAAGTTTCCAACAATTTTTTATGTAAGGAAGATTATAATTTTTAATGGGGGGAAGAACGTAATTAAGCAACAAAAATATTCATTTAAGCTATAGTTATCTTTACGCCCTTCTCAATACAGGGGTAGACAGAGGTATATACTATTAAGTCTGTCGCCGTCTTAATGTCCACGCCAACAATATAAATCGTTCATAACTATTGAAAAAAACCCATTGGTACGAGCCTTGGTTATCGAACTCGGGTCTTTTGAGTCCAATTCCACTCGACTTTCGTGTCTGTTAAGCTATAGTTACAACGTATAACATATTCAAAAAAATATACTCACAACTCCTTTTGTCATTTTCTTAGAATGCTGTAACAATGTACCAACTTCACGTTAAATTTAAATGTATAGTTTTCAGTTCTCATTACGAACTAAAATTTTCTGACAAATATGTGGCACGGTTTCAACTCTACCGTTAATACTTGTGGTACAAAATAATATGACATTTATTAAGGTATTTTATTTTAATTACTTTGATTTATGTGATCAATTTTAAAATTTTATCTGTTTATAAAGTAAACATAACAGTTACTTTTTTATTTATTTTTTATTTATCTTCACGCACAATCCCTGACGGGGTAGCCAGAGAGAACAGATCGCCAAGTGTCACGATCCCTACATACTTCTTTCGCTTCTTTCAGATTCATCATCTTCTTCATACATGCACGTCTAGGTATCCGAGTACTCTTCACCCTCCTCTCTTCGAGCAATTTGCTCACATGGTCTTCGAAAGTTAATCTCGGTCTACCTCGACACCTTTTAATATTAACTTTCGCGCTATATATTTTCTTCACCATTCGGTCTTCACTCATTCGCTCAACGTGCCCAAACCATCGAAGCACGCCCTTATCCATTTTTGAGACAAGGTCATCTTTCAAACCTGCCATATTGCGAATCTCTTCGTTTCGCTTTCGGTCGGCCATGGTAAGGCCACACATTTTACGAAGAGATCGCATCTCCACTGCATTCAACCTGCTTTTATGCTTCTTCTGGCATACCCAGGTTTCGCTGCCATATAACAAAGTCGGTACCAACACTGCGTTATGTATTGCAAGGCGTGCACTTTTCACAACGCCTTGCCTTTTGATTAACGCAGTCAGGGCACCATTGACTTTGTTCCCGGCAGCGACACGCCTGTCCACATCTAAATCACATCTTCCATCCCGGCTAAACGCACTCCCCAAGTATACAATTTCATTCACCTGTTCTAGACATTCCTGATTTACCCAAATTTCGCACTTCGTTCTTTCTTCGTCCCTTTCAAATACCAGAACCTTAGTTTTATTAGCATTCAAACGGAGACCATTAATTTCACATTTTTCTTTCATACACGTGACTAATGCCTGCAGTTCTGCCTCTGATGGTGCAATAAGCACTGCATCATCAGCATAAAGCAGACAATTTACTTTTATGTCACCCACTTTCACACCCAAACAGCTATCTTTCAGCTTCTGTAAACAGCTGTCGAGATACAGTATGAATAGCCAGGAAGACATGACACAACCCTGTTTTACGCCCGTTTGGACGCTAAACATGGGTGATGCCCTACCCGCACACAGGCTTTACAGTCACAGTAAAGTGACTGCACAGCCCTTAGCAATCGACCATCCACACCATACCCCGGCAACAGTTCCCACATTTTCTTCCTTACAACCTTATCAAATGCTTTCTCAAGATCCACAAAAGCACAGAAAATCTTCTGGTTAGCAGCCAGAAGCTTCTCCGTGATCATGCGGAGAGAAAACATTTGATCCGTGCATCCTCTTCCAGGTCTAAATCCGCATTGTGCCTCCCATAGAAATCTTTCCGATTTCTCTTGTATCCTACGTGTCAAAACCTTCGAGTAAACTTTACTTGCTAAACTGGTCAAGCTGATCGCCCGATAGCACCCGCAGTCATAATGTGAACCTTTACCTTTACATAAAGGCACAATGACCGCGGATCGCCAATCATCCGGAACAGCCCCCGTTCGCCAGCACAAATTGCACAGCAGATGAAAGCTGTCCCAGACGCGTGGCCCACCATACTTGACCATTTCAGCAGTAACTCTGTCTAGTCCCGCAGCCTTACCACATTTCAAACTTCTAATCGCACATTCAATCTCTTTCATACTGATGACCTCAGTGTCATCGAGGTCCGAGTCTGGCGTACCAGTCACGGCGTCACCCCGGATCCTCACTAAGATCATCACACGCATACATCTCTCTATAAAATTCGCTACATCGCTGCATGACGTCCGATTTTTCTGAGAGGACGTCATTGGTTCCCGAAAGCACTTTATTCATTCTTAAGGCTGACGCACCACTCCGGGTCCTTCCAACCTCTTTCCAGAAGAGTTTGGAGTTCTCCTTGAAGTTGTGCGACAACCTTTCGTCCGCTTCCATACTACTCCTTTCACGCACTTCCTCAATCAATGCTTTCGTGTGAACTTTCTGGAGCTTATATCTTTCTTTCCTCTTCTCTCTCATATCCTTATCATTACTAGAGGCCAAGTAGTCTAACCATGCTTTCTTCTTCTTATTTACAGCTTCTTTCACTTCGTCATTCCACCATGCATCACTCTTTTTACTACTACCTCTTTTCACATTTCCACACACGTCTTCCGCTGCACTAACCATTCCATCTCTAAGGCTCTGCCATATTTCTTCCACACATTCTTTCCTAACACCAATGCTGTCCAGCTTTTCGGCTACCCTTGCTTGATATTTATTCCTAGTGTCCGCTTCCTGAAGCTTCCAGCTTCGGATGCTACCGACCGACTGTGGTTCTGGTATCGCCGTCCGGTGGCGCCAACCCGCGAACAGACCCTAAATCTAGTAATCACTAGGTAGTGATCCGTTCCCAGGTCAGCACCTCGGAACACCCGCGTATCCATCACCTGTTTTCGCAGTCGGTCATCCACCAGGAATAAATCGATCATACTTCTCTCATTCTCTCTTGTTCTAGTATACATATGGATTTTCTTGTGACTAAACATAGTGTTTGTCACAAGAAGACCCTTTTCCTTGCATACAGCCAGTATAAGCTTGCCAGCATCGTTAACCCTTTTATCGCCAAACATTCCAAGCACCGACTCGTACCCTGGCCGAGCGGTACCAACCCATCCATTCAAATCACCACATACAACAATTCTTTCGTTTCCTCTAACCAAGTCTAGAACTTGTCTTACATTCTCCCAAAACCCCTCCAGCTCAGCTCTGGACGACGAAGCCACCGGCGCATAAACAGCCAAAAGGAATAACTTCGTCAGTCCCAATTTAAAGCGAACCCAGAGAAGTCTCGAGTTCACAACCTCATATTCAGTCATAACATCGACCAACCGAGACGACAGCAGCACCCCCACTCCCTGGCAGGCGCTCTCGCTCTCCGGGACTCCGGACCATAGAGCTAACGCCCCGCCAGGGAGCTCTTCAGTACCACTGCCCTTCCGCTTGGTCTCCGACAAACACACGACATCTAATTCTCTTTCTTTCATTATTTCAATCAACTCATTCGTCTTATCTCTCATGCCTCCTCTAACATTCCACGTGCCAACTCTGCACTCCGTCCTCCACCTTCCGCCGTGTCGGGCTGTGCGTGACGGGTGGCGGTCCCCATCGCCGCTTTGCGCGCTGCATTTCACACCAACGGGGACGAACTGGTGTGCGTCGCCTTGGGGGGACGCCCTAACCCTCGTTGGCATGGGTGCGCAGCTGTGTAGAATTGCAGCCCTGAAAAGGGCTGGCAGGGGTCGCGACGAGCACGCTTCTACAATGACCCCCAAACAGTACAAAAATTATTATATTAATGTAATCATTACACGAGTTCAATAACCAGGTGGCGGGCTCGTATCAATTGTTTTTTTTTTTTTCAAAAACTTGTGGATTATATCGTTGGCTTGGATATAAAGACGGCGACGTAGTCACCACCTGTCACGTTGCCCCAAAAAATGTCTTCGGAGGATGGTGGGTAAGAGGGACTTAATTGCGTGAATATATTTATAATTTATATTTATTTATATAATGGGTGGAATGGGTACAATCGAGCTTTTTTTTTCTTTATTAATTGAATTAAAAATAAATTAATTTAATATGGTTATAATGATTGACAAAATTAATAGAAAAGCATGGAGAGCCGAGAGCTAAAGCTAGTTTTGTCTAAAAACAAGAAGGACCAGTTTTAACTTTCTCTAAGCAAAACCAGTTTTCAACTTTTCCGTACAACTTTTTCAATATAGCTGTTCTCACGGACCTGCTAGCTTAAATAAAAATCAATATACTAGGAAAGAAGTTCAATTATCGGGTAAAGTTTAATAATTTCTGGAAACACTACTAGATAATTTATGTTTTAATTTGACATACACATTATATCTATTACAGCATAATAAAGTGTCAATCGATGTAATATCTGTGGGTGAATGTAATACATAGCGTTTGTACTGAAGGTACAACAAGCCCCATTTAGGCGATCAATATCTTATCAAAACATTGCGGCAAAGCTTTAACCACAATTTGGTTTTGACTTTTATGGTCACTTATTCATACAAAGATCCTCCACTGTTTCCGCCACAAGTTTCTTTTACGTGAATTATTAGCATATAACCGTCTCCGTCCCATCTATGTGTACATAATAATGCTAATACAATAAATAAATTTGTAAATGTTGTTTACGTCCCTAACGTAAGAATCGTGACACTTGGCGGTCTATTCCCTCTGGTTATCCAGTCAGGGATAATGTGGTTATACATAAATAAATAAATATATAAATAAAAATGTTTTGTTGTAATTTTATTTAGTGTTTGAAGTTTTTACGATTCTTTTTGTTTTTTTTTGTTATTCTATTTTTGTTATAATCTGATGTCATTTCTCTGCGCTATGTAGTTATGCGCAATATGTATTATATTATACGCAATATATATTTTATTTGGATGTTACGGTTTCCTAGAACTAAATTGTTCAATGAACCGAGGATTGGCTATATCAGTGTACAATTTTTCTAGGTAATTTCATCTATATTCCTTCTACCTATTTAACTGTTGTAACGTTACGATTTGGTAGATACTTAAAAATATTATAAATACAATTTATCAAATCAAATGTATCAAATTGTAAATTCGAACTCAAAGTCAACACCGATGAAAGTCTCATATTTATATTTCTCGAATTTCCATATACAGGGATTACCGTAGGCCTTGACAATTTAGTCTCTTTGGCCCCGTATTTCTCAGGAGCTTATTTGGTAATAACATGACAGGTGGTCATAAGTTTAAAAAAAACTCAATGGTACGAGCCTACCTCCTGGGGATCAAACTCGAATTCCGATCACCCAACCACTATATAGGCTATAACGATTAATTCATTTATATGTTTATTAAATATTTATTTTTGTTACAAATCATAGATGTATGTTTTTGTGAAATGGATAAATGTTCGTTACTATTTCACGGAAAAACTACTGACGGGATATTGATGCAACTTTACAGCTTATACACCTGAAGATTTTGTGTAATTTGGCCATTACATTACAACAAGTACAGTCGGAATAATTCCTACCCTCTGAGAGCTAAGTTTGGTTATATGTCAATGTAGAATAACAGATATTGATAATTGTTTTTAATAGGCATTTGTACAGGTACTGATGAAAGAGTAAAGACTCTGCATTAGGTTTGTAATTAAGTTAATGTTTTGATTGATTCTACGAAAAAGCTTTTAAGGTGGAATTTCATTTCAGAACTATGTTGTGGGTCTAGCAATTATTCGAAGGTATTGCTCGACCTAAATCAAAGTAATGTCGATAGCCTTGTTGGATCTCAGTACAAGAGTTAAGTTAATAACATTCTATTCTGAACATGTTCAATATTAAGTTCATGTAGTCTTTAATCATGTTGTTTAACAATGTAAAAAGCATAATATTTCCGCATTTCCCATTATTAAAGAAGTCTAGGGTTTCGGCAATTTTGTCCTTTCGACTCACGTTTCACCAGAGCTTATATGGAATAACGGTGGAGATGAACTTATCGCCATTTTAGTGTCCAAACCAACGATACATATCCAATTTTATAACTGAGACTCAAAAACAAAAAACAAACTAACAAACTCATTGAGTTTTCAGATTGAGACTTACTCCAGTTCAAATTCTGATAACTTTTAACAGTGGTAGAGCTTTTGTTGATGCATGAATGGGTCGGCTCGACCGGGAAGTACCACGACCTCAGAGAATACCGGCGTGAAGTAGAAGTCTAACAAACTTATGCGTTTCGTCTGGTGAGTGCAGGTAACCGGTGGCCCACACACCCCCTTCCCCCAATTCTGGGGGAGTGGAGCACTGTAAGGGAGGCAACGCATCTGCTAAGCCTCTGGTATTGCGGGTGTTCATGGGCGGTGGTAATCACTTACCATCACGTGAGATTCCTGCTCGTTTGCCTCCCTTTTCTATAAAAAAAACACATCCACTCGTTTATCGTGGTGTTTTATTTCTTGCTTATATATTTATTATTGTTTTCTATATTACTTGTATGTTATTTGTATTTATGAATTATAACTAAAAATACAGTAAATTAGTAAATATTTTGTTTTCAACGTTTTACATACATTAAATAAATACCCATTTGCTTTCGCCGGAATCTGCAAACTGTTTCTCTTTTGTACTGTGTGTTGGTCAATCCCTTATTTTCTAAATTTCAAAAGTGACGTCAAGAAGCATTAGTTAACTCGTTGTGGTTATTGATGATCAATACTATTAATCATAGTTTTTGTGTGTTTTCTATCTATTTTGTATTTATTTATTTACTATGTATGTATATATTAATACCTATTTATTAATATGTATGTTTATTTTATTATTTTTTTTATGTATTATTATGGTATTTAACAAAATATATTTTAATATTGTTTAGTTAGTATTTATTAGTTAGTAAGTGCATCACAAAACGCACCACCTCCTACTGTTCTTAATTCCAGTTTCTCTTTAGCCCTAAGGTTGTCTGTAAGAGATCGCTCGCTATTTAGCGATAAGACCGCCTTATTGTGTATACGTATGTATTAAGATTTCTCTGTGTTTTTTTATTTCCAGTATATGTGTGGTGTACAATAAAGTAAATACTACTACAACAACTACTTGTAAAGTCACGATTGCCGAGTGGTTGGGTGGTCGGTACTTCGAGTCAAGAGACCCGAGTTCGATCCCCAGGTGGTGGGCTCGTTCCAATGGGTTTTTCAAAAACTTATATACGAATTGTATCGTTGCCTTGGATATAAAGACGGCAGGCTCACCACTTGTCACGTTGTTCCGAAAATATCTTCGGTGGAAGGTGGGTCAAAGGGACTTAATTGTCTAGACTTGACTCTGTCTACCCCTGTATTAGGAATTGCGTGAAGATATTTATTTATTTTATTTTACTACTACTTGTGACAGTCAAAAAAACCAGAGCCTTAATCTCGATGTTCATGCCCTCTCTCCCGCAGAGGAAATATATTTTTGTCGGGTGCCTTTCAAGATACCGAAAGATCTCTAATAAATAAAAAAAAATATCTTCACGCAATTCCCAATACAGGGGTAGACAGAGGTCAAGTCTAGACAATTAAGTCTCTTTGAGCAATCTTTCACCGAAGATATTTTTGGGACAACGTGACAGGTGGTGAGCCCGTCGCCGCTTTAATGTCCAAGCCAACGATGAAATTCGTACATAAGTTTTTGAAAAACTCATTGGTACTGCCACCTGGGGATCGAACTCGGATCTCTCGACTCGAAATTCCGACCACCCAACAACTCGGCTATCGTGACTAATAAATAACACTAAATAATACTAGTCACCATTAGGGTCTTCAAGATTTTTCCCTTAGTCGCCTCTTATGATACGAACGGGAATAAAAGAAGGAGATTTATTCTTATGCCACCGAAACAATTTCGAATTAGAGCCTCACAATTCAGGGAAATACATTATGTATGACGACGACATCTAATAAAGGTGGGCTTTTTGAGCTCAATAGAATTAAGGTTTATCTATCCGGGTATGTTATTTTCTTTGTTCCTCGTATTTTTATTTAACCTTATCTGAAATTCAAGTGCCTACTAAACATTTTCCAAGCAAGATTATTATACAGGGGACCTTTTGGTTAGGAAATCCTTAATATAATAAGAGCACCTTCGCGTATAATAATGTATCTGTATTTATATGTAAATGTAAGGAAAATATTGCGACAAACTTTTTCAAGTACTCATTTTATTCTATAACAGAATTATATAAAGCCATTGAAGATTTGAACACATTGATAAAAACTTGGTTGAACACATTGATGAAAAAGTAATATACGAAAATGATTAATGTTGAGAAGCAGTAAGAAAGTTACTAAAGGACTTAAAGTTAGCACATCGTAACTTGAACTCGAATAATCATCGAACATACCTCGAGTCGAACTAATAAAGCCCTTTGAGACGTGAGCTCATTAGTTGCATCTCTGTGGAATAAAACAACATCCATAGATTAGGAAGGAGATAAAGTTTGATAACGGCGTGCCGGGTGTATCTCTATTTAACGATAGTCTAAAAAATGAGAGAAGCCAGCATTGGATAGCAGTTGAGTACTCTTTTAAAGTTGTTTGGCAAAAACCTGAGTAATTATGAATCAATTAATAATAAATAATATTAATAAATAACTTTAATTCTAAGAAATTTTATTCTAATATAATTGCATTGCCGACTTATACAAACAAAAGGAAAACAGAAAGAAAATGTTCATTTTCTAACGCAAGATAGCCACCGTACATAACTTGAATTCCTGCAGCCTATGATAGTAAAAACTGTGTTATCGGTTACAGTATCAGAAATTGGGAAACATATGGAAAAATAGGAAAGTAGTTTGGGAAGGGGATAGATAATGAGTCTCCGGTTACACCATTAACCAAAAGAACACAAAAGCAGATGGTGCTTCTAGTAAACGCTGGTATTTTCTGAGGCCGTAGTAACAATCTGGTGGAGCAGGCCTATTCATTCAGCAGCAGATTTGCCGCTTGGCTCTATCATGAAAAGGACTTTAGCCATATTTAACCCCGACTGTAAACATGGATTCTCAATTTAGGGGTATGTTCTTTTTTAGCATTTTTAATTTTTATGCTCCGTCATATGTAAACCGAGGTTGAAAATTATTTTGCCACCGGCTTCCCCTACTGTTCGATATGGGCTCACTAACTTTGTGCCCTCTACGTTTAAACTATTCGCTACATACTCGTTCTTACGTTTTTCTACATGGTAAAAAAAATTAAAACAAGTATGCAATTTTGATTGATTTTTAAAGCATATTTATGCTGAACTTTTGAGTTATTAATTTAAAGAGAAAAAAGTTAAAATTTAAACTGACACTGGCGGGATTCGAACCCGCGACCTTCGCCGATCCGTGGCAACGCTCTTACTTCCGAGAAACCGTGTCTTACACGCATCACTTGAAATTTTAAATCTGTATTCTCTTATATTACTTATGCCTTTTTTATTGGCATAGGCGCCATCTATTATCCCTTTTGCAAGAGACAATTTGATAATCCTGACTTTTCAAGATACCGAAAGATCTCTAATAAATAAAAAAAAATATCTTCACGCAATTCCCAATACAGGGGTAGACAGAGGTCAAGTCTAGACAATTAAGTCTCTTTGAGCAATCTTTCACCGAAGATATTTTTGGGACAACGTGACAGGTGGTGAGCCCGTCGCCGCTTTAATGTCCAAGCCAACGATGAAATTCGTACATAAGTTTTTGAAAAACTCATTGGTACTGCCACCTGGGGATCGAACTCGGATCTCTCGACTCGAAATTCCGACCACCCAACAACTCGGCTATCGTGACTAATAAATAACACTAAATAATACTAGTCACCATTAGGGTCTTCAAGGTTTTTCCCTTAGTCGCCTCTTATGATACGAACGGGAATAAAAGAAGGAGATTTATTCTTATGCCACCGAAACAATTTCGAATTAGAGCCTCACAATTCAGGGAAATACATTATGTATGACGACGACATCTAATAAAGGTGGGCTTTTTGAGCTCAATAGAATTAAGGTTTATCTATCCGGGTATGTTATTTTCTTTGTTCCTCGTATTTTTATTTAACCTTATCTGAAATTCAAGTGCCTACTAAACATTTTCCAAGCAAGATTATTATTCAGGGGACCTTTTGGTTAGGAAATCCTTAATATAATAAGAGCACCTTCGCGTATAATAATGTATCTGTATTTATATGTAAATGTAAGGAAAATCTTGCGACAAACTTTTTCAAGTACTCATTTTATTCTATAACAGAATTATATAAAGCCATTGAAGATTTGAACACATTGATAAAAACTTGGTTGAACACATTGATGAAAAAGTAATATACGAAAATGATTAATGTTGAGAAGCAGTAAGAAAGTTACTAAAGGACTTAAAGTTAGCACATCGTAACTTGAACTCGGATAATCATCGAACATACCTCGAGTCGAACTAATAAAGCCCTTTGAGACGTGAGCTCATTAGTTGCATCTCTGTGGAATAAAACAACATCCATAGATTAGGAAGGAGATAAAGTTTGATAACGGCGTGCCGGGTGTATCTCTATTTAACGATAGTCTAAAAAATGAGAGAAGCCAGCATTGGATAGCAGTTGAGTACTCTTTTAAAGTTGTTTGGCAAAAACCTGAGTAATTATGAATCAATTAATAATAAATAATATTAATAAATAACTTTAATTCTAAGAAATTTTATTCTAATATAATTGCATTGCCGACTTATACAAACAAAAGGAAAACAGAAAGAAAATGTTCATTTTCTAACGCAAGATAGCCACCGTACATAACTTGAATTCCTGCAGCCTATGATAGTAAAAACTGTGTTATCGGTTACAGTATCAGAAATTGGGAAACATATGGAAAAATAGGAAAGTAGTTTGGGAAGGGGATAGATAATGAGTCTCCGGTTACACCATTAACCAAAAGAACACAAAAGCAGATGGTGCTTCTAGTAAACGCTGGTATTTTCTGAGGCCGTAGTAACAATCTGGTGGAGCAGGCCTATTCATTCAGCAGCAGATTTGCCGCTTGGCTCTATCATGAAAAGGACTTTAGCCATATTTAACCCCGACTGTAAACATGGATTCTCAATTTAGGGGTATGTTCTTTTTTAGCATTTTTAATTTTTATGCTCCGTCATATGTAAACCGAGGTTGAAAATTATTTTGCCACCGGCTTCCCCTACTGTTCGATATGGGCTCACTAACTTTGTGCCCTCTACGTTTAAACTATTCGCTACATACTCGTTCTTACGTTTTTCTACATGGTAAAAAAAATTAAAACAAGTATGCAATTTTGATTGATTTTTAAAGCATATTTATGCTGAACTTTTGAGTTATTAATTTAAAGAGAAAAAAGTTAAAATTTAAACTGACACTGGCGGGATTCGAACCCGCGACCTTCGCCGATCCGTGGCAACGCTCTTACTTCCGAGAAACCGTGTCTTACACGCATCACTTGAAATTTTAAATCTGTATTCTCTTATATTACTTATGCCTTTTTTATTGGCATAGGCGCCATCTATTATCCCTTTTGCAAGAGACAATTTGATAATCCTGACTTTTCAAGATACCGAAAGATCTCTAATAAATAAAAAAAAATATCTTCACGCAATTCCCAATACAGGGGTAGACAGAGGTCAAGTCTAGACAATTAAGTCTCTTTGAGCAACCTTTCACCGAAGATATTTTTGGGACAACGTGACAGGTGGTGAGCCCGTCGCCGCCTTAATGTCCAAGCCAACGATGAAATTCGTACATAAGTTTTTGAAAAACTCATTGGTACTACCACCTGGGGATCGAACTCGGATCTCTCGACTCGAAATTCCGACCACCCAACAACTCGGCTATCGTGACCAATAAATAACACTAAATAATACTAGTCACCATTAGGGTCTTCAAGGTTTTTCCCTTAGTCGCCTCTTATTTGATAATTTGATAATCCTGACTTTTCAGTTAGGAATTATCAATACAATAACGCCAACTTATTTTTTTTATGCAATTTGTTGCAGTTGTGCGTTTTTTATTATGCAATTTTTATTGATTTTTAAAGCATATTTATGCTGAACTTTTATGTTATTAAATTAAAGAGTAAAAAGTTAAAATTTCAACTGACACGGGCGGGATTCGTACCCGCGACCTCCGCCGATCCGTGGCGACACTCTTACGTCCAAGCGAAGGTGACGCTGTTACCGCGTTATGTTATATGAGTGGAATAAATATATCCTTGTTCCGATGTCTCAACAGCCGAGTGGTTGGGTGAACGGAATAGTAAGTCGAGAGACCCGAGTTAATCCCCAGGTGGCAGACTCGTACTAATGAGTTTTTTCAAAAACCTATGTACGATTCATATCGTTGGCTTGGACAAAAAGATGGCGACGGTCTCACCATCTTTCAAATAGTGTCAAAGAAATGTCTTCGGTTGTTCGACCCACCGAAGATATTTCCACCAGTCGAAAAGTGGGTCGAAAAGACTTTATTGTCTAGACCTCTGTCTACTCCTGTATTAGGAATGGAGTAAAGATATTTATTCGTTTATTTTAAATTTATTTATCTAATTCTATTACTTGTTTATTTAATTAATAATATATTATTTAAATTTTAATCAATAAATGGCATTGTTAAGTTAAAATATAATAATACTAAAATTTTAGTTTATCGATACTATCGATTTTGAGTTACTCTACAATAGATAATCTAGAATAATATTTTTTTTTTCATTTATTGAAAGCACAAAAAATAATTTTTTGGTTTCATTTTTTCGACATAAGATAGCTCATGATTTTAAGACGACTGGGACATGCGGAGTGTCTGGCAGCAAAAACACAGGAAGTGCGAAGCTTCCGTAGGGTTCCTTTCCCTAACGACGTCTCGACGTTACGTAACGTCTGCCTCAACATTTTACCATCGATTATGTGAAATTTTTGCTGTGAAATATGATAGTTACGAGTAACAGTTTTCAGTCATAAAAATAATGATTGAGATCAAATTTCATAGATTTTATACCGTCACTGCATAAACCGCACAAAGGTACATTATTTGTTTCTACTTATCATCAACCATATTAGATCTTTTAAAATGATTTAGGTTTGATTTATAAATTTTGTGTGACATAAACCAAGGAGATTTTCTATGTACTTTAGTCGCTTATTACGACACTATTATTTCATATTCTGCTATCACACTGCGACCAATAAAATGAACACAAGTTGCTTTAAATCATTACCAAGTTCGTAACGGCCGAACTTTCGGGTTTAATATTTGATCCAGGATCGTCCATCGTTACAATAGTAATGCTTGTTTTTTGTTTCTCTTATGTTACAATCTGAAAGGATTAGAATTTATTTGGTCCCATCCCTAATCGTTTCCTAATGACGTTTTCAACAGATTATTAGCTATAACTGTTGTAAAAATGTTAATTTTCTTATTTATATGAATAAATACGTTATTTTGTAAAATAACCTATATTTTTTTCAAGTAACTATTTGCACAATTGTTTTTTGTAAGCAATTTCTAAACCACAAATTCGTAACATACTAGACGTCACTGACGCTTTCGTTACAACGGTATTTTCTTGTGGGAGAATAAGCAATCTTATGATAAGTTAGTTACCGACGCCCATAACACTTAAATTATCATCAACATTACAACACCAAAAGGTCCACAGGAGCTTTGACTATCTATTAGAAATAAATTTCTAAAGGGGAAGGAAAGACAATAAAAAGAAGCAGCATGCAACAGCAAATGTAATCGCATGGCTCTACGATGATTTTGGTCATGAAGGAGTGTTTTATTTTGATAATTTATGATTCCTTGTTCCATTTGCTGTGAAAATCAACAAAGAAAGACACTAGTAGAATCATTATTACAATTTTATTTGATATTTGATGTACGATGCATGTTAACAAAAATTTTATAAAATCAGAATATCAATTTATTCTTTTGCAATAGTTTTTGGAATGTTGACGGAAATGTATAGGAAAACTTAGATAAAATGTTTTTGTGAGTGATAACACAATATAATACACATTAGCGATTACATAAAAAGGTACTTTCTGTTTTCCATATTTTCCGATTCTCCATCGGTGTTCCATACTTTTGGTGAATTTAAGACTTATCTTTCGAACCAAAAATTCTAACAAATAATAATCTGCCGTATCGATCGAGCCATTTTTAAGTCACACGTCGACAACCATATGGCTATTGATTTTATTGATATAGGAGACAACTGTACAATTTAACCTGCCTATACAAACTTAGAAGTGGTTATACGTTAAACTGATTATGCGCAAGTATCTAATGACTTTGGAAGCTAAGCCTTTGTTCGCCTCTAGTACGTGAAATATAATATGCTGCTATTGTAGACGACAAAGCTCAATTACGACCTTGTTGATGCTTGTACAGTATACATATGTTCGAAGAAGAGGCAAGTTTCTTCTATGTTCGAAGAATTTACAATCTTAAATCAAAACCTACATATATATGTAGTTTCATGTACATGTATTTTTTGTTTTGATTTCTTTGCGATTTCGTATATTACTACTTGGAATATAAAAATATATTTAAAAATAAAATTTATATAGAATTAAATTAAATTCCTCCGCAAGGTCCGAAACTAGTCGGTACCTACACCGATTATTTATTTGTGAGTTTAGCCGTTTTTAATTAATTGGTTATATATAGAATATAGTCTTAATTAAAAGTTTTTTTTCAAAATCGGTTTTGTTTCAAAACCGATTTTGAATTTGAGGCAACAAATATAAAAATATACACATCCGAATCGAGAACCTCTTCCTTTTTTGATGTCAGTTAAACAAACTTCTTTTTTGGAGATTGTTAGTGAATTATTAAAAGTACGGTACGGAACAAAGGTTAATTTTGTTCCCACCAGGGATAATTGTTTATCTCCTGAACGTAGCAATTTTTGTCAAACCCTACCCAAATTACTGTCAAAGCGACGGTGTACAATATTATACCTGCTAATTAGTAACCGCTGCCTGAATTTTCAAGGGCTTAACATTTCGAAAGCAGAATAGTGAATGAAATGTTGACAAAGGTCCTGTTTCAATATTTGAGACTGCCACGCTGGATCAGTGTGGGTTTGCGGACTACATAATATATCATTTCCTCGTGATACTTATAAGAAATTCAAATTAGGTCAACATACAGGCGCATATATATAAAAGCCCTCCAAGTAATGTTATCGATTTCGAATTACAGCATTTTATTAATAAATATTAAAGTGAAGTAATTACAGTTATAGAAACCATAAAATAATCCTTAAACAAAAGAAGCCAAGTATGGCTGTGTTTAGGTATTGTTCGTGACAAGGCTTAGTGCACGGTAGATTAATTTTCACAATGAGTCGTGTTGACTGTCTCGAGAGCTTTCCACTTCAAAACCATATAGTCATATTTGTTTTAGAAAATAAAATTATTTATTAAATTTGATTTAAATAATAAAACTTCCCGCGCATAAAATAAAAAGATATTCGTTTATTTTTACATTACTTACTCACGAATTAATATCTAAATAAATATCTCAATAGTGATGTCTTATACAAAATTGTTAAGATAATTTCAGAGACACGGTATATCTGTACATCTTTACGATAGTTTGAAAACGATACTTTAAGGATCGGGAAGTAAAGCCAAATCTTGAAAATGCACTTAGCTACAGACAAGTGCGGGATCACCATCCTAAAAACTACCAGAACAAAAACTATCTAGATAAAAATATCTAAATCTGCCATGTCTGTGCATTTTAATAAAGGTATTAGTAAAGGAAAAATATGGATTACCAAAGCGTAAAGGATCGTATGCTTTTGGTAATTAATATTTATTCTAAGCGTTAATCCATTCTTTTTTTTTCTTTAACAATAATAGTATATATAATTCCCAACTGTAAGAAGCTTGGCGAAACTTAATAACCGGAAATAAAGAAATTATAAACTCGTACTTCACTGAATATCAAGTAACTTTACTATACTGTAAAATTATATTAGTTACATCTCTTAATGATCTTGTAAATATAGCAGAATCTCTGCATTAGCTCTATAACATGCTACGTGCCGAAATAAATCACGTACCCGCAACGTGTTGTATTAGCATAAATTAGATAAAATGAAAGTTATGTGAGAAAGCGGTACGAGCTTGAAAGAGTTTTTTGTTTCAGTGAGTTCTTTTTTTGACTGTAATAAAATCATTTCTATCTTAGGAAAGCAACGCAACTTTTTTTAAGGATTAGGATATATACTCTTTTTTTATCGTTCGGTACATTAGTAACGCTGAGCGACTTTGAGCTTCCTAATATAGCCAGGACCACGTCTCAGTGTCCCTCCGAAACATAATTTTTTTTGGACACATGTGAAAGGGACATTTACATGAGGTAAAAAAATATTGGCCAAATTGCCGCCGTAGCAACTTTGCGTAATTGCAACCAGCCTTTAAAGGTAACCAAAAAAAAGTCTTCACGCCATTTCCAATAGGATAGATATAGGTTTAAACAATCAAGTCCTTTCGACACGACATTTTTTCGAAGACATTTTGTTGGGATAACATGGCAGGTGGTGAGCCTGTCCCCTACTTTATGTCCAAGCCAAGGATATAAATCTTGAATGACGTTTTGATAATGCCCTTCTTGCGAGCCTACCTGGGAATCGAACTCGGGTCTCTTGACTCGATTTCCAATCACCCAACCTCTCGTAATGCGAACCTTAACGCGAGTAGATGTCCTTGTATAAATTTCTTGTATCCTGTCCCCATGGCCCGAGTGCCTCCGCTCCAAATGGCACAAATAAGACCTTCTACCAACCAACAACATGGGCTACCTGTATATTTGCGGTGCTTATCGCTCCCTCGCTCACACGCCCATCACTGCTACCACTCCAACTTTACGTGTAGTCCGGAAAACATATAACCACTCTATATGTACACGCATATTCCAGGCAAAACTAGCCAATTTTTCCATGCAGTAAGTATCATTTCGTCAGGCATCTTTCAATCGTTTCATATCGGCCCGTAGTCGACTTTTGGCCCCAAAATTGCAGATGTTTCAGCACGGGTTTAGATTTATCGTGAATATGTTAATCGACAAAGATATAGAAAAGATAAGATAAAGGAATGCGACCAGCGCTACGTTGGCAAACTAGTTCGTGATGACCCAAATGATCGACTTCTATATCACTGCAGTACCGATGGTTCATTCGTTTTTCACCTAGTCTGAGGCTGACGGAAAACGAAAATGTTGTTCTATCTAATAGTGTCCCTTTTATAGCTTTGAAGCTTTTTTGAACTTGTATGAAAGTGGCATGAGACTTGGTCCTGGACCAAGGACTATGAAGTCCTTAAGAAGCTGAATTTATGAAGAAATGTTGGTCCGACAGAATTAAATGACGCTAAGCGCACCTGGCCTCAATCAAACACGAAACCTATACATTACCAAGTGATGGGCAAACAATATTTTCTACGCTTCATACTTTTGGAAAACGTAGACCACCAAGTCTAGTAGGAAGGGCGGTCTGTGTCCAGATTTTATAATTTAAAATTTTTAAATGTATCATGAGGTTAATTTATAGGTTAATATGTACCAAGAGATAAACCTGATAAATTTGAGTCAAAGCGTTAAATTTAGAAATTATTTTGTCTTATTCGAAAGCTATAGTCGGCCTTAGGTCGATACCTACTCAAATCTCGTAGAACTGAGGAAGTTTTGTCACCTATAGTTCCATCCATATACCAGAATTTTTAATGTAAATTTGAAATATATGCGTAGATTGCTGAAATAAAGTTGTTGGAACAAATAGGTCATTTTCCTGATAATTTGCCTGCTGTATCGTATGATTTCATTGTGGTTATCCACGAGTTTTATTGGACTACTACTGCCATTTATAATTGTCGGCGAAGGGTATTCCACGTGAGGCAACTCGTAAGTGTGTGAAAACGCAGTAAGTTCAATACAGGAAGATGACCGTTCAAACTGCCTTCCGTTTCGCAAGTGAAGCCTCGAGAATATTCTGAAGACATTATATATCAGAAGTCAAATGACATTGACAACACATACTAGTCAAATCTGCTCTGTCACTTCCTGTATCGACCTTACTCAAGCGCACTACTTGTTCCGAAGACTTTTAATAGATGGCGTTGTAACTAAAATTGTTGCCTAATCTTGATTCTGCAACACTCCCATCCTATGAAGCACACGTCCTCGTGTGTTATTCTGAAACAACAGAAAACTCTCACACAGTACCTCGTTTGACTCTTTACCACAAAAGAAACAGACTCTATTTTTTTTTCTCTTGTGTCGATAAAAACTCTCTCTACAAAATACTTAAACTTGATTCAAATGGATAGATTCATAACGTCTCTACCTTTACAACGTTGAATATCTCTACATGACACAAATACTGAAAATTAAAGAAAATCACTTTCGTTAATGAACCAAAACGGAGCATTCACAATTCACAAAACAGTAAAAACAATCTTCACATTTACCACAAATTAACATACCTGTAATATTTATTTCATTCAACGGCTTTAATTATCGTGTACACATCCCCTCTTGGGATCGCCCAGTCCATGCATCCCCACCTGGGATCGCCAAGTCCAACGACTCTACGGTTTCCTCCGAAACCCGACTCACACCAAATCAACACGCGTAGCGCGTATCCACGGACTACCGTTCCACATGGTAGATGCCGATTTCTACTGGACTACGGCTACGTAATAGACTGGTACGGTCCACTGTTCCCCAAGGCTCTCACATACTCTACTCTACACAACAATCCACCAGAATGAAATATTACCTAACCTAGTCTCAAGCAGACTCAGCATGCTCATCTTCCGAAATGGTCTCTACATTGTCGGTCTCACTTATGATTTGCTCTGTTTCGGGCATTCGTCTAAGCCTATCGTGAACGTACTTGCATGTACGCCTTGAGTTTAGTGCCTGTAGTGTGTATCGATCTCCGTCTAGTACCTTCATAACTTTAAAAGAACCTCTATACTTATGGTCAAGCTTTTTAAAAAAAATATATAAAAATATAAATATATCTTCACGCAATTCCCAATACAGGGGTAGACAGAGGTCAAGTCTAGACAATTAAGTCCCTTTGACCCACCTTCCACCGAAGATATTTTCGGGACAACGTGACAGGTGGTGAGCCGTCGCCGCCTTTATGTCCAAGCCAACGATATTCGTACATAAGTTTCTGAAAAACTCATTGGTACTGCAACCTGGGGATCGAACTCGGGTCTCTCGACTCGAAATTCCGGCCACCCAACAACTCGGCTATCGTGACTTTTTTGGTTTCGTTTTTATTCTGTTAAAGTCACAGTTTCTTAAAGTCGTTTACCATTAAATTTACCATAAATAGTTTGTTTAACAAGCGCACATTCGGCTCTAGAATCGTAATAAAAATGAAACTGCTCACCAGAGTGATGGATGGATGCAGCAGGCGCGTTCACGATGTAGATATCCACTCTTTTTCTTTCAAAAGAGCAACCACCGTACCATCGCTCGCTTCCCTAGAGCTTCGCTTTGGACAGTTTGAAGCGTAATGTCCATGATCACGACAGTGGAAACAGGTGATCCATTCAGCTTTACCCGTATCTTGATTCTGAAACATAATGATAAGCGGCTGGAATATGTCGTTTTCAAAAACGCAAAAGTTCAGATAAAAAGTCACGATAGCCGAATGGTTGGGTGGTCGGAATTTTGAGTCAATAGACCCGAGTTCGATCCCCAGTTGGTAGGCTCGTACCAAAGGGTTTTTCAAAAACTTATGTACGAATATCGTTGGATTGGACATAAAGACGGCGACGGGCTCACCACCTGTCACGTTGTCCCGAAAATATATTCGGTGGAAGGTGGGTCGAAGGGACTTAATTGTCTAGACTCGACCTCTGTCGACCCCTGTATTGGGAATTGCAAAAGTTCAGAACTTTTTGCTGGAGTAATGAGTTATCGCGTGTTTGGAAGAGCTTAATGATGTGCATGGGGTAGCAACGGTTTGTTTTTTTGTTCCAACGTTTTCGTTCTAGAAATTGTGACCTACAATACATAATAAATAAAATAAATATCTTCACGCAATTCCCAATACAGGGGTAGACAGAGGTCTAGTCTAGACAATTAGTCCCTTTGACCCATTTTGACCTACAGAAGTTCTTAAAACATAATATAAAAATATACGCATGTATAAAATATGTAAAAATTACAGAAAAGGCATGTCAAAATACTCATGATTTATACGTACAACAGTCATGTACAAGTATTTTAGTAGTTACTCGGTAAATTCTCATAAAGGGCCTCTCTAGATTAAAGCCGAAACACATGGGAACGCAGTAATTTAGAATACGCAACGAAATGCCTTTTGGTCTAATATGAGAACATTTGGAAGATTTATAGATTACATAATGCCCTTTGCTGCCTTAGAGACAATCGTAAAATTTTACGGCGTAAATGTTTCTATTATAAAGTACGAGCAAGTATGTTGTAAGAGTGTTGGGGTTATTTATAAACTGATGTACCGACCAGTTAATAAAACGACTACATTACTAGAACTAAGAAGGATTTGACAACAGACTTGTGGTTGATAGTCGACCCAATGTCGAATATGCCATAACGGAAATGCGCAGACACGTTGGTTTAGTCACAATTACGTATAATCAATTATGTAAATATTATCACATTATAATTAACGATCGACCATTCCGGATAAGTAAGTATAAGTCTTCCATATATCGCATATGTAAATATTTAGTATGTTCATTTTCTGTTATTTTTTTAATATTTTATGTTGAATTTTCGTCTTGTATTCATATTCATATTTGCTTGGAACCTTAATTATGTTATTTCAATACATACATAATACTTTATGTTATTAAAAATAAATAAAAAAATAAATTCGAGTCGAGAGACCCGAGTTCGGTTCCCAGGTGGCAGGCTTGTACCAAAAGGTTTTTCAAAAACTTATGTACGAATATCGTTGGATTGGACATAAAGACAGCGACGGGCTCACCACCTGTCACGTTGTCCCGAAAATATATTCGGTGGAAGGTGGGTCGAAGGGACTTAATTGTCTAGACTCGACCTCTGTCGACCCCTGTATTGGGAATTGCAAAAGTTCAGAACTTTTTGCTGGAGTAATGAGTTATCGCGTGTTTGGAAGAGCTTAATGATGTGCATGGGGTAGCAACGGTTTGTTTTTTTGTTCCAACGTTTTCGTTCTAGAAATTGTGACCTACAATACATAATAAATAAAATAAATATCTTCACGCAATTCCCAATACAGGGGTAGACAGAGGTCTAGTCTAGACAATTAGTCCCTTTGACCCATTTTTGACCTACAGAAGTTCTTAAAACATAATATAAAATATACGCATGTATAAAATATGTAAAAATTACAGAAAAGGCATGTCAAAATACTCATGATTTATACGTACAACAGTCATGTACAAGTATTTTAGTAGTTACTCGGTAAATTCTCATAAAGGGCCTCTCTAGATTAAAGCCGAAACACATGGGAACGCAGTAATTTAGAATACGCAACGAAATGCCTTTTGGTCTAATATGAGAACATTTGGAAGATTTATAGATTACATAATGCCCTTTGCTGCCTTAGAGACAATCGTAAAATTTTACGGCGTTAATGTTTCTATTATAAAGTACGAGCAAGTATGTTGTAAGAGTGTTGGGGTTATTTATAAACTGATGTACCGACCAGTTAATAAAACGACTACATTGCTAGAACTAAGAAGAATTTGACAACAGACTTGTGGTTGATAGTAGACCCAATGTCGAATATGCCATAACGGAAATGCGCAGACACGTTGGTTTAGTTACAATTACGTATAATCAATTATGTAAATATTATCACATTGCAATTAACGATCGACCATTCCGGATAAGTAAGTATAAGTCTTCCATATATCGCATATGTAAATATTTAGTATGTTCATTTTCTGTTATTTTTTTAATATTTTATGTTGAATTTTCGTCTTGTATTCATATTCATATTTGCTTGGAACCTTAATTATGTTATTTCAATACATACATAATACTTTATGTTATTAAAAATAAATAAAAAAATAAATTCGAGTCGAGAGACCCGAGTTCGGTTCCCAGGTGGCAGGCTTGTACCAAAAGGTTATTCAAAAACTTATAAAGGAATTAAATCGTTGGCTTGGGCATAGAGACGGCGACGGGCTCACCACCTGTCACGTTGTTCCGAAAATATCCTCGGTGGAAGGTGGTTCGAAGGGACTTAATTGTATAGACTAGACCTCTGTCTACCCCTAAATTGGGATTTGCATGAAGATATTTAGGTTGTTAATTTTCTAATATTATATATTCACGCTTAAAACCCGGGTTAGCCAGAGCATATGTAAGTCTATATGTAATAATGAACGTAAGTATTCCAGAATAACACAATATCAAGTAAATCAAATTCGAATTAGTTACGAGGCTTGACATTAATCCCATAGGAGACAGACAAAGCTCTTGTGTGGGACGCTACTAGCGTCGATACATTCGGAGCGAGTCGATTAGCGGACTTTTGCATCAAGGGTACTTCGATAAGGGCCAGGCCGGCATCAGAGGCCGCTGAATCGGGTAAGTCGATCGATATAAGTCCATAAGTAAGACGATCGCTCCGTGGGCTCCTCGGGCGATGCAGTTTCACAGGAATTGTATCCGCGACGGATCGTAGCCGCTGGTGACAAGAGGGCCGGTTATTTTCTCGCTCAACGGTTAAGTCTAGCTATTCAACGTAGAAATGCAGCCAGCGTCCTTGGTACCATGCCTCGAGGATTCAGGCTCTACAATTATTGTAGTTTTTAGTTAGTAAGTATTGTAATATATTACAGAAATAACTTTGTTTCTGTAAATAAAGTATTAAAACATTCCAATAAGTCAATTTAGATTTAAAGATTATACTAACTATCCAATCCAAAATCCACTGCTGAACATAGGCGTTCCCCAAAGAATGTGTTGCATGCATCCATCGGCTCTCCGCAATGTTGTGCAGATTGTTATTTTAACTAAAGGGGACTCGTTCTACACTGAGTTTATCAGTACAAGACTACCACTCGAGAACATTTCCTCCCAAAGCTATGTGGCCGGTCAATGCCTCTTTAGCGTGCTAATCCTTACGTACCCGTGAATGTCTTCGTTACCCGAATCACCCAAAGAAAAGTTCTTTCCATTGCTCGCTGAACATCTTCCATATCTTTTATTCCCTAATGTGCTGTAAGAGACACGCACATGAGTCGAATGAACTGAAAACTTTCTGACTACCTGCGGGAGCAAACCTATCGTGAGATTAATGTCTATTTGGTGATTATAGAAGTCCACAGCGGAAACACGTACTCAGGTAGGTTCAGGTTTCATCAGAATGATATCATATGTTACGCTGATAGCATGGAATACAAAAGTTATTGCAGAGGATGACCCGTAGAGATAAATTCTAAAATTGTGTATAAAATCATTACAAATTACCTCTAAATACGCAAGTAGTATTTAAAAACTAATTATTTATATACTTCAATGTTGTCGAAAATTATAATTATAATTTTGTTTATTTTTATTATATATACTACGACTAAACGCCGAACTTGTTGGTTTAACCCCTCAACTTCTGATATCGACATTTTCATAATCATAAAAATTGTATTAATTCTATATAAGCCCATCTTTATCGTGCGGTAACGGCGTAAGGATATTACCACTCCCTTTCTTCCCGTGGTAGTCGTAAGAGTCGACCAAGGGAAATAGCCTTGATTATCGTTATGGCAACCGATAGACCAAAATAATCAGACCGAAGATGTGCAGCAGCACCTAAAGACTGGTCTGAGACTGCGATTGCCAATCCGTTTGCCAAGCGTGGCCATTATGGCATATCCTCCCTATGGGAGAGGCTTATGTTCCCAGTGGCATAGACCTCTCACAGGCCGATATGTAAGCCCAGCTTCGTATCGCTGTGGCCCAATGTGATGTTAATTATTAGAGTAGCGAAAAATAATGAAAATAAAAAATACTGTTTTACTAGCAGCGAAACCCAGCGTTAGTCGGGTTAAAATACAACGCATATTAACATGCATTTTTATGATATATTTCTAACATAGATATTATAGATTTCTACATACTATATAAGGAGCATATAGAATATATCTAGTAGAATCAAATAGTAAGGAATTGCAACAATGTTAAGAAAAAGCTTAGTGACGTCACGATAGCTGAGTGGTTGGGTGATCGGATTTAGAGTCAGAAGACCCGAGTTCGATCGCCAGGTGGCCGACTCGTGCCAATGGGGTTTTCAAAACTTCTGTATGAATTATATCATTGGCTTGGACAGAAAGACCGCGACGGGCTCACCACTTGTTTCAATTGTCTAGACTAGACCTCTGTCTACCACTGTATTGGGAATTGCGTGAAGATATTTTTTATAATCAAATTAAATCAAATCATTTATTCACCGACATAAGAAAATACATTCGTTTATCGATAGTCATTAATCTCCACCAATCTCCACATAATAAACCACCGATTCGTAATGAGGTTCCTCTAACGGAGAAGAAACAGGCGAAAGAAACTCGCATTATACAAATATAATGTGATATTTTCTAGAAATAGCTTGGGAGCTCACCTCATTCCCAGAAGTTACCGTCATTAATATATTTATTTATATTATCATAACGCTTCCTATAAAGCTTTTCTTTAATAAATTTCTTAAACCTGTTAATAGACAGGCTTTGCACATTTACCGGGACTTTGTTTTAGAAGCATATACACCGCCCTAAGAACGAGTTACTTACTCTATGGAGTCTAGTAACCGGTGTTACAAGGTGTTAAAGTTTAGATAATGAAAAAACCTTTTTTATTTATATAACAACTCACTTATTATATTATTGAAAAAAAAAAAATATCTTCACGCAATTCCCAATACAGGGGTAGACAGAGGTCGAGTCTAGACAATTAAGTCCCTTCGACCCACCTTTCACCGAAGATATTTTCGGGACAACGTGACAGGTGGTGAGCCCATCGCCGCCTTTATGTCCAAGCCAACGATATTCGTACATAAGTTTTTGAAAAACTCATTGGTACGAGCCTACCAACTGGGGATCGAACCCGGGTCTATTGACTCGAAATTCCGACCACCCAACCACTCGGCTATCGTGACTTTATATTATTCATATATATATATATATATATATATATATATATATATATATATATATATATATATATATATATATATATATATATATATATATATATATATATATATATATATATATATATATATATATATATATATATATATATATATATATATATATATATATATATATATATATATATATATATATATATATATATATATATATATATATTATATTATTCATATACATATTTCATAAGACACTGGCATCCCTGGAACATTTACGAATTTAAAAGTTCAATAGAAAAGAAGACTTTTCTACCTCATCATTCATTGTATCAATTGACATGTAAATTCTCTTTTCGGCTGGAATCATTTTCTGAATGATATCGCAGACAATGTCTTTCTTCGTTCCTACAGTAATTTTTTCACGTAACTCTTTTATTTGATAAGTAATATACGCATATTGTAATTATCTACATTTTTTAGATAAAACTACCCGAAATTTATATACCTAAAATAACAGTTTTACACATTTCAGATTTTCTAGATAATTTCAGAAATTTTAAAAATTTCTAGATTGTAGATCAAATAAAAAAGAATATAGATCGATTACGGTAACGGTTTTTACAGATTTTGGAACATCTGGATCATTCCAGAAATTTTGAGATATTTTCAGATTCAATCCTAATGAGTTAGAAAAGGACCGAAATAAATTTTTTCACATCTTTAAATAAGTATTGATTTCATAAGTAAAATCAGGAATGTCTAGAACAGGTGAATGAAATTGTATACTTGGGGAGTGCGTTTAGCCGGGATGGAAGATGTGATTTAGATGTGGACAAGCGTGTCGCTGCCGGGAACAAAGTCAATGGTGCCCTGACTGCGTTAATCAAAAGGCAAGGCGTTGTGAAAAGTGCACGCCTTGCAATACATAACGCAGTGTTGGTACCGACTTTGTTATATGGCAGCGAAACCTGGGTATGCCAGAAGAAGCATAAAAGCAGGTTGAATGCAGTGGAGATGCGATCTCTTCGTAAAATGTGCGGCCTTACCATGGCCGGCCGAAAGCGAAACGAAGAAGTTCATAATATGGCAGGTTTGAAAGATGACCTTGTCACAAAAATTGATAAGGGCGTGATTCGATGGTTTGGGCACGTTGAGCGAATGAGTGAAGACCGAATGGTGAAGAAAATATATAGCGCGAAAGTTAACATTAAAAGGGGTCGAGAGCATTTGAGAGAGAAATTGCTCGAAGAGGGGAGGGTCAAGAGTACTCGGATACCTCGACGTGCATGTATGAAGAAAATAATGAATATGAAAGAAGCGAAAGAGGTATGTAGGGATCGTGACACTTGGCAATCTGTTCTCACTGGCTACCCCGTCAGGGATTGTGCGTGAAGATAAGTAAGTACTAGTAGTTTAAATAAGTACAAAGTCTAATAACAAAGCAAGTACATATTGCATTTGTGATATGGAACCAGCAGCAACGAAGGTACCACAAATAATATAAAAAAGTTTTATTTATTTATTTATCTTCACGCACAATCCCTGACGGGGTAGCCAGAGAACAGATCGCCAAGTGTCACGATCCCTACATACTTCTTTTCGCTTCTTTCAGATTTCTCATCTTCTTCATACATGCACGTCTAGGTATCCGAGTACTCTTGACCTCCTCTCTTCGAGCAATTTGCTCACATGGTCTTCGAAAGTTAGTCTCGGTCTACCTCGACACCTTTTAATATTAACTTTCGCGCTATATATTTTCTTCACCATTCGGTCAACGTGCCCAAACCATCGAAGCACGCCCTTATCCACTTTTGACAAGGTCATCTTTCAAACCTGCCATATTGCGAATCTCTTCGTTTCGCTTTCGGTCGGCCATGGTAAGGCCGCACATTTTACGAAGAGATCGCATCTTTACTGCATTCAACCTGCTTTTATGCTTCTTCTGGCATACCCAGGTTTCGCTGCCATATAACAAGGTCGGTACCAACACTGCGTTATGTATTGCAAGGCGTGCACTTTTCACAACGCCTTGCCTTTTGATTAACGCAGTCAGGGCACCATTGACTTTGTTCCCGGCAGCGACACGCCTGTCCACATCTAAATCACATCTTCCATCCCGGCTAAACGCACTCCCCATGTATACAATTTCATTCACCTGTTCTAGACATTCCTGATTTACCCAAATTTCGCACTTCGTTCTTTCTTCGTCCCTTTCAAATACCAGAACCTTAGCTTTATTAGCATTCAAACGGAGACCATTAATTTCACATTCTTCTTTCATACACGTGACTAATGCCTGCAGTTCTGCCTCTGATGGTGCTATAAGCACTGCATCATCAGCATAAAGCAGACAATTTACTTTTAAGTTACCCAATTTCACACCCAAACAGCTATCTTTCAGCTTCTGTAAACAGCTGTCGAGATACAGTATGAACAGCCAGGAAGGCATGACACAACCCTGTTTTACGCCCGTTTGGACGCTAAACATGGGTGACAGGTCATGCCCTACCCGCACACAGGCTTTACAGTCACAGTTAAGTGACTGCACAGCCCTTAGCAACCGACCATCCACACCATACCCCGGCAACAGTTCCCACATTTTCTTCCTTACAACCTTATCAAATGCTTTCTCAAGATCCATAAAAGCACACAAAATCTTCTGGTTAGCAGCCAAAAGCTTCTCCGTGATCATGCGGAGAGAAAACATTTGATCCGTGCGTCCTCTTCCAGGTCTAAATCCGCATTGTGCCTCCCATAGAAATCTTTCCGATTTATCTTGCATCCTACGTGTCAAAACCTTCGAGTAAACTTTACTTGCTAAACTGGTCAAGCTGATCGCCCGATAGCACCCGCAGTCATAATGTGAACCTTTACCTTTATATAAAGGCACAATGACCGCGGATCGCCAATCATCCGGAACAGCCCCCGTTCGCCAGCACAAATTGCACAGCAGATGAAAGCTGTCCCAGACGCGTGGCCCACCATACTTGACCATTTCAGCAGTAACTCTGTCTAGTCCCGCAGCCTTACCACATTTCAAACTTCTAATCGCACATTCAATCTCTTTCATACTGATGACCTCAGTGTCATCGAGGTCCGAGTCTGGCGTACCAGTCACGGCGTCACCCCCGGATCCCTCACTAAGATCATCACACGCATACATCTCTCTATAAAATTCGCTCCATCGCTGCATGACCTCCGATTTTTCTTTAAGATAATTCTTAAGGCTGTCGCACTACTCCGGGTCCTTCCAACCTCTTTCCAGAAGAGTTTGGAGTTCTCCTTGAAGTTGTGCAACAACCTTTCGTCCGCTTCCATTCTACTCCTTTCACGCACTTCCTCAATCAATGCTTTCGTGTGAACTTTCTGGAGCTTATATCTTTCTTTCCTCTTCTCTCTCATATCCTTATCATTACTAGAGGCCAAGTAGTCTAACCATGCTTTCTTCTTCTTATTTACAGCTTCTTTCACTTCGTCATTCCACCATGCATCACCCTTTTTACTACTACCTCTTTTCACAGTTCCACACACGTCTTCCGCTGCACTAACCATTCCATCTCTAAGGCTCTGCCATATTTCTTCCACACATTCTTTCCTGACACCAATGCTGTCCAGCTTTTCGGCTACCCTTGCTGGATATTTATTCCTAGTGTCCGCTTCCTGAAGCTTCAAGCTTCGGATGCTACCGACCGACTGTGGTTCTGGTATCGCCATCCGGTGGCGCCAACCCGCGAACAGACCCCTAAATCTAGTAATCACTAGATAGTGGTCCGTTCCCAGGTCAGCACCTCGGAACACTCGCGTATCCATCACCTGTTTTCGCAGTCGGTCATCCACCAGGAATAAATCGATCATACTTCTCTCATTCTCTCTTGTTCTAGTATACATATGGATTTTCTTGTGACTAAACATAGTGTTTGTCACACCCTTTTCCTTGCATACAGCCAGTATAAGCTTGCCAGCATCGTTAACCCTTTTATCGCCAAACATTCCAAGCACCGACTCGTACCCTGGCCGAGCGGTACCAACCCATCCATTCAAATCACCACATACAACAATTCTTTCGTTTCCTCTAACCAAGTCTAGAACTTCTCTTACATTCTCCCAAAACTCCTCCAGCTCAGCTCTGGACGACGAAGCCACCGGCGCATAAACAGCCAAAAGGAATAACTTTGCCAGTCCCAATTTAAAGCGAACCCAGAGAAGTCTCGAGTTCACAACCTTATATTCAGTCATAACATCGACCAACCGAGACGACAGCAGCACCCCCACTCCCTGGCAGGCGCTCTCGCTCTTCGGGACTCCGGACCATAGAGCTAACGCCCCGCTAGGGAGCTCTTCAGTACCGCTGCCCTTCCGCTTGGTCTCCGACAAACACACGACATCTAATTCTCTTTCTTTCATTATTTCAATCAACTCATTCGTCTTATCTCTCATGCCTCCTCTAACATTCCACGTGCCAACTCTGCACTACGTCCTCCACCTTCCGCCGTGTCGGGCTGTGCGTGACGGGTGGCGGTCCCCATCGCTGCATTTCACACCAACGGGGACGAACTGGTGTGCGTCGCCTTGGGGGGACGCCCTAACCCTCGTTGGGTGCGCAGCTGTGTAGAATTGCAGCCCTGAAAAGGGCTGGCAGGGGTCGCGACGAGCACGCTTCTACAATGACCCCCTATATAAAAAAGTGATTTTCTTTATTTAATCGTTCGGTTATTTAATCGGCATTGAACCTGGGATATATAAGCTGGCTAGGTTGTTTTCAATACATAATAATCATATTGATCCCAACAACATAAAATTATTATCTCGGTTTAAGAGATATAATCGGTATAAGAGCGGCAATAGCCTAATGGTTTAGGGTGCGGACTGCGAAATATGACGTCGCAGGTTCGGGCCCCGCCATACGACTATTGACGTAAACCAACTCCAGACACAAGCATTGCAGCTTAATTGGAGTGGTTTAAAGGAATACTAGTAATGTTATTCGGCATTGCTAGTATTTTTTAAAAAAATATCTCGGTTTACAATTTGTTAATATATATCATAAAATAAGCCGTAGCCTTACAAAAAAAACAGTATAATTTTCTGTTTTAAATATTTCAATGCAATAAAATGTATATTGAAGTATTTTCTGCTATATACTTTATTCGATGAGGTATAAAACATATGTGTTCAAGGAAAATACGAGGTCAAAACAATATGGATAGTTTTACTGTAGCTAAACATCTTAATGTTTCCCTTAGCAAAAATAAATTTAAAAGAATATCAGTAATGGAAAACAACCTTATTTATGTAGGGTAAGAGTGGGGGCCGTTAAGTTCCTTTTTGTCTATAAATTAAGAGAGTCGTAAATTTCTAGTTCGAAAACTTAATGTGTTTTCGATTGTTTAAGTAACAGACACCCTCTTTGAAACACAACAGATTCCTGAGTGGAGAAAATAAACGATATTGCGCAAATAGAAATTTTCTCGCATTCCAAGTAAAGTAAGTAAATTGAGATTTTATTTATTGCCATTGGAAAAGTTTTTCGAGTACATACAAAAATACGAAAGACAAAACCCATTAAACAATTACAAAATATTTGATCAAAATATTATTTTTATAGTAATTGACATAGAATTAATTTTTACAATTTTTGAATTTTTCTTCAGTGTTTATTTTGATTATTTTTTATGCATTTTTTTAATACATACATAAATTTCTGATCTAAACGGTACTCACTTTGGGATCAGAGCTAAAACACTTGTTTTATGAATCTGAAACAAGCGCAGACCTGAGACAATGTAGAAAAAGTATTCCCTACTTTGACCCGTTCGGAAATCGAACTTGGCGAAAAGCTGGTGACATTATCAAGTGTATACTGGCTGGTCAAAGGTGTAAGTAAATTATTCGTCTCGACCTTTTACCGTAGCTTGAGACAGTGTGACAGATGATGATGATTGTCGCTGTGTTAGCCTCCATATAAATCTTACTTAAGAATCGGAAAACATCTATTGCCACGAGCCTCTCTCCTGGAAATTGAACTCTGGTCTACTCTCATTTGTATTCTGATTGCCCAACCAATCTGCTTTCGTGGTAATTCTATCTACTTAAAGAATTATGAATACAGACCTCAATAAAAATTAATATAACAAGTATATAATAGGTTTATCTTAGGAGTGACAACTACTGGGTCACAACAACTCTTAAACACAATTCTGCTATACAATAGTAGTTTAAGAATTGTTATATTTCGGTGGTAAAGGGAAACAGGGTTGGATAAAATAAAAAAATAAAGATACAAGGATGTACTTATCGGCCTGTAAAATTTTTGCAAAATAGATGGCTGTCCCAAAAGTGAATTTGCCAGAATCGCATAAAGTTTGTACGATTTATATCGTTTTCTTAGACGTTAAGGCCACCAATCATGTTTTCAAAATCACTAACTATCAAGAACTGTATTGAGAAAATACATGAAAATAAAATACACTTTTTACTTAAAGACATATATTTAAAAAAAAACCTTCACGCCATTACCAATGCAAAAAATGCAGGAGTAGATAGTGGTCTAAACAAGTTTAGTCATCTCGACCCACCTTTCACCGAAGATAATTTTTGGGACAACGTGACAGGTGGTGAGGCCGTCGATGTCTTTATGTTCAAGCCAATGATATAAATCGTACATACGTTTTCGAAAAAACCCATTGCTACGAGTCTGCCACCGAGGGATCGAACACAGATCTCTCCACTCGAATTCCGATCACCCAACCACTCGGCCATCGTGCCTTTTTCTTATATTATTCTATATTAAAAAGGCCATACAGCCTTTTTTATATAACCTCCGGTATAATATATCGCCTATTGTCCTTACAACCCTTTCGATCCGAAATATACAGCCCTTATTTGTTTGTGACTTTTATTGAGACATTACTTTCGTATTTGTCCTTGGTGATCGATATTATATTTTCCTGTTCAAATTGCTTCAAGTTCCAATTATTGACATGTATATTTACGTATGCTTATATTTCTTTGATATCTAAAATGTTTATATTCTATAATCAAAAAAATGTTTAATATAAAATTGATAGCCAGAGTCTTTTTTTTTTTGATAGCCAAAGGATTTAACGAATTGAAAAGATTCCCAAAATGGCAGGTGTGAAAGATGATCTTATCACTAAAATAGATAGGGGTGTACTTCGACGGTTTAGGCACATTGAACAAATTTATCAATAGTACTCAGCAACTTAGACGTGCCTCAATGACCTAAACTTGTTTTCTTTTTTGAAACTTATGAATTTGAAAGAAGTGAAAGAGGTATATAATTATCGTGTCACTTAGCGAACTGTTAAATCTGATCTGCCGTCAGGGGTTACGCGTAAGGAATAATGAAAAAAAAATAATGAACGATAAATGTTTTTATTTAGTTTTTAAACTATCCATGTTTCCAGTGATTTAGAGCAGCTATGGTCTATTGTTACCTAACTTTTAACTTTTTTTGCAAAATATTTTTTAATTTATATTTGTGTAAAAGTACATAATAATGATTCAATGTATGCATATTATTTTAAATAAAAATACTATCTCGTGCTCGATGCTATGGATACGCCTTTCATTGTAATATCAATAACAGGCAACAATTACTTTTGTGTTGCTACAAAAGAAAAATAGTTGAACCTCAGATTGCTTTCAAGTCCGTGAGGACGGCTGGCAGAATATTTATTTCCATCGGACTGAAATTAATGCTTTACTCTCGGGTATAATTTTTCTTCAGAAGAAAATACGTGGGTTAATGCTTGATACAGAGCTACTTAGAAATTACTGGTACCTCTTAAAACATAATTGATATAATTATAATAAGTATCATAAAAACGTTGCTGCACATTTCTTCCGGTGAGGGTCGTAAGAGGCGATTAAGGTAGCACCTTTAAAATTTAATTGTCTACCTATACCTATACCCGCCATCTGGCGGGATATCCGTTCTGAACAACACAAGACAAAAACCACTTTGACCAAGACCGCTTTGGCAGACCGGTGATGGGCAACAGCGTTCCTGGTGAGAGATATCTGATGCTGCAGTCCCCGATCCACACACCGAGCGCGGCGAATATTGCAAATCCGATATAAGGGGAGGCCTGCAGTGAACTTTTACAAGCACAAAGTAGTAGCGTTGTTCGACATGACTCTCACGCCAATCTTCGTTACAGTAGCCAATTATTTTCTCAAGATTCTTTTGATTTTTCACCTCTGAAGACTTCCACGAAGGCGATATATTCTTACGTCGATACTACAAGGTAATAATTTATAAAAAAATATAACGGTGACATCAGCTACAATGTCGAACCGGGCTACGTGACTTGAACGCGTAACGGAAAAGCTAAATACAAAATAAGAAGAAATAAGGGAAATAAATTGGAACACTGTTTCGATTACCAAATTATTTCAATATCTACATAATATAATATTATATGATAATATTAAAGAAGCAATAAATAAATCCACCTTTAAACGCTTACTCTGGGAACATTACTTAACGAAGCAGTAGTAATTTCTTGTAATTGATATACACTATATTTCTTTCTGTCCTAAAATAGGTTTATTATACTTTCTTATTATAGTGACTTGTACATATGTATAAAGTATTAATGTGTGCCTTTCTTGGTACATATATGTGTTCTATATTTATTATTATTTTATTGTAATTTTGCTTTGCTTTTCATTAATTTTTTTGAATTGTCTGCTTTGCAGCCATCACTAAAATCTCTGCTCAAACCAAAAGTAGATTGGTAGAGGATGGCCGTTAGGCATTAAGTCCGACATTTTATACATTTTATTACTGTGCAAATAAAGTTTTAATAATAGGCAAACATGTCATATCGCCGATATCATCAAAATGTTGTTACACCACTGTAACAAATTGGTAATTAATTTAAATTTAGACCGGGATTTTCATTTCAAGTTTATCTGGACAAGTGTCATCTCTGAGAAAATTTGATACAAATACAAAAATAAATTGATTTAATATACGAGTATATACCAAACTTATTAAAAATATCGTCTTTTAAAAGTAGAACATTAAGAACATTTTTCGTTCGTTTATGGAATTTTGTAATAGGATCTTTTTCATGCACTTACATGCCACAAAATGTAAGAAAGAGTTGAGTATAAGTGAAGATAAAAGCATTTTTGTGTTCGCTTCCGCTTGTTCCAAACTCGGTTCCGAAGGCACCTTAAAATTTATTCCGGTTAAATTGTTACTAAGTATTAAAAGAACACGCTCTGTTTATTTATAGGTAAAAAACGTTATGTTTCAGAAATTAATACATCACTTTTTTGACGAAAAATTCATGATAGCCGAGTGTTTTGATGATCGGAATTCCAGTCGAAAGATCCGAGTTCGATTGGCCGTCTCGTACCAATGACTTTTTCAAAAACTTATGTACGATTTAAATTGTTGGATTGGACATAAAGGCGGCGACAAGCTAACCACATGTCACGTTGTCTCAAAAACATCTTCGATGCATGGTGGGTCGAAAGGACTGGATTGTCTAGATCACTGTCTACCCATGTATTTAGGAATGGCTTAAAGAGATTTTTTATTAATCTAATAATTCTATAGTATTGAAAATAATGCGTTATTTAACTTCTTTTAATCTGTCTTTCTAGGATTTTCTCCAAAGGAAATCGCAAAGTTCCAAAGAAAACTGTTTCTAATTCTATCTAATATAAATAAATGACTGAACCGCATGACAAGGTGGTTAAACGGATTGGATTTAAGGAACAGGATACATGCCTTTAATTACGGAACCAGAAATCGGAAAATAATTTACCCTTTATTCTAAAACCATCATTATTGATAAATGAAAATAAAATTAACTTAAAAGAAGATTGTAAATGGAGTAATAAAAACGAATCGCTATCCGCCTGTCACGTTATCGCAGATACACTCCGCTAAAATTTGTGTCGAAATTATTAAAGTAGTATAAATGCAGTATATATCGATCATATAAAACTTAAAAAATCACTTCGGTTAGTGAATTAATTGTCAGCCAGCCATATGTCTGATGTGCAGTCACCTCCGGGATATCTATAAAATTAAATACATCCAATTAAATCCAACAAACTCTTCGATAAATATTTATAAATGTGTAAAATGTAAACAATTTTACATAAATAAATTAAACAATTAAACAAATTAAATAAAACAATTAAGTAAATTAAACAGATTTTAAATAAACGAACAAAAAAGTATTTAAGTTTTCGCTTTCCCCAAAGTGACATTTTAAAGAAATTACCTCATTTCATGAGGCAGTACTGGTCCATTTGGCTCACTTCCAAAATCTATGAAGAAATCGGGATCCAATTTCATGCCACCATTTTCTGTGTCTACATCGAGTTTAACTATCCACCCGCCCTAAAATCGAATTTAAATTGTTATTAAATAATTACTATAAATAACTTATTTATATAATATTATCCTTACCTGCTCCGTCATCTTTGGATATATTTGTTTATCCCACGGCGAATAGAGTGATGATGAAACATATAGTCGCTTTCCGTCTAACGAAAGCTGAAGCATTTGAGGTGAGCCAAAAAGTTGCTTATTCTTCATAATAACTGGTGCCGGTGGCTCCTGTTACAATGAAGTATGTCAGTGATTATTAACGAAATTACTTTCATATCATAATTATATTTTGACCCATTACATGACACCTACTCATATCACGATAATCCAGTGTTTGGGTGATCTTAATTTAATGAATAGCGTAGAATTTGATATCTATGTTGAATTCAGAATAACGTACCGATATTGTTTTGCGGTTTTATATGACTTACATTGTCTTTGATCCCAAATAATCGTTCAACATTAGTATTATGTGCATAAGTTATTTTTCAATTCTCAAATATTCCTGTTAATATAATATTTTGTTTCATTTCCTAAATTACTTTCAGAATATTTTAAAGTCACATTGTTATCCTTTTAATGTTGATTACTTTATTTCCACCGATGTTTAAATTTTTTCTCTGAATTTAACTTTTTTATAATTGAAAGTAAAAGTAAAGTAGTTCTCTATAAAATTTTACAAAAAGATAAACACAAGGGAGTAAAGATAACTGATTTTACCATGACTAACAGTGCTTTAAAGACTTCTTTTTTAGATCTTCCTTTTATTTTGTTTTTTTTTTTTTATTTTCATACCTGTGAATCTTTATCTTCAACCACAGTTAGGTTATCGTTGACGATTTTCCCCCCGAGGCAAACTCGTCCAGTTAATCTGGGATGTTCTGGATCTGATATATCGTACTGTCTTACGTCACCATGCAGCCAGCACGAGAGATACATATATTTGTCATCCATTGACAAAAGTATATCAGATATCAAACCTAAAATAATTGAAAAACGGAACGTTAAAGAATCAGAAAACGTAGAGATTCGGAATATGACCGTTTTGAAATTTGAAAGATGATATTTTCACTTAAATGGATAAGTATAGCCTTCGATGGCACATTGCACTAATAAGGGAAGACCGGATAATGAAGAATATATACAGTGCGAATCCGAATGATTATAGACAGATGACAACGTAACCAAATTGCTCCAAAAAGAGGGTCAAGAATACTCGTATACCTCGTCTTGGGTGTATGAAGACAATAATAAATCTGATTGTAATAGATTTTATACTTGGAGATCTGTTGAGTCTGAAAATCCCATATAGGATAATGCGTGAAGAACAACCAATGATTAAAAAAACGTATGTATAACGAAGGTAAACGTAGGTATGGATAACTAAGTATAATGCTATTCGGATTTTAAAGCTTTTTTTATACCAGAGTATATTGCACAAAATTTTCATCTAGTTTTAGATGAGTTGTTTGAAGTTTTGATTATTCAATTACTTACCATTAAATTTAAATTCCACACCATCTTTTTGGACAGTTTTTGCTGGTACATCTATAACTTTATTTGCTTTCCACGTGCCATCTGAAGTTTTATAAAACCTATAAAAAAATCTTGTCAAGAAGAAATCCTTAGAGGCGGCAATAAATCTAAAGCACTACCAAATCTCATACCTGTATACGTTAGCTTCTACGGCACATCCGACAAATCCTTGTGAGGATTTAGGATCATGGAGAAACCTGATCTCGAGCGGCGCACACCCTTCTGCTCCTAAATCAATAACTTGCTGTAGTTCATTTGTTGACCATTTATAAACATTGAGTGATGTTCCATATCTCTCGGTGTTACTGAGATCTTCCGAGTGGAAACCGCTAAAAAATACGATTTTTTAGATAAAATATTGTTCAAATGAAATAATTACGTAGCATAAATTATGAAATTAAAATATTACGTTTTGAAATGCTTGGGACTGCCCCATTCTGATGCGATCATAACATCATGGTACGGTTGATACCAAAAATCATATCCAAATTTTGCTAATTTCTTTCCCTTCGTCCAGGTTCCTGGAATAAGTCTTGTTTATTAATTTTTATCTTATTTCGCAAAACCAATTATATTATATAACTTACCAGACATCTTTAAAGTATTTGAGTCGATGAGCACGAAATCACCCTTTCCGTTTTCATTTTTGTCTCCCATTGTTGAAATCATTATATCACCAGTTGCTAAGCAATGTGTCGTATGAGGGAAGCTACAGTTAAATGATTTCATCTCCGAACCGTCAATCACCTTTAAATATTATTTAAATATCCATTATTTGTTCATAATAAATGATGTTAACATTATTTTATAACGTACGAAAGGTGAATGATTATAGACAATTTAAAATGGTAATTTATAATTTTTTTCAATATTAGATTTTCCTAACATTAATCACTTATTATTAATTCTACTTAATTTTAATTTTACTCTATTAATTTTATTTTATTATATTACATTAATTGAATCTAACTTTAATGCTCGAACCTGCATTAAAAGTCACTTGTTATTAAATTTAACGATTTTTAAAGTTTAAATCGGTGAATTTTACCTCCGTTAAGGCAAACGGCCAATAATAAATGTTTATGTTAGGGCTGACGTCTGATACCAAAAGGTAAGCAGAAATTTTGCATATGTTTTAACTGTATTTAAGATAGTAGATAGTAGCTTCTACGTTCAACTAACTTAAAGGGTGTGTACTCTACGATATTACAATAAGAACTTCTTTCGGCCTTTAAGAGGAAAAGGAGAGGGAGAAGTGCTTATTAAGAATTTATTTCATAAATTTGTTATTTTTAAAGACATGATATTTTGGACTAATAAGTTCAAGAGTGAATATATATTCCACTTAAAATATTACTACTAAACCAAACCCAAATCATTATGATTAAATTACTTAATCAGAACTTCGGAGTAGTAGTGCTGTGACAGAAAGTTTAAATTATTAAAATAAAAAATTGTCTGTCATAGTTACGAATGTATTTTTTTATTTATTTATCTTTCATTATTACGAATGTAAATTGCAAGCTTAGTGCTAACTCCAGAGTAAAGGCCTAGTGTCGAATATTTTATGCATCAGCTAGTTGCTCCCAGTATAGTAATTGGTGGAATTTATATATTCACCAAGTTTTTGTGTTACATATTTTAGCTTTTCGGGATTTTCTTTACCACCGAAGATGTAAAAATTTCGACAAATTTTACTTAACTTTATGGTTTAAAGTTCTTGTTAATCTCAAGGACTATCGATAATCAAAATAGTGCCTAATTTCAACTATTAGTGTTAATTTTTGAAGCCGTAATAATAATTTACCTTATGTAACTCTGGTTTCCTAGGATTACTGCCAACATCAACCACATAAATGTTACACGAATGTAATCCAGGCAGTAAAAGAAGATTTCTCTTTAAATCAGGATTATCATAACAGCTAGAACAGACATTCCAACCACTGTGATGAAGCTCATCACCAACACTTCCAGTGTATGTGCGATGGATTACCTAAAACATATAAATATATAAATAATTAATTTATACTTCGTGAAAGTAAATGACCATTTTCCTCTTGAAAATGTTAATATATTTTTTATTTTAATTAAAATATTTTTCCTTTAATTTTATTCACTACTGACACAATAATATCGCAAAGGTAATAACAATTGTAATTTAACATTTGAAATAAAACAAAATAAAAAAATGAGTATGTATGTATGGATGATTAAACGGATTAACGCAAATCGAAACCAAAGCTTCCATGTTTGTTCCCAAAGAAGAATATATGTACCAATATGTTTTTCTAAACTTATGCACGATTTGTATCGTTGAATTTGACACTAATACAGTTACAGGCTCACTATCTGCCACGGTTCTTAAATAAGTTTCGATAAATGGGAAACGCGGGTTGATGAAAAAGAAAAAATAATAAATAGTACGTAAAAGTATGTCACTAGGTCTTTATGTTGATTCCAAATATTAATTCTGTCAATTTAAGTCTTAAACTTATGTACGAATTTCATCGTTGGCTTGGACATAAAGACGGCGACGGGCTCACCACCTGTCACGTTGCCCCGAAAATATCTTCGGTGGAAGGTGGGTCAAAGGGACTTAATTGTCTAGACTTGACCTCTGTCTGTATTGGGAATTGCGTGAAGATATTTATTTATTATTTATTTATTAAGTCTGTCAAATTAAGTAAATTTAGGCAAACAGAAAGCTCAATAAATTTCAAATTAGACCTGGCTGTAGGTATCAGAGGTAGGATCAACATCCACAGTAGCCAAATAATCCTGCTTGCTTTGATCTGGCTGCACACAAACAACGTACAATAGCTTCTCCCTCGGACCGTTTCTAAATGCATCTAAAGGAGACGCATAACCAGGACCTTTGCCTGTCAAAAGAACAATAGTCAAAACATTTTCTTTTTATTTTTTTGATAATAATTAATATTTTGTTTCTAATTCTCATAGTTGTTACAATAAAAACAGTACTCCATAAACGCTTATGATGATAGATTTTTTTACTGCTGCCATATTATAGCAAAATTAGTTTCATTGTTGTCCTTTAATTTACGCAATTTAAAATTAGAATTTAAATACATAAAAATAATTCACAATCAATTGTCGTAGAATATCTACGGCATGCCATGTTTAAAATTTTTTTTCTTCATCTTTATTCTCGCTTTTATTCACTCAGTAGTCAGTTCCCAGGACTGAAGCTATAAAATTACTTTGATTTGAACATTGAAAAGGCATACATTTTTCTGTAAAGAATGTATTTCTATATGGCAGCGAATATGTTCTTACCTTAACATTATTACATAAAAGAAACAATAATATTTTAGATTATCGTCATCCCTAAAAAAGTCACGATAGCTGAGTGGTTGGGTGGTCGGAATTTCGGGTCAAGAGACCCGAGTTCGACCCCCAGGAGGGCGGCTCGTACCAATGGGTTTTTCATAAACTTATGTACGAATTATGTCGTTGGCTTGGACATAAAGACAGCGACGGGCTCACCACCTGTCACGTTGTCCCGAAAATATCTTCGGTGGAAGGTGGTTCAAAGAGACATAAGTGTCTAGACTAGACCTCTGTCTACCCCTGTATAAGGAATTGCGTGAATATATTTATTTATTTTATTTTTCATCATCGTTGGGATCGTACAGATTGTAAATAATTATTAGTGCAATTTTTGAATAACTAACCTAATGACCGTGATTATGCTTGTTTCATAACTAACATATATTAATAAGAATCGTATCAAAATAACTATAACATGTTACTTTGATACGATTCTTACTAGTCATGTTGTACGCAGACCTGTGAAAATCTGACTACAAAAGTCCTTGTAATCACGGTATTGACAAGTTGAGGTCCATATGGTCTTTTCCACCAAATATTGACATATACATTTTTTCCAGGAAATTACTTCCATTTTTAATGCATAGTCGAAATATTGCAGATCGATAAACGAGGGTTGAAAACAAGGGGATTCTGCCCCACGCAATTTAGTAATCACATCAGGTAATGTTTGCATAGAAATGACTCCTTTGTGTTACTAATCCTATCAGTCGTCTATTGTTTATTTTGTTATGTTAATAAAGCATGGAAAATAATTAGTAATTTGAATTATTATATACATAAATTTAGCTTTTTTATGTATTGGCATAAAAATATTAAAGGATGAGTTAATCCCGAATTAAAAAAACCTATACGACGTAATGGAATGGTTCATATCATACTTTTCTATCATTTCTTTCTAAAATTATAATAAAAATATTTATTCCCAGATTCTTTTAATATTCAAAATTTATTTATGTACCAACACTATCGTTACAGACTTTTCCCCCCTAATCAGTAGTGTAGAATGTAAATATGACAACCTTAATTCAATTCACGGTTATTAATTGTTTCGATAGCTATATGGTTCAGGGTGCAGAGTGTTGGCGTCCACGGCGCTTTATTAACTAATTTGGTACGTCCGCGTGGTACAGAGAACAAATGCGGCCATCGTGATATCTCTTCTAAACTAACTTAGTTCTATCCAACCACACCCAAATCAAATAAAGTCTTTTTTTAATAAAGAATAGGGGACAAACGAGCTGCTGTGATGATAAGACGACGTAGCTCCCGTGAGTAAGTGACTACCGTCGCCCATGAACGCCTGCAACACCAGAGGAATAGCAGATGCGCTGCCGCACTTTGAAAAAGGTATTCTTGAAGGTCCCTAAGTCGTATCGTTTATTATCGTATTCTGAAACCGTTCTAACATGAGACTATACTGTGTTTTATGTAAGACCTAAATGACTGTGAAGGTGTTATATACACCATTAATATTTCTACAGTATTTAACTACACGCAGTACAAAAGCCAGGTATCTGTGTTTCTGTTTTTTATTTTACAGATAAATGTACTATCTCTCAATGAGTTCAAAGTTTAACCAAAATATTTGTAGTTTAATCGATTTGAAAGTAAAGTGAATAACAACTTTTTTACAGATTCTATATTTATTTTTAAGTTTATGTTTAAAAATGTATTGGTTATGTTAAACATTTTGTAAATTAAACGCTAAAAATTTCTGGAACATTATTATTTTGTAATATGGAAAGGGTACATGACAAAAGTAAATGATCGTTGTTATCTAATTATATGTTTTATTCTAATGTTACTAAGTTGATACAAAGATAGAACATGTAAAATAAAAACTAACCAACAACTAATATAAACAATACTAAAACGTATTTCATACAAGCCTTATCAATACATGAAATTAGACACCAAAGCAAAATATGGATATTTTGTTTTTTAACATGCAAATTTTATGACTTAACTTTTTTACTATTGGTACATTTGCTTAATAACTTATTATAATTAACTTAAATTTCATTTAATTGCTGTGTACATTGTCATTGATAAATAAAGCTAATGCCCATAAAATGCGTATAAATCAAATGTGTATGAAATAATAATAAAAAAAACATATATTTGAAGTAGATATCAAATAATAAAATTTTATAAAATGTTGGTTGAGCATAAAAGTAATTACACACTAGAGAATTTGTTCTATTGATAACATCATTCCACAGCTTATGTCAAATGTAACCAAGATTGTGAATAAATGTCACCAGAGTTGACGATGTAGATATGTACTAAATTAAAAATGTTCATGATAATAACTTTTTATATTATTATAAGTAATGAGAAAAATACTTACAACAGGACATTTTACAAAATGTTTACACAAATTTAAATAACAAAAATGAATGACCGCTTTACACGTTATCGACAAGCGAATGGATGGACAACTCTTTCACTTTTAAGTGGAATACGGGGGAACAAGACAAATGTTTACCATCTATCTCTTTCTACCTCAATAAAATCGCAATACTGATCAGGAGCACTTTTAGTAGTTAGATATGGAGTAAATATTAAATTATATTAATTTGTTATAAGTACAAACTCTATTTAAATTCATATTAAGTGTTTGGTGCGTATGAATAATGAAACAATGTTATACTTAACATTATTTTAATGATTATCAAATACTACTGAAGTGTTTATTTGTCATTGAGTTAATAATATTATGTACACAATTTTTACTCCAATTAAATTTAAACGATGAAGGTTTAAATTTTTTAATAGAAAAGCTTATCTTCGTCTAAAAAAAATATGTTTAAAAATAATAATTGTTTTTGTGACGCCTTGAAAATTTTCACAGCAATGATTTTATATTGTAAACTTGAAGCGGTAATATGAAAGGCAAATAATTTACACTTAAATCTAATTTCAAATTTATACAAAATAATATAAGGGCCTTATAGGAATATTTTATTAATTTATTCCTTATATTATCCATTTCAAACGAAGCATAAAGTATTATTCCTTTGAAATGAAATGAAATATATTTACATCTAAATTATTTCAACTTATGAGTGTCAATATATAAAGTTTCTAACGCACTTAAAGTTTTTTAAGTAATAATTTTCTTTTTCCTGTTTGTTGACTATGTGTTCGCATATAACTGTCCTGCATTATTCGCCTGAGACTGGAATGTTGGTGGAATTGGTGTCGAATTGAAATATGTCTGCTGATATTTTTGAATAAAATATGCCATAACGCTTTATCCTTATTCTTCCACAATAAATCTGCAGTCTTTTCCTTAATCCTACGCATGTTTTCTTCCAGTCTCCTAGCTTTTATTTCCATTTGTATGAGCGAGCGCGTCGTATTTGTCAAAAGACGATGCAGGTATTCATTTCTTTTTGTTTTGCTCTGTTCAGAAAAGGTTGCGTTTGTTATAGACTTGTATTCAGTTCTATCTTTGTGTGATCGGGTCTCATTTTTGGTACTCGATTTTTTAACGATAACATCACTTTGGAGTAGGACACTTGCAAGTATAATTGCTGAACCGAAACTTAGGAGCATGAGAAGTTTAGCGTGATTGTGAAAAGGTTTTAATATAAAATTCATTACAGTGTTTTAAAATAATCTTTGAATTCTGAGAAACAATCCATTTCGACGTAACCTTGAGTAATTGTTGCTTTATTGCAAAGTTCAACAAGTCATAAAATTAAAAGTCTTTACATTCACGACGCCCTCTCACGGTATGAGCGAAAACGATACTGGCTGGAGTGAAAACACGCCGCTAGCGCGACGCACCCCACAAATTTCCCGAATGACTTTCCCTCTTGAATTTAAGAAAGCACAACATTGGATATGGCATCTTATAAGCGAGGAATTTGAACATCAAATCAATTTAAAGTAGAACCGTTTGGATTGGATGGATTGCAAGTGTGACTGTGAACATTTATGTAGTATTTGTGACCTATTTGATTTATTGATTTATGTTATTACCTCCAATTAAAGTAAAAAAACTCAACAAATATTAATAAAGGCAATTAAAATTCCTACAAAAAATTCAATGATATATAAGATTAAGGTTTTTCAAGTCATTTAAGTACTACTACCTTTATTTGAAATATTGCTCAGGATATGTTGTAAATAAGGAACCAAAAAGTTGTACCTAAGTTAATAATTTATATGTCCTTTTGACCGTTCGACTGATCTGACTCAATTTTTCTAAAATATCTAGAACAATCTTTCTTAAATCATCGAAAATTACAAAAATTGTAATGAAATACAAAAAATGGTTCAGTAGTTATTTTACATATTAAGCCATTCTATTTTTTAGGAAAGTTATCCAGTAAATGATGTTTTATAAATTCATCTTATTCTTCAATAAATTCAAGTAAAAATAAGATTATTAGTCTTATTTTTACTTGTGATAACATTATGATGATAAAACAGTTTTGGGCACAGACCACTCCTAGTAACATGGAATATGTTAGTTAGTTTAGTTAGTTTTGCTTAGTTTCACTCACTCACAGAAAACATCCAAAAGATGCGTGAAAACATGTCTAATGTACAGACTTGGACCTCTTTTCAAATTTTATAATATATAAGATGTAATTGATATGAAATCAAGATTTATTATAGTTATAGTAAATTGAAAAGAAATTTAAAAGATTTTAACTTGGCGTAGATTTGATTTATGGAATTTGGCGAAGATTCGCCAAATTTACTTAAAAGTTTATGTTTGACAAATTATGCGTGTTAATAAAAACAAATTCTGTTATCATTCTACGCTTCATGTTATCGTTGGTGCGTGAGTAGCAAAGGGAGAGAGGGCATGAACTCGTCTGTCTCTCGCCTCACCTACCGTAATGTAGTTTCCTCGTACTATCTTGTTGGCACCGGTATAAATTCTTAAGGGGGCATAAAGATACGTTATGATCTGTGGTTACTCTTTTTTTTTGTAGGTTCATAAATAAAATAAATATAATATCTTCATGCAATTCTCAATACAGGGGTAGACAGAGGTCTAGTATAGACAATTAAGTCCTTTGACCCACCGTTCACCGAACATATTTTCGGGATAACATGACAGGTGGTGAGCCCGTCGCCCTCTTTATGTCCAAGCCAACGATATAATTCGTAAACAACTTTTTTTTTTAAAACCTGTTGGTTTTTTAAAACAAATTTATAAAATGTTGGTTAAAAACTATATACAATTATTTTAGAAGGATTATCATAGAGGATATATATAGATAGTTCAGTTATAACTTAACTCAGAAACATGGGTTGCTAACCCGTATAGTAATAGTAGAGTAGAGTAATAGCAGTATATGTCCTATGTTGTAATGCATGCGGCCCGGATTTAATTTTTTCATTCATATTACATGTCTTATACATAGAAACACAAAAACGAGCAATCCAGTTCGTGTAAGTAATTGTATATACTACATTCTCGCAGACGACTTAGTACTCAAAAATACTAACCAATAAACTTAGTTATCGTGATGTTCTATAGAATCACGGACCAAAGAAAACTAAACTTTTTGACGACATCCGAGGACGAGTGGCGTAAACACTGGCTTTCAAGGTGTCGCCATCTCGAGGTCCTGAGTTCGTTTCCCGGTCGAGTCAATGTAGTAAAACCACTTTTTTCACATTTTCTCGGGTCTGGACGTTTGTGGTGCCTTCGTTGTTTCCGATTCCCATACCTCAAGTGCTTCAGTATCTTACTTTGGGATAGGAGCAATGTATGTGATGTTGTCCCTATCTATATATGTATTTATTATTATAATTTATTATTATTAAACTAATAGCTTAAGCATCATATCCGAAAGTTTATTATAATGAGTATCAGTAAACCTCTATAACCTTAACAAATGGTAATTTGTTAAGGTTATAGAGGTTAGAACACCTATCTATTATCTTAAAAATTTTATAGGACTATTTCTTTTTCTTAATAACTCGGTTTGACTTTGAGAACCTAAAAGTACAAATTTAGTCCATATAAACAAAGAACCCATAAAATATTTAACAGCAGCCCCTATAAAAACGTTACAAGTTGAAGGCGAGGGCAATATCTAGGGAATCGATAGCAGAATTCGGGTTTAAACTGAAAATACGGATTTTGTATCGAATATTTACTGACATCTTGTATTCGTATTACTTAGAAGGATATAAAACATGTTTTTTAAGCGAAATTCATACTTCCACAATTTTTACATCATCATAAAAATATCATCACGCCAATCCCAACAAGGGACACAGATAGAGATCTAGATAGGTAAGTCCTTTCGACCCACCTTTCACCAAAGACATTTTTTAGGACAAAGTGACAGGTAGTGTGCCTGTCTGTCGCCGTCTTCATGTCCAAGCCAACGAAATGAATCGTACATAGCTTTATGAAAAAACACATAGGTACGAGCCTGCCACCTGGGAATCGAAATTGGGTCTCTTGACGCAAAGTCCGATTACCCAGCTACCTACTATTCATTCATTTTATCATCATCATTCCAAAATTTTCAATCATAAATATATTTTAGATTTCATTTTGAATACTTATTAGATTTCCGAATAATATTTATTCCTGGTGCAGATAAGTGTAATGCCTAATCCTAATACCACAGCGTAAGAAAATACCACCCCTTTTCAGGTTTTTTTTTAAATTATTAGTTAATTTAATCATATTTGACATTTCATAGACGAGTCCATTAACTGCCGTAATTTCATTATTATAGAGATGTCAGTATCAAAGTACCTAGCACCACTTCGCAAAAAACAAAAGTAAACGGCAAATGTTACCTGCACATAAGTGTGTATTAATTCTATACAGTGCACCACTGCCACTAGATAACATATGCTATCATCGATAAATAAAAACACGATTTTTGCCTCGTAACAAGGCTATTGATAAAGCATGATTACGCTTGATTTATTCATACGAAGTGGTACAATGTAATTTAGAAAGTACTAAACGAACATATCTTGTTAGTATTTTAGGCAAAATACTAACAAGATACGTTCAATATATTCAATTCAATATATTCGATCCCCAGGTTGCAGTACCAATGAGTTTTTCAGAAACTTATGTACGAATATCGTTGGCTTGGACATAAAGGCGGCGACGGGCTCACCATCTGTCACGTTGTCCCGAAAATATCTTCGGTGGAAGGTGGGTCAAAGGGACTTAATTGTCTAGACTTGACCTCTGTCTACCCCTGTATTGGGAATTGCGTGAAGATATTTTTTTTTTTTATATATATATATATATATATATATATATATATATATATATATATATATATATATATATATATATATATATATATATATATATATATATATATATATATATATATATATATATATATATATATATATATATATATATATATATATATATATATATATATATATATATATATATATATATGTATATATATATATATATATATATATATATATATATATATATATATATATATATATATATATATATATATATATACATATATATATATATATATATATACAAAGACAGGTAGGTCACCTGCATCCCACAGTATATCAAACATAATTCGGCAAATATTTTATTTGTTATACGCACAGTATTGCAGTCGACTTCTACAGGCCTTAAGAAAATAAGTAATTTAATTAATTGTTCAATCCACAACGAGTAAACTTAGCGATAGTTACTTATATAAGGTTAATATCCTCGACGCACTCTATCGCAGTCTGTGTCAATGGACTTGTTAATATTATTTGGTATTGATATGCAGCGTCGCATTTCGTCCACTATCACAGTTTATTAGTACCTATGTGATTTATTTGCGGGCGTGCAAGGAAAGTAATACAGCAGCGATACGAGCTCATTAGTCACGGTCCTGTCAGCTGCAACTGCTTTTTGTTTCCTTAACATTAAAACAGGTGCTCCAAATAGTATTCTTCTCTTCACTTCACTAAAATTTAATGTTTATGAAATTTGTTACAAAGTCATGCTTTGATTAATACATTCGTAAGAGATTAGTAAAAATTTGTTGCAAATTTGTCAGTTACTGATATTTTTAATATGACTGATTACTGATGCTGGGGTACACAGGGTAAAGGGGTATATAGGTGGGGTAGACAAGTCAAATACGATTTATATCTTAGGCTCAGACATGAAGACGGCGACAGGCTCACAACATGTCACGTTTTCGCAAAACAATATCCTCGGTGAAAGGTGGGTCGGTAGGACCTGATTGTTTAGATATTTGTCTACCCCGGTATTGGGAATAGCGTGAAGACATTTTAAAAAGACACATTTTACTATTGCCATGTTGTCATAACGGCCTGTAAAATCCACTATAGGACATCTGCCTCTCCCGTACGGGAAGGTTTGCCATAATCGCCTCGCTTGAGAAGCGGATTGGCGATCGCAGTACTACACAGTTTACACCTTAGATACTGAAATCTTAACATTTTGATATTGTTACTTAATAGAACATAGGACATTTAAATATAAACTGATATGGAGAGGATTTGAACTCGTCACGGGGTTCCTATCGTACCATAGCGATACTCTACCCAACCAAGCCAACAATTACCATAGCTATACTATTTCACCCGCACCAAGCCTTACCATAGATCACGCTATTCGAAATAAACTCTGGTAAAATTGTATCAAAGGGACTAATTAAATTTTTTTCTTTAACTTCATATCCATGAGTGTGTGTTTTGGCGGACTTAATGTCGGAGGCATTCTCTACCAGTCAAACTGTAGGTGGTGCCGAGATAAAAAGATGTAGGTGTTATAAAATTGGGACAAGAAAAAATATAATATACAAAAACTACGCAAATACATGGTAACAATTACATACACGCACATATTAAACGCATAATATATTAAATTTTCTCAACGTCTAAATATTCCTGACAATTATTTTTATTTTACGCTTTTCTCAATACGTATTAAGAAACCCCCTGTATTGAGAAACGCCAGAGGTTTAGACAATTTAGCGCTTTCAAACCACATCTCACCGGAGCACATTCTAGGATACGCGATATGAGGGGAGCCTGTCACCATCTTAATGTCCCAGCTAACAGTACAATATACTTACTTCGATACATTTACATAGATAAATATTCAAACATACGTATATTGTAAACATCCATGATTAGAGTACAAGCATCCATATTCATAACACAATTTTTTGCCGCTAGGAATTCGAACCCACAACCCTTAGCTTTCAAGGTAGGTACAAACCAACATGTCGGGTCCTCCTGACTATAAATAATTGTTTTATGAACAACTATTTTAATTACACACAATAAAAAAGTACTCTAGGCGACACATTAGGACAATATGTCTGTGCTATGATATATACCACTTCAGAATACATTAGTACTCTGTCTACTGCGGCATGATAAACGACACACGTCCTACACGGCGCCCGTTTGACAGTAAAGCATTACACACAAGATACCATTGTACCGCCATACAACCTATAGCTGAGTAGTTTTTCGAGTAAAATCACCTTCATCTCTTCGTTTTGTTTCTACGTACTCAGCCTTGAATGTTGAGCAGAATTTCGTAACCCAATTAATGTATTGTTAGGTTTATAATAAATATCCCCAGTATTAGTAGAAGTTTTACAGTTTAAGAGCCTGAAATTGCAGACCTTGAGGTCTGTTAAAATAGCAAACAAATTAGCTTAGAACCAAACAAAAACTAACTATAATAATCACATTATTTTATTTTTTTCTTCTTTACGTCATTCCCAATAGTGAAGTAGATAGAGGTATAGACAAGTCCTTTCGACGCACCTTCCACCGAAGACATTTTTGGAGACAGTTAGTGAGCCCGTCGCCGTCTCTATGTCCAAGCCAACGATATAAAATATAGCTGAGTGGTAGAGTGATCGAAATTCGTGTCAAGAGACCCACATTCGATCCCCAAGGCGTATTCATAAAATTATGTACGATTTATATCTTTGGCTTAGTTTTATTATACATTGTTTTAATTATTATTGTATATACATGATTTTATTAATTATTCATTATCAATCACTTCTATGCCGCTATTTGAATTAGATCTTAGAATCCAGTGTTGATAATTGGCATTATTTGTCACTGACACCCTCAATATATACTAAGAATTACAAGTAGTACTAATTTTCTTGTTAACATTTGCAAAAGTGTTTCAATAAGTCACTGTAACTTTAGTCATTTGCCACTTGTGAAGTAAAAATACACAGTTGTGTATTTTTGCTTCACGCAACTTCCCATACTGGGGTAGGCAGTGGTCAAAATAATGAATTTTTTTTGACCCACTTCTCACCGATCCTTAATTCCCTAGCCTTTTGTGTCCAAGCTAACGGACTAAATAGATAAATATTTATATATACATGTAAACATGCATGACTCGAGTACAAACATTGATATTCATCACACAAATATTTGTTTCTATCGAGATTTGAAGCCGTAGTCACCAAGGTAGAGTCACTAACTACCGAGGCTATCGGGTCGATACGAGTAAATACGTGAGCTAACTTTATAAAAGAACTTTCTATAAAAAATATAAATTTATGTATATAAAAGAAGAGAGTATTCTAATGGGTTTAAAAGCTACGTTCTAAAAGTTAGTGAGAAAAAATATAACAATGTCATATTTTAAACAATCCATTTCCCTTTAATGAACACTCTAACAATGTGCCCATGTAACATACACTCGTACCTTTTGCATAACGTTGCCTCATTAAAACTAACAAAAGGATCTATTCTTGTAAAAGCTGCTTACTTCAACTTTGATACAAAGTAATACACAATTTACTATTTCCCATTGAAATTCCAGAGACATCAAGAAAATTCCTCAAATTTTATATGCATTGTCAGTGTTTCAGCTCTTTTCTGATCAAATTCAGTTGGTTGCGTGTCGAAATCATCAAGGCTACTGAGCTGATGATGGAAACCACTGCACTCCTAATTAACAGTTACGAGTTAGGTATTACATTTAAGTTTTACTAAGAGTAGTAGTAATAAGAGTTAGGTAAATCAAATAACGTACATTTGTCGACAGAAAGTGCCCGGTTACAGTTATTTTGTTTGATAGTAAGAAATAAATCGGGCGTTTAATCTTTTCCACTTAGGGATATCCTAAGTTTGGCCCTTTTAAATATTGCCTTATTCAATATGTACTTACATATTTCTTAACTTATGATGAACAAATAAAAATTTTAAAAATCTTCAAAAAAAAGGAGAAATTCAATTTGGTTTTTTATACTCTGAACTTCGTCATACATCTGCCGATTTCTTAAATATTTTTTTTTATTTGAAAGGGAATTGTGCTTTGAAAGGGAATCCTATTATTACCAAGTGAAGATTTGATGAAAGGATCCCAGTGAAATTAAAGAAAATCTCATATTTCACAAGAATTTTAAGTATTTCAAACAAAATGAAATGCCCGATACTCAAATATGATTTGATAATAAATATCATAAGGGATAAAAATATTAAAATTATACGAACCCGAAACCCGTGGCGAACTTATGCAAATTATTCTTTTATTCTTATTATGCGAATTATTCTTATGAAATTCTAAAATGTTATTTACTGTGGTTCAAAAATATAACGACACAATCTCATTGTATGTATCAGACACAGAGTAACAAATTTATTTAAGCTTTGTTAAGCTCTCTTATTCACTTCAAACACAAACAAATATTTACATTCTTAGTTCGTGTCGAATACCCGTCTATTGGAGATATTAGACAGTTAAATAAGGGTTGCTCAGAATATAACCATTGTGTACTAAATGAGAATAGTAATATGACAGAGCGTATTGTTTAGTCAAAAGGGGTTTAGAAGGAAGATCCATTAAAGTTTTGTTTCGAATGAACAGTATAATTATTAAACAAAGATATTGAAACATATATACGCCAGATATATAAAACATTTTAAGAAAAAGTTGCGACGAGCTGTAAGACATAATATTTTGAAAGGTTTCCGACACCGGCTATTCCAACTTCTCCGAATGACTGACTACTCTGTCTTTGCTTGTCTTGAAATTACCTTTTCCGAATATGACACGAAAGCCTTTGCAGCTGCAGTTGCAGGAGCGTGTGTAAATGTTATGTATATTAAAAGTGTGGTATCTTCATATCATCAGGTGTATTAAAAGAGGAAATAAACCCCTTTAATTGCATGTCTTTATATTACTGGCAAACTTCCCCGGATTCTTTTCATTATCACTTAAATTTACAAGTCGTATGCTATAGGTATAAGACTACACTGCGCCAGTTCTTCCCGTGGGTGACCGGACAGACGCTTGTTGCCTGTGACCAGAAGTAACGGGCAACTACATGTAAGGTGCTGTATCTACTGTGATAGACTAGGTGTTGTATCTAAATATAAGTAGATCGATTGCCAAGCATTGCAATTATATAAAACCCTTACGAGAGAAGCCTATATACTGTAGACTTTACATGCCGTTATATAACTATGTATGGTTACCAAGGTCGTCAGATTCAGACAATTAATAACATACCTCAGCTTTTCTCGTGAGCCCAGTCCTTTATAGAAAAACGTATAAAAAATGTAGTTTTGGAGTTTATCGCCTTGAGCCAGGCAAGACATGGGTTGTGTAGTGTTTTATAGTATGTAATGAAAACTGCTGCGCTAAGACGGAATATTGCATCTTGAAGCGATTTAAAATAAAACGGTAAGAATATGTATAAATTGTCCTCATTATATAACCGCACTGCGAACACGTAATATGTTTTATTATAATTTATTCGCGATGCGATAGCGCATCGCAAATATCACATTCCTGTTTCTATTTCCTCTAGGAATAAACTGAATACCTATATTCGATTGAGGGTCATTGTAGAAGCGTGCTCGTCGCGACCCCTGCCAGCCCTTTCAGGGCTGCAATTCTACAGCTGCGCACCCATGCCAACGAGGGTTAGGGCGTCCCCAAGGCGACGCACACCAGTTCGTCCCCGTTGGTGTGAAATGCAGCGCGCAAAGCGGCGATGGGGACCGCCACCCGTCACGCACAGCCCGACACGGCGGAAGGTGGAGGACGGAGTGCAGAGTTGGCACGTGGAATGTTAGAGGAGGCATGAGAGATAAGACGAATGAGTTGATTGAAATAATGAAAGAAAGAGAATTAGATGTCGTGTGTTTGTCAGAGACCAAGCGGAAGGGCAGTGGTACTGAAGAGCTCCCTGGCGGGGCGTTAGCTCTATGGTCCGGAGTCCCGGAGAGCGAGAGCGCCTGCCAGGGAGTGGGGGTGCTGCTGTCGTCTCGGTTGGTCGATGTTATGACTGAATATAAGGTTGTGAACTCGAGACTTCTCTGGGTTCGCTTTAAATTGGGACTGACGAAGTTATTCCTTTTGGCTGTTTATGCGCCGGTGGCTTCGTCGTCAGAGCTGAGCTGGAGGAGTTTTGGGAGAATGTAAGAGAAGTTCTAGACTTGGTTAGAGGAAACGAAAGAATTGTTGTATGTGGTGATTTGAATGGATGGGTTGGTACCGCTCGGCCAGGGTATGAGTCGGTGCTTGGAATGTTTGGCGATAAAAGGGTTAACGATGCTGGCAAGCTTATACTGGCTGTATGCAAGGAAAGGGTCTTCTTGTGACAAACACTATGTTTAGTCACAAGAAAATCCATATGTATACTAGAACAAGAGAGAATGAGAGAAGTATGATCGATTTATTCCTGGTGGATGACCGACTGCGAAAACAGGTGATGGATACGCGAGTGTTCCGAGGTGCTGACCTGGGAACGGATCACTACCTAGTGATTACTAGATTTAGGGGTCTGTTCGCGGGTTGGCGCCACCGGACAACGATACCAGAACCACAGTCGGTCGGCAGCATCAAAGCTGGAAGCTTCAGGAAGCGGACACTAGGAATAAATATCAAGCAAGGGTAGCCGAAAAGCTGGACAGCATTGGTGTTAGGAAAGAATGTGTGGAAGAAATATGGCAGAGCCTTAGAGATGGAATGGTTAGTGCAGCGGAAGACGTGTGTGGAAATGTGAAAAGAGGTAGTAGTAAAAGGGTGATGCATGGTGGAATGACGAAGTGAAAGAAGCTGTAAATAAGAAGAAGAAAGCATGGTTAGACTACTTGGCCTCTAGTAATGATAAGGATATGAGAGAGAAGAGGAAAGAAAGATATAAGCTTCAGAAAGTTCACACGAAAGCATTGATTGAGGAAGTGCGTGAAAGGAGTAGAATGGAAGCGGACGAAAGGTTGTCGCACAACTTCAAGGAGAACTCCAAACTCTTCTGGAAAGAGGTTGGAAGGACCCGGAGTGGTGCGACAGCCTTAAGAATGAATAAAGTGCTTTCGGGAACCAATGACGTCCTCTCAGAAAAATCGGACGTCATACAGCGATGGAGCGAATTTTATAGAGATGTATGCGTGTGATGATCTTAGTGAGGGATCCGGGGTGACGCCGTGACTGGTACGCCAGACCCGGACCTCGATGACACTGAGGTCATCAGTATGAAAGAGATTGAATGTGCGATTAGAAGTTTGAAATGTGGTAAGGCTGCGGGACTAGACAGAGTTACTGCTGAAATGGTCAAGTATGGTGGGCCACGCGTCTGGGACAGCTTTCATCTGCTGTGCAATTTGTGCTGGCGAACGGGGGCTGTTCCGGATGATTGGCGATCCGCGGTCATTGTGCCTTTATATAAAGGTAAAGGTTCACATTATGACTGCGGGTGCTATCGGGCGATCAGCTTGACCAGTTTAGCAAGTAAAGTTTACACGAAGGTTTTGACACGTAGGATGCAAGAGAAATCGGAAAGATTTCTATGGGAGGCACAATGCGGATTTAGACCTGGAAGAGGATGCACGGATCAAATGTTTTCTCTCCGCATGATCACGGAGAAGCTTCTGGCTGCTAACCAGAAGATTTTCTGTGCTTTTGTGGATCTTGAGAAAGCATTTGATAAGGTTGTAAGGAAGAAAATGTGGGAACTGTTGCCGGGGTATGGTGTGGATGGTCGATTGCTAAGGGCTGTGCAGTCACTTTACTGTGACTGTAAAGCCTGTGTGCGGGTGGGCATGACCTGTCACCCATGTTTAGCGTCCAAACGGGCGTACAACAGGGTTGTGTCATGTCTTCCTGGCTGTTCATACTGTATCTCGACAGCTGTTTACAGAAGCTGAAAGATAGCTGTTTGGGTGTGAAATTGGGTGACATAAAAGTAAATTGTCTGCTTTATGCTGATGATGCAGTGCTTATAGCACCATCAGAGGCAGAACTGCAGGCATTAGTCACGTGTATGAAAGAACAATGTGAAATTAATGGTCTCCGTTTGAATGCTAATAAAACTAAGGTTCTGGTATTTGAAAGGGACGAAGAAAGAACGAAGTGCGAAATTTGGGTAAATCAGGAATGTCTAGAACAGGTGAATGAAATTGTATACTTGGGAAGTGCGTTTAGCCGGGATGGAAGATGTGATTTAGATGTGGACAGGCGTGTCGCTGCCGGGAACAAAGTCAATGGTGCCCTGACTGCGTTAATCAAAAGGCAAGGCGTTGTGAAAAGTGCACGCCTTGCAATACATAACGCAGTGTTGGTACCGACTTTGTTATATGGCAGCGAAACCTGGTATGCCAGAAGAAGCATAAAAGCAGGTTGAATGCAGTGGAGATGCGATCTCTTCGTAAAATGTGCGGCCTTACCATGGCCGACCGAAAACGAAACGAAGAGATTCGCAATATGGCAGGTTTGAAAGATGACCTTGTCTCAAAAATGGATAAGGGCGTGCTTCGATGGTTTGGGCACGTTGAGCGAATGAGTGAAGACCGAATGGTGAAGAAAATATATAGCGCGAAAGTTAATATTAAAAGGTGTCGAGGTAGACCGAGATTAACTTTCGAAGACCATGTGAGCAAATTGCTCGAAGAGAGGAGGGTCAAGAGTACTCGGATACCTAGACGTGCATGTATGAAGAAGATGATGAATCTGAAAGAAGCGAAAGAAGTATGTAGGGATCGTGACACTTGGCGATCTGTTCTCTCTAGCTACCCGTCAGGGATTGTGCGTGAAGATAAATATATTCGATTGACGATTCTGAGACGTAAAGCGTAGATGCAATTGCATTTTGATTTGATTTGTTTACCTATGGAGAATTTATAGTGCTTTCCGTTGCGTACATGATATTAGATTACGGTGAACTTCAAAGAACTTCTAAAATATCAATAAATAAACATTAATTTAGCTATGAATTTCTATCACCATTAATAACGAATAGTATTACTAAACGGTATATTTTTTTATCATACGTCCTTTCCTGTGGTTGTCTTATGAGGCGACTAAGGGAAAATATTTGTAAATGGCAAAGGCTTGGTGACAGATGCTTGACGGATGGTAGGACAAACAACTCTAATAATACTCCTTACACGAACGGCCTAAACTCTTTAGTAAACTCTGACAGGCCATTATGTATACATACATTAAGTACAAATGTATACAGGTAAGTATATTATTTTATTGTTTTCATAGTTAAGTCTAATTCATGTCATAACGAAATATTAACATATTAAATTTCTAATGCTATTTAAGTGTTTTACTTAATTTGTAATGTTTTAAATTTAGATAGAGTAATATCTATTCCATAAATAGAAACGTTTTTTTAAATAAATTCCAAGACAGCCTAGTAGTTGGATGATCGGAATTAGAGACAAAAGTCCCGAGGTCTATACTCAGGTCTAGTAGCCTCGTACCTATGTACCTATTCAATAAATGTACATGTACATTTATATCGCTGGCTTGGACATAAAGACGGCGACAGGCTCGCCACCTTTTACATTGTATCAAAAAATGTCATGGAAGAAAGGTGGGTCGAAAGGTCTTAATTGTATGGACCTCTGTCTAGCCCAGTATTCAGAATAGCGCGATGATGTTTAATTTTTTTTTTCTAATAAATTATAATAATTTGTTATTATAGGAAATTACGAAAAAACGAAATTAGCAGTTGATTTGAAAGCGAAACGAAGACATTAGCAATATGGCAGGTTTGAAAGATGACCTTGTCAAAAGTGGATAAGGGCGTGCTTCGATGGTTTGGGCACGTTGAGCGAATGAGTGAAGACTGAATGGTGAAGAAAATTTAACGCAAAAGTTAATATTAAAAGATATCAAGGTAGACCGAGACTAACTTTCGAAGACCATGTGAGCAAATTGCTCGAAGAGGGGAGGGTCAAGAATACTCGGATACCTAGACGTGCATGTATGAAGAAGATGATGAATCTGAAAGAAGCGAAGTATGTAGGGATCGTGACACTTGGCGATCTGTTCTCTCTGGCTACCCCGTCAGGGATTGTGCGTGAAGATAAGTAAGTAAGTAAGTAAGTATTATCTGGCTCAATACCTTTGGCAGTACTCTGAATACAGTTTCTTGAATTATGTTTATCTGAGTCTGATATTTTGTATCCCATTACCTTGTCACCTTACTTAATCCTATATTACGTAATTAATATATGCGATATACTCTTAATTGATTTCAGCCGCGGCGACAAATACGTTATCGCAAGTTAACAGCTACGGAATACTAGTGTTGGGACGCAATTGCATGAGCAAATACAAAGGCTAAACACACACTAGTACTACATCCTTTATCCTAAGTTCTTTACTCGGTATTTATATACCAAGTCAGACGGTGCTCCTAGTTTACTAGCGATTACGTTGAAAACCGTTAAACCGTTTAAAAATCTATTACTTTGTATTTTTATAGCCTGACTGACTTTAATTGGATTTGACTGGCAGACTTTCAATTGAATTTGTATGATTATATTGAATTTATATATTATATTGAATAGAGTATGAAATAATACTAAAATGCGAGTATTAAAAAAACCTTGAATTTGTATTTTTCAGAAATGAATGTTTTCTTTCGATATTATCATTAAATGCCAAGATAAGGACAATTTAAACACTTAAAATTTATGAGATAATTTGTAATTTAGGAATAAAAATTAAGATTGTCAACTTATTGGTTTCAACACCAAAAATAATATTACAATTAAGCGACAAGTCAAGTAAAAGTCACGACAGCCGAGTGGTTGGGTGGTCGGAATTTTGAGTCGAGAGACCCGAGTTCGATCCCCAGGTGGCAGGCTCGTACCAATGGGTTTCTCAAAAACCTTTGTACGAATTATGTCGTTGGCTTGGATATAAACACGGCAACGGGCTCACCACCTGTCACGTTGTCCCGAAAATATCTTCGGTGGAAGGTGGGTGGGTCGAAGAGACTTAATTGTCTAGACTAGACCTCTGTCTACCCCTGTATTGGGAATTGCATAACGATATATTTATGTATATTATTTATACAATTAAGCGATAAATTTTACTACAGTATGCTACTAAGCCTTGACAAATAATTCCCATGGTAGTCAAATGCTACTCCTATGCGGGTAAATAAAATTTACTGTTTACGGTCGAGGGCGAAAAAGTTTGCTTTTATATTTCCTTCTTACGGAGTAATCGCTAAAGTTTTATGTTGTAACTTTATTATGATTTAATCGTACTGTTTATTTTCCGTTGGAAGTTATCTTTTTATCTCACCTAAATAACTGTAAACTAAAGTGGCGCAATGTTGATAACAGGCCTGCATCATTATAACAGCCTATCAAAAGTTCACTCGTGAACATACGCCTCCCTCTAAGGTTGCCAACAATTGCCCTGTGCTACCAATAACCATCGAATCCAAACGTGTTATCTACACTAATATTAATATATCTTGTTATAATAGAGGATAAATGTAACTTTCGTTTTTTAATTTAAATTGAAATATTGGTTTTGTTATCTGTTCCCGATTTCTTCTCGTAAGCGGGAACTGATACAAACATCATCTCATGTCGTTATCTGAGCAGATACAGAACTATGTAAATTTGTTAGCGTAGCCATTGACAATGCCGTAGTAAACTAACAATCGAATTCTGGCACTGACTACACCAACTCTCAAGGCTAAAAAGTCTTATGCAATAAAGGAGTTTTTTATTTTCAAATCTTACTTTACGATTACAGGCACAATACACGGCGAACGTTATCAATTCGATAACCACACAATAATTATTTTGCTGCATTTTTCCATATTTGCGATTTCACAAATATACATTGAAAATATTTATAATTAGGTTCTATTCAATGCATTTAAGGGACACATTTGCTTTGTAGGAAAGATCTATGTGGGTCATATTTAGTAAATGTATCTCACTTTTGCCAAAAATGTTCCTCGTAGATAGTTAAAACAGTAAGTGCAAAAAAAGAAACAACATTAAACATAAATACGCTATAGTGGACATTTACTGCCAAGCAAGGGGAACAGAGTCAAAACTTTTATCGCTCAATTAGTTACAAGAGTTGTTTTTTTTTTTACAACAATTTCGTGCCACAAAATGTACTACAAATACAGTACAGAGTTTGTGTATATGTACAAAGAAGTAAAGTCGACGCTATTATATAGTTGATACACTCAGTCGAATAAATGATTTATATCGACGGAATAATATAAAAGTATTACCACTTTTTTATTACTAAACATTCAAGAAAAATTATATGTGTATAGCAAAGAGAATATTTCTTATTACGTCCTGATGATATTGATGAGAATATTTGATGAGAATATTTCTTATTACGTCCTGAAGATAATTGTAAACAGAAAGAAATTTGTAAACAGATTTATTTGTTATTATTTTTCACTAATTTTCTTTTCCATGGAGTGAGATAGTACGGCGAAGGAGGTGGGTTTAAATCCCGCCCACGTCAGTTTGATCTGATGGAGTTGATTTCTTATGTATTTAAATTGATAGTTTGCCCCGATAGCTAAGCGAGTTTATGATCGGTATTAGTATCAGAAGAGTCAAGTTTGATCCCCAAATGAAATCAGATGCTACGAGCTTTTTCAAATGATGTAAACAATATCGTAAGGTTAGAAACTAAAACTCCTGTCACGTTGTTGGTTGACAGGAACTAATTATTTTATATCCCACTCTGACTTATACCCCAGCGTTAGAAAATCGTGACTTATTAAACACGTTAAAACCTTGAAATAAACAAACAAACAAACAAGGCAGAATTAATTGGCAAAATGAATGGCGACTTTCACCTAGCCTCGGGCTAGACACGGCGACGTAGTAATCTATAGATTATAACGCAATTTCCAACTATATCATGTGCAGCAGATTGCATCAAATATGCCCCGAAGATGACACAGACTACACGTTTGGTATAAAATGGAATGGAACGGATGGAATGATACGAGAGAAATATATAGTTTTTGGTTGAAACTACTGTTGTTTTCTATAACAACTAGTTAAAACTATTAGTATGTTACATAAATTAGTAAAAATAGTAATCACCGGTATCATCGTAACAACCTCTACAAAAAAAGCCACCATCAAGATTGTCTGCTTAAACCTATCATCCTAACCAATGAGTGTGTTACCGCGTAATTTTTTTACTGTAATTTTGATTCTACTATAAAACCAAATTAAGGACAGAAAATCAGTTTCTAAGTGATTAATAACGAGTGAAATTAAGCAACGCAACCAAATAACCAAATGAAAAAAAAACTAAAAACAGGATACTTACGTTTCTTAAGTTTCTTTTGCCTTAACAGTCGTATTATAGCAATATGGCAAAATGCTTGAATATTTTAAAACATAATATAAAATATCTTCACGCAATTCCCAATAGCAAAATTCCCAATACCAAGCTATTAACTGCGTAGGCAAATTGTTGTGGTCCACTAGGCAAGGCACACGTGGCAAGGCCTGCATAGTGGGTGATCTGACAATACAAATTTTTACCCCAGTCTATACTAATTTAGAAAGAAAGTATATATATATATATATACATATATATATATATATATATACATATATATATATATATATATATATATATATATATATATATATATATATATATATATATATATATATATATATATATATATATATATATATATATATATATATATATATATATATATATATATATATATATATATATATATATATATATATATATAATATGTGTGTACGTTAGGGGTGTGTTATTTATATATTTTTATGTATTGTTTATATTACACTCACAGTTTTGCAGTGGAAATTAACAAATTATGTAATCGCTGAAGTATTAAACATAATGGAAATGCTCATTAAAGTCACTTATTTTTTTTTTTCATAGATAATTTGCACTCTTTCACATTTTAGTCACATGGAATATTTCAGTAAACTTGAAAGATCATTAATCTTCTTACATAATTTGGAACACTTTAACATAAAAAGTAAGATAAATGAGCCCATCAAAATTTGAGGTGCAAATTTTTCCCAAGAAATTAAGGAAAATTTCAAAATGTTACAAAAATAATTCGTCTATCGTTTGCCACTTTTCATAACCACCTGTTCTCTAAACATTTAACATTATCTCCGTTGACAAATTCAAAAATAATCTATGAAATTTCTAACGCTGATTTCTTTTGAAACTCTCTATGGCTATGTCACTTTTTAATGGGTTAATTAAAGTGCTAATTTAAGCCCATTCACGTGAACTGTATTATTTACATGCTACTAATTAGTTTACAGTTCACGAATTGAACACCGTCACTCTCACATTAATGATACAATTTTATCACTAGTCTGTTAAATTTTGTATTAATGACCAATTTCAATTACCTGCTCGTTGCCAGAGTTTTGTTTACCTATGTAGATTAGTCTTTACTCGTATGGTGCTAAGCATTTAAAGCATCATCAGGTATTTTATGAATATTTTTTGTACTCCTATAAAATATAAATACTTACGTACTTGTAGTTTATGATTGAAATTAAGTAGTCAGCGTGTGAGTAGGTGCGTGTATGCGTGTGTGAGTGTGTGAGTGTATCCTCTTAATAAAATAAGAAATACTCTTAAGAAAGTATTGCTATGTTGTGTTGTTGTTATCCCTATATTGTGATGATATGTTATTACCAACTTACTTAAATAAATACATGTAAATAAAACCACTATCAGCATTTAGTTACCACTCCAACTAAGCTACAATGCCTGCGTCTAAAGTATATCACGACTATTGTCGAATGGTGGGCTCGAACCAGCGGCGTTACGTTTCACAGTTCGCAGACCAAACCATTGAACTATCTTCGATTCAAGATTTTAATGATTGATTATCTCAACAAAGTCACGATAGTCGAGTGATTGGGTGGTCGGAATTTCGAGTCAAGAGACCTGAGTTCGATCCACAAGTGGCCGTACCAATGGGTTTTTAAAAAAAAAAACCTATGTACAAATTATGTCGTTGGCTTGGACATAAAGACGGCGACGGGCTTTCCACCCGTCACGTTGTCCCGAAAATATCTTCGGTAGAAGGTGGGTTAAGAGACTCAAATGTCTAGACTAGACCTCTATCTACCCCTGTATTGGGAATTGCGTGAAGATATTTTTTTTATCTCAAAAAAATTTAGTATTCTTTTTAAAGTAGAAAAAGAATATTTCTCAAAATCACTGCTATATTAAGAAAGATTTCATAAGTATCTTTTCATATAAATATTAGAAAGAAAATTAAAAATAAAACTGTAAATAAAGATATCATAAAAAAGACAAGATATAGATCAGATATTTTGAACTACAAAGAATTATCGCTGTGGATGGAAAGTCATTTGTTGTAAGACTCCAGTGAATCCATTGAACGACATTAACAAGCTGAATCCCGCACTTTCACGAGAGAAAATGTAATTCAATACCTTACATCGAATTAAGAAAACTTTCAGCTCCCCTCCTTATTCTTGTTGGCGTAATAGACAAAGTTTTTCTTGTCGTCGCTTGTTTAACCAAGAATAACTTCTTTTACACACCAAAATAATTGTTTTTACGTAGTTTTTTTAAAGGTCTTCTTAGATTTTATAGTTATTATGCACATTTTATGACACTTGGTAAAACCAGACAGATAAATAAGCCAGTCTGTGAGTTTAAAATTAGCAATTCAAGCCATTTTTCCTTCATAATACATGCAAAAGTAAAATTTGTTATCCGACAGGGCAGGAATCAGTAATAAACAAAGACCGATCTGGTTTAGTGCTAAAATTTTTAAGAGCTCTTTTAATCATACATTAAACAGAAATTATTACTTCTCCTGCCATACTCACTTATCTATCAATGTATATCTACAACTACTATGACTATAATCTGAAATTGTGCCTATCGATGCCTTTTATGAATATATTAATTTAACCTCGTTCGAATTATTTAGTTGTGTATTCTATCAAACCAAGAATAATATTTAAGTGACATGTTAAAAAATTGTTAGATGATTTGTCTAAATTACACAATAAATACTACGTAAATATAATAAATATGTACAAAAATATTTGTGAAATTACATTTGTATTTCTGTTGCATACTTTCTTAAATAACTATTTTCCATCTTGAAGAAAATAAAGTAGTGACTCATTATCGACAAGAACTTGTAGATAATGAACCGATGATTGACTTAATATGCCATTCAGATTCCTTTTGTTATTTTTATTGTGTGTATAATGATGTTAAATAACTATTGTATTCAACATACATATTTAATAGTTAACATATTCCTTTCTTTCGCTGCCGGAAACAAGGTCGACGGTACCATGACTGCGTTAGTCCAAAGGCAAGGCGTAGTGAAAAATGCACGCCATGCGATACATAACGCAGTGCTGGTACCTACTTTTTATATGACAGTAAAACATGGGTATGCCAGATGAAGCATAAAAGCAAGTTGAATGCAGTGGATATACGGTCTCTTCGTAAAATGTGCGGCGTTACCTTGGTCGACCGGAGGCGAAACGAAGAGATTCGCAAAATGGTAGGTTTGAAAGATGACCTTATCACTATAATGGATTAGGGCGTGCTTCGATGGTTTGAGCACGTTGAGCGAATGAGCGAAGACCGAATGTTGAAGAAAATATATAGCGCGATAGTTAACATTAAAAGGAGTCGAGGTAGGCCGAGACCATGACCTTTTGAAGACCATGTGAGCAAATTGCTCGAAGAGGGGAGGGTCAAGAGCACTCGGATACCTCGACGTGAATGTATGAAGAAAATGATGAATCTGAAAGAAGCGAAAGAGATATGTAACGATCGTGACACTTGGCGATCTGTTCTCTCTGGCTACGCCGTCATGGACTGTGCGTGAAGATAAGTTAAGTTAAGTTACATTCCTTTTTTAGTTGGAACTTTTATTTTTCACTAATTCGTCTAGAGACTCACAGAGATATGTTGAATAACCTTTCGGCATTAATAATTTCTAAATGTTTGTTGTTTGTCAAATTTAGTCACTGTTAAAACGAAAATACTAGATATCACTAAAACTTTTATATTACTAAACGTTACAAATTTATATTATTTTTATTGTTTCCGTTTTCTTCATACTTGATTATACAAGAAAACATTGGCTACAATACTCTAACACATGCAATAATAACACTGAACTATTGTGAATTCGCAAAACTTTACTTAATCCCCATCACCAATTTAATGGAAAACTATATTAACAACACTAGCTACAATTTGCGGGTTCAAAGTATCAATAGATAGGTTATAAACATAGGGTATATTTAAATATTCTATGTTTGCCAGTTTTACTGTGTAATTAATATCCCATGTGTTCCCTAATATATTTCTATATCTTTATTCAAAAGACTAAAATATTCCACACAGTAATAATGCATAAAAATTGTAAAAAAAAACAATATTTTTCACACCTTCATACTCTCAATTTGGCTTAAGTAAAATTTCCATGTAACTTTTAAATATAGATTTTGCATATCGGCCCATATAAATTCTATTCAATGAAATACATGAGTTAAATGTTCACAATAATAAAACTCTATTTAAAATTTATTGAACTAGATCTAGATTAAAAGTCAGGCAATCCGCTTCAAATTACACTTTTCCAAATTAACTTCAACGAACTCCTTAATTCTTTGCTTTTTATATTTCTATACTTTGGTCATCAGTGACAATACTGCACTTAATTTTTTGTGGATGTATGTAAATGTACTTGTTTATTCATACATTTATTCCTTTATTTCGTCATTATTTAGCAGTATCAAGCTTTCGCTGCCAGTAGGAGCTTCAAGCAACGGCAAATTTTCAACCTCACCTAAAAAAATATTTAAGAATCGCAAGCAAATTATACAGCCTTTCTCACCTGTTAGAACACCCACCTTAAGAGATGGGGTGGCAAAATCTTATGCCACACGGCTGAAATAAACTTATCGCTAATCTGTATAACTATACTTTACATATGTATTAAATATATTGTTAAGTGATTTTTTATCTTGATGGGTTTTTTTCTAAATGTTTTATTAATGTCAATTAATTCATCTTTCTTCTTTATAAGTAACGATAGTCGAGTGGGTGTGTGATCGGAATTTAAAGTCAGTATCCGGAACGGGTACAATAGTTTAGTACAATAGTTCGATCCCTAGGTGGCGGCCGCCTTGTACCAATGGGTGTTTTCAACAAAAAAACTTATGTACGATTAAAGCGATGGCTAGGACATAAAGACGGCGACAGGCCCACCATCTGTCACGTTGTCCCGAATATATATTCAGTGGAAGGTGGGTCAAAGGGACTTAATTGTCTGGACTAGACCTCTGTCCACCCCTGTTTTTGGAATGGCGTGAAGATATTAATTAATTAATTAATAATTATTCCTTCTGTTATCATAATTAATTTAATTGTTTTGTTTATTCATTACACGAGAATAATAATTGAATTATTTATAATGAGTGAAAATTATAATAAATGAAATATTTTTAATCTTTGAGCACCACTTGAGCGAAAACAGTTAAACCCACACTTGACAAGGCCGTTCTTCGACCGCAGTACCCAATATCTCGCACTTTAGACGCAGCTGCCCGCCCATCACAATCTGTATATTTTAGTTCTGACGCATGTGATACTGTTATTTCGCCAGGTTTGGCAGCTATTAAATTCATCGGACTTTTTCCCGATAGATTTCGAAATGTTAGATAAACATGTGGTAGTTTCGTTTACGAATGAATCACGAGGTATATGTAAATACAAAATTAGGTTTTAAGTTTATCCTTAATACTTACCAATTCTAACCGTAAAATTCATTGATTCAGTGTCATCTAACATAGAAAAAACATTTTCAACCGGAATGTACACGTTTTGTGTATGTTCTAAGAAATCTGCATCTTTTTCACACTTGCATGGTCGCCTGTAAATATTTAAGTTTTACTTTATATATTTATTTTTCGATCAAAGCTTCAGGTACTTCATATTGTGCATTGAAAGCTCTCGAAAAATGAAATGGAAAATTTCCTGCCCAAACGCTAATGTAAAGTAGTTTTTCCTCCTCAATAGCATTAATTTCTTGTACACTGTACAAGGCTAACTTACAATGAAAGTTGAACTACGTCTCACTGATCTTTTTTAATATAACGCTATTTAATAGTAACCAGTTTCAAACTTACGCAAACATTTGATAATATTAGTATAGATGTGTTCAGCCGTATAATAAGCGTATAGGGAGTACCATATAAAACTGTTTATAAGTTTTAATAGTAATATAACCACTACTGAGGTTATGTATTATAAAATAAGTACCTGTAAATAATTCTTTTACTTGGCAAATTTGGCAAAAATAAATCAACTTCAAAGTAAAATTTTTCTGCATTGTCATCATTTACAAGGACTGTCCACATCATCCTTCCTGAAAAAAATGCAATTACAGACATGAATTTGTGATAAAGTTAAATCAGATAATATGATAATAGTATTAATTATTAACAATTAAATTGGTTATTATTATAAAAGCCGATTAAAATACTTCGTTAGTAATTGACGTATTTAATACGCCTACACGTATTAAATACGTCAATTACTAATTAGGTCATACAAAACGACTTAGGGAAGGTGGTTAGATTAGCAAATCAAAATATGTATCAGACTTAAAGGTGCCGTATTTCTAAGGCTGTGAACAGCAATCTAAGAAGATTTTATCCTGTAGAGAATACTTAAATATAAAATAAAATATTTTATATATAAGTATTTTCATTTAACACGCAATCAAGAATATTCATAATCAACGGTGGTAAAACGATTTATTTAATTCTAATTTTACCTCCGCGTTTATCATAAATCTGATATACATTGAAGACTCTCTCATAACATTTCAACAAGAAATAATTGAGAACTGGCTCAGTTCTTTTAGGGTCCCATTTGTCCTTTACTGTTATGAATGGAAGTTCGGTTACTTTCTGTTGGTGATCCATAAAGCAGTGATCCATCCACTCGCCAGCCCGTCCTTCCCATGAACAATTCCCTGCAATGTTTATAAATTATCTTTATAGTATTTACATAGCATCTTTTGTATCCAAAAATTTAGTTACACTAAAATTATAATCAAAGGTGCTAGACAGTACCTTTATGGTTACTATTGCTATCGACATATAAAAGTGTAACAAATAAAGGTAACGCGGAGCCTTTATTTAAAAAAAATTAAAGTGGTCTAAGTTACTCCTTATGGCATCAGCTATCTGTCAGTGAAAGTTTCATTAAAATCGGTCTAGCCGTTTTAGAGATTAGCGAGAAGTTTATGGTGGATCCTACAGACACATATTTTAAACATTTTTTTATTTGGTGAAAAGCTTTTAATTTGAAACAGATACTTAAATTTTGTTTATACATATAGTTAATACAAATCGTAACCACGACGACCTAGAGTGCACATTAAGAAGACTTCACAGAAAATTTCCCTTTTACCTCTCTTTATCTCTCTTAAACTACTAAATTCACATTCACAACATTTTTAGTTGAATTTCCAGCCTTAAAAATTTCCTAATACAATATATATATACCTAGTGAGGTCATAAATTCTATCACATGTTTAATATAAAATAATTGAAACAAGTTTACTCATTATGTAACCATAACAAAACATAGATTCTTATGACACTAAAGTTTATTCAAAATGATCTCCGTGATTTTGAATACAGGCCTTCAATCTGCGCGGCCAGTCGTCTATCGCAGCACGAACGAGGTCCATGTCAATATCGGCGGCTGCCTTAAACAAGGATGTCTTGAGTGACTCCAAATTGGGATGAGGCTTTGAGCACGCCTTTTCCTCCAAGCGTTGCCATATCTTGTAATCTAACGGATTTAAATCGGGACTGGAGGAGGGCCAGTCTTCGTGCCGGATGAAGTCGACTTCACGCTCCACCAACCAGTCTTGTGTGCTCTTCGCTCTATGAGCTGGCGCCGAATCTTGTTGGAAATCCCAGTGCCTATTATTGAACATGGTATGAGAAACAGGTTCCACAAAGTTCGTCAGGACTGTATTTTGATACATAACTGCATTCGTTTTTACACCTTTCTCACAAAAATATACCTTTTTTAAGCCCCACTAAGAAACTCCCATTCATACCATGAGCGGGGATGGAAAAAGACCTCGTTGGACATGCGGAATACGGTTGCTGCCGATATTTTTTTCCCGCGTACCGCTTAAACAAAGCGCGGCATCTCTTCAGTCTCATGTCCAATAAACGAGCATTCAAACGATGTCGTGTTTTTATTCGATATGCCCGAAGCCCTAAGTCTTCATTTAACACCCTTTTCACCGTGGTCCTGCTTAACCCCATGTGAAGGGTCAAAATTTTCTGCTTACGTTTGCGATTTCTTTGAATTCGCGCCTTCACCGCGGTTATCTCGACTAGAGTCCAAACAGACCGAGGGCGACCACTTCTTGACCTGTCATCTACACTAGAGTCTTCATTGTATCGTTTGATGGTACGATAAACGAATCTTTTGGTTATATTCAAATTTTACTGTATGTCAAAAATTTTAATTGGCGCGTAACCGCAACGATGCAACGCAATAACTGCAACACGGTCTTCTTTAAGCATCCACTCCATATTTAAAAATTAGTAAAATTCTAAAAAAAAATACAGTTTTATTTTCATGAACAATTCGAAATTCGAATTCAATAAACTTTTTTGTGTCCAGCATTCTAAAAGAAAAGTTTTTACTGTGTGACAATACTTATGACCTGACTGTGTACAATATATCATAGCGTAGAAATGCAATTTATTTTCAAGACTTACCATAAACTCTTGCCATGAAACAGTTAATGATTCGAAACTGACAATGTGGAATATGTTTTTCTAGCACTTGCAGGGTTGCATGCTTTGGACAACCTTCGTTGATGCACGGAAATAAAACTTTGTTTGCTAAAGACTCCAACACCATTGGACGAATTAGCGAAAATTCTTTCTGTAAACAACAAATTTTGTAAGACCCAAGACTGTTATTGTATTAAAGTTTTAAGTAATTGTTATTAATTTGGTGATTGGAAGATCTTGATTACGAATAAATAATGAAGGTAATCAATCGCTTTCATCCTTCTAAATTCAAATTTGTCTTAGCTATTACGAGTATGTTAGACTGAGCACCTGACTTCTGCGATGAATAAATACTAGTTCTTTGATAGATATATTGGTATTACTCTTAATCTTAACTATAACAAAAAAGTAATCATTAACTTTATATTAAAAGTCAGACCTTACAAAGATGACACTGGTAACTTTTCTCGTAACATACTCCACACAAACTGTGACCGTCCACACAAAGATGAATTGGAGGTTTCATGTATTTGTTGCATTTCGTGCATGTTAGTTCCTTGATGAGACTTTCATAGTGATCCGTTTCAAGTAAAGTACTAAGGACAACTGAAAAAAACTTATGTAAATTTTTAAACAAATAAGTCATTGGAGATTAACTTATGCCTGTATTAGATATTATAATGGCATTCTCGGCATCTTCCTCAACACTCTGCTCACTGCGACTGCGATATCGGCATTTTTTAATTTGTGTATTATCTTGTGACATTTCCCATCTCGGTGACATTCCTTTTATACTCTCTGATATTCCTTCTAGATATTTAATGTCCAAAAATTAAAAGTATATAATCAAAAAGTTAAATATTTATTTCATTTATTGACTCGTTTACGAAATTTTAAGAATAAGGTTATGCTAATTCTTATGCAAAATATCGTGTTTTTTATTTTAAATCTCTTTTTTAAATCAGTTTTAGTTATGGACAAATGATATCTCCGCATGTATTTAAATAAAAGAACGTATAATTGTTGCGAAAGAAAATAAAAGACAATAAGTATATTGATAAACTATAATAAAAAAACTGCCAAACATATATTTTTTCAACATATTATAACAAATATTGAGGAAAAAGAATATACTTTAAAAATAAGCCAAACGAAATTCACCTATTTATTACGCGGTACCGAAACACTAGAAATGCAGTCGTTCATTTCGTTCGTAAACGGTCACTATAGCAAGGAATTAGACTCAAAATTTATAAATAAATTTTGCAGTTCATAATAATAATAAATACATACATATAATACACATATAGGTAGGGACAACATCACATACATTGCTCCGATCCAAATGAATAAAGCACTTGTGGTATGGGAATCGAAAACAACCAAGGCACCACAAACATCTAGACCCAAGAAAATGTAGAAAAAGTGGTTTTTGTACATTGACCTGACCGGAAATCGAACCCGGGACCTCGAGATGGCGACACCTTGAAACGAGTGTTTATGCCACTCGTCCATGGAGGTCGTCAATATTAACCCTTCAATAATATCGTAATTGACATATAATAAAGCTATTTAAGTAAAAGTTAAGGTAAGAGTTAAATTATAAACCGTATACATTACAAATACAGTTTCTGGTAGAATAGCTCCTTTTCAAAGACGTATCTAGCAATTTTTATTAAACACCTCTATTGAGAACCGTTTTTAACGCAAACGAATGAAATATACAAAGAGTAAATATTCAAGATAAAGAAATATTTCAGCCGATAGGTGTAATTTTTACAAAATTCAATAAATATATTATATATGAAACAAGTCGCGTAGAACACCTTTAGCTTAATAAAGTTTCCAATTTTAAAAAATTTCATTCGAATCAGAAGATTCGAGTAAGATCCTCAGTTGGAAGTACCATTGAGTTTTTCACAAGTTATGTACGATTTGTATTCTTGGCATAGGCATTAAGAAGACGACAGGTTCACCATCTCTTACGTCATCCGCGATAATGTCCTGTGACATTTAAATCGAACAGACTAAGCCGCTTAAAGTATAAAAAATACGCTCCTGAGTTTGAGATTAAAAGTTATTTTCTTATGGAAACATTTGAAGAAATATTACATTCCATATATAATAATCCCAAATATTTTCAAATGTTTAAATAGATAGACTCTAATCCCAAAGTAAGTAGCTTAAGTTAAGCACATATCAGAAAAAACAGTGGTACCGTCAATACTCGGACTAGGAAAAAGTGTTTTCTAAATTAACCAGACCCACCACCGTTTTTCCAGAATCAAACCCAGGACTTCCGAGCCGGCAACACCGTTAAAACAGGTGTGAACGGCACTTAAACACGAAAGTCGACTTTAATTTAAAATTAAATTATAATTGTGTAAATGTGTTTTTACATTTAATGTAATAATTACAGTTAATAACAAATAAATAATTTTAATTAAATATGCCATTATATTTTTATTGTTATTTTTAGCTGACCTATAACTTTTCGATAATTTTTCCAAAAACCATCTCACTGTCAGTATTAACAGATAACATAGATTATATTTTTGGCAATTATGACTATACACATTATTCACCTATTTTGTATGTATAGTATAAAGTACTAAATACCATTTGCGAATTCTGTCATCTGCATTGCAGCAATTTAGCTCTGTTTTTATCTACTTTAGCAAAATTCTGTAAACTTTATTAAAATTTAAATAAAACAAAACAAAACATGTGAAAGAACAAAACATGTCACTTTACGTGTAAGCTATGTTAGAATTTCTATGAAAGTAGTTTGAAAAGTAAATAAAAAAAGGGTTGAATTCGTGCAATGCAGCACGTTCGTTATTGAACATTTGTGAATTATATCAACGCCTGTTGGAAGCACAACAGTTTCTATTTTCGAACTACAAGTGTTGTTGCATTGAACATAAATTATAATTCTATTCATTTCTGGTATGTGTATCGAAAACGTAAGATTAGTTCAAATTTGCACAAAATTAGAGCCTTTTAAAAAAGGAAGGAAAAATTATTTTAACATCTCATAAAGATTTTTTAAAACACAATAACATTTTTTATTTTATAAATTGTATGATTTTTAAAATTTTGATTTGATTCGTTTTTTTATGATTATTTTAGTAGTTAATTATCAAATAATAAACAAACAAATAGTGGTAAACGTAATTAACTACTAATCGGAATATTTCTATCATTTTGATTTTTAGAAAAAAAAACACAACTTTAACATTTGGATAAATTCAGATACGAACGACGAACAGTGGGCTAGAATTCATGTGAAATCTAAAATAGTACTAACGTTTCCTCCCCGTCAACGACGACGTCGATGACATTCTGAAAATAACACTAGACACACTCAAAATGTAACTAACTATACCGCGTCGCACTGAGTTTCTCACTTATTAAACACTTTTAGATACAAACGAGTGAATGTAATGTGATTATGGTGTAATCGTATATCCATTTTCAATGATAAGATCGTTATGTTCATATCGCGGGCGTGATTGCGATTGTGTCTAGGTGTTGGCGATACTGACCGACGGACTATATTTAATTTAACGCGGCAAGGTTACGCGGTAAGGGCCGCAGTCACTCGTCGTCTGACCAATTACGCGAGACTACATGTTTCAATTATTTTGAATGTGTACCTTTTCACGTAACATTTTAGGTTCATTGTTGAAAATTTTTGTCTAGTCTAGATTTTTTACGTATATTATTGTCGTGTTATAAGTTGAAGACTTTCTTTTTTTTAAAAAAAAAAACTATGCATGAATATAAAAAGTAAGTCACATGCGTCCTTCTTGTGAACTAATGTAGCTAATGAAGCGCTATCTGTTTGAGTTAACTGTATTATTCGGTTCACCAATTTACTTAATAGGCAATTGAATACTTACAAGAAATTTGATTGCTTATAAAACCTAATTTTCAAAGAAATCTGTTCCCTATGATGCTTAGTTTTTTTGCTTTTTTAAAAAAACTTATTGACATTTTACAGACAATTTTCGTCAAATTGTAGTTTGTTAAAATGTTCATATTTATCTACTAATGTTTTTAAGTAAATAACATAATGAAAATTGCACACAATCCAGTCATTTATTATAACTACACAGTCGTTGTAAATGTGTATTATATGTGCTCTCACTCTCGTAACGTTATAATAAATAACTAGCTGACCTCGTAACCGTTGTTTTGCCATATAAGAAAATGGGGGTTGATCGTAGAAGAGTAAAACTTTAGGGTTGTGTGTATATTTGAATGCTGTATAATAAAAAAATAAAAACAGAGAAAATTGTCAATAAATAAGAAAAAATTTTAGGGACCACCCTTATCTTTTAACTCTGAATTTACATTTAATAGTAATTTTTAACATTTCAAGTACATATAATAGTCATTCCTAATTCGGCCACGATAGCCGAGTGGTTGGGTGATTGGAATTCGAGTCAAAAGACCTGAATTCGATCCCTAGGTGGTTCATACTAATAGTTTTTTGTTAGGTTAGGCATAAAGACGGTGACCGGCTCGCCACCTGTCACGTTGTTCAAAAACATGACTTCGGTAAAAGGAGAGTCGAAAGTGTTTCGACTTCTATCCAACCCAGTATTGCGAATGGCGTGAAAAATATTTGTTTATTTTCAGAATCACACTTAATTTGTTTTTGGTGTAAAATTTAAAAATGAGCTAACAATTCAAATGACTGTAAGTAGTTGTCAAAATCTTCAAATAAATCCTACAAAAGAAGCTCACGGGCATTTTGTACAGAAAAATAGATATAATGCCTAACATATGTTCTGGTTTCAATACTTCAAACACAATATTGTTACGCTCTTTGCTGGAATAAATAGGTAAGAAATGTACGCAAGCGATATATAAATGTGTTTATTCAATCATTTTATGTTAAGCCTTTTTACAATTTCGATGGACAAGTAACGAGTAGTGGACGGTAAGAAAAGCTCTGATGTCCCGGGTTCAATTCCCTGACTGGTTAATGTAGAAAACCACTTTTTCTACATTCTCTCGTATCAGTTTGGTACCTAAACAATGGAAATATGTGTATCAAGTAGTGTTATAGATCTAAATTTATAATTTAAATAGGTATTTGAATCCAGAATGGTTTGCATTGTAATTGCATCAACTTATAAATTATAAGATTTAATTTCGTTTTGATGTATACATGGACAGGATATAAAAATGCCGCATTGAATTTACGTAAGTCGATCACAATGATAATTGATCTAGTTCAAGTATTTACGTCAGATGCACCAAAGATAATAATATCGGCAATATATCAAGATAAGATTTTGAGTAATTGTGTTCAAAATCTAAAAATACTAGTAAGATCGATTAGCAACGGCTACATATATAGTCAACGCCCAATCATTTATAAATTTTACTTATTGCATAACTTTGACTTATTTGATGATGTCTTATGGGCCTAAGTATAGTTGTGTCTAGACAAAAATGGCGTCAAAGTGAATCGAAAGGCTATCATTTTCTAGTCTTCTACCAACCCCAGTATTGGATATTGCTTGAAGTTAAAAAGTATTCGTAAACGACGCTGACTACATATTTTTCCTTTCTTATATTTATAAACGTCATTATAGCCCTAACAGAAGACTTCAATTCTATTCCCATTCGGTAGCTAAAATCTGAAAGACATACCACATCACCAACTTTTTTTATGGAAAAGGGAGGCAAACGAGCAGGTGGCTCACGTGATGGTAAGTGATTACCGTCGCCCATGAACACCCGTAATACCAGAGGCATAGCAGATGAGTTGCCAGCCTTAGAGTGCCCCGGAATTAGGGGAGGGGGGTGCGCGTGCCTCCGGTAACCTAGACCACCAGACGAAACGCAGAAGTTTGTTAAACTTCTACTTCATGCCGGTATTCTGTGTAGTCGTGGTACTTCCCCAGTCGAGCCGGCCCATTCATGCAACAACAAAAGCTGATGCGCGGCTCTACCACTGTACCTTTAACTCTGACCAAAACAAGTGTGAATTCTAGTGAAAAGACTAATATGTCAAGACCTCTGTTCATTCCAGTTTATTCCATTCATTAGGATACGGGCGTGAACTACTTTTTCTGTTACTCTTTTTACATTCAACCAAGTAAAAAAACACAATTCTGAAGAATGGATCAAATAATCGTTCTTGGTATAAAGATCCCCTCTTCGCTGAAACAAACAAATAAAACTCCCTTGAGATCGACTTTATTTTATTTCACGTTTTATATGATGAAATAGGCTCACAATGTTAGGTTTTATCTGTCCTCTGCTATTATTTCATAGCAAAGGACTATATCAAGAATAAGTAAATGTTGTAAAGTGATGCGAAGTAATGTCGTAAATAAGGCATTGGGCATTGAATCATACTATGTTTACTAGTAATTTTATTTACCCAGAAGGGTACGATTACTTCGTATCCTGCATAACATGCAACTTTTTTCTATAATTAATAAAGCCTGTTGACAAGAAGATAAAAAATATCACAAATGGACTACTTATTTTATCAAACATATTATCATTTAATATTTGATTCATTATTTCTGCAGTTAATATATGACCTCACCCTACAGACCTGACATTGAATATTTTTATTGAATTTGTTAATTGAACCAAATAAATGAATAACTTACTTAAATTTCTCGAAAAAGGGTGAGTCAAGAGTACTGATTAGCGGCAGTTCCTGACTTACCTTAGACGCTACTGTCTGTCACCGGTCTGCTGTGTTTGCGACTGTTATATATTTTTAAGGCTTTTATTCGCATCTACAATACCCACGAGGAGTAAGATAGTATTTTTTATGCCATGTTACGGCTTTATTAATATTTTTCCTTACGATAGTTAATTGACTCAGGCGTTACTTTGCGGAAATTCATTGTAAAGTTGTTATTGAAAAAATTACTTCGCAACCCTCCGCATGAAAATATAAAAAGGTATATGCTACCTGGTCCGAAGAGAAGAAGAGCACCACCCTCCCTCCCACAGATGCGTGCACCAATTCCACAGATGTGTGCACCAATTCCACTGTATGCACCACCACCGAAAACCCGACACGTGTTTCGCCTCAAAACAAGGCATCCTCAAGCGAGTAGACTCTACGATGAGCGACCGCAGAGTGACAAATGAGTCACTCGACCAGTCTTTTATAACCTAACGTGACGCAACCGGCCGCCACCCCCACCAATAACGGCCGATTGCGTCACGACCTACCCGAAAAAATATTTAAACCACCTCTTTTAAATATTTTTTCGGATAGGTCGTGACGCAATCGGCCGTTTTCGGTGGTGGTGTGTGTTACCTGGTTTGAGTGTAGTGGTGGTGGTGCATACAGTGGAATTGGTGCATACATCTGTGGAATTGGTGCACGCATCTGTGGGAGGGAGGGTGGTGCTCTTCTTCTCTTCGGACCAGGTAGCATATACCTTTTTATATTTTCATGCGGAGGGTTGCGAAGTAATTTTTTCAATAACAATTTTTCCTTACGACTAAATAGCACTACTAAAACTGACCATTTTGTTGTAGAAGTATGTAATAATATTATACAAGGAAAGGAATAAAATAATATGATGACTTAGGTGGATTAGTGGCCAGGTCTGCGGTACCTAGTTCGATTCCCGGACGAGTCAATGTAAAAAAAAAACTTTTATACGTTTTCTCGGGTCTGGGTGCTGGATCATAGAAATGTATGTAATGTTGATTCCATCTTTATCTATGAATTTATTTAGTTATCAAAAATGTATTTATTGCTATTATTAAAACATGTTGCACTAGTTTTCAAGTTATTTCATTAAATTAATCGCCCATTCCTGGAATAAACATTTCATATCTCAAAACATTGCCCGTATAGTTCCATATCAATGCAATAATTTTTAGGAAAGTCGTCTAATCGGACCTTAATTTGATTTGCGTGCGCAATGGCTCCGATAAAAGCGCTTAGTAGGGATAAAGCGGACTTTATAGCTCATGGTAGCTGTCGTAAGAAGAAATGAAGTAAATCTTTGTCTAACTTATTACAGTCTTGTTGTCAGGTTTATCTAAATCCACGGAAAGTAATGACATTTGCAAGTATATTCCATATTGTATTTACTGAACAGTCCTTTAATAACTGTAATAAAGTTTTTTTACGAAAATTATGATAGATGTCGCCTTTCCTAAAGAACTGTGTTTATAAAAGAGCAAATTAAATTACATGTATAATTTTTCCACACAGAATCGAGATTGGATGTTTGTGGTACCTTTGTTATTTCTGCCCATAACCCAAGTGTTTTAACTGCTTACTTTGAGATCAGAGCAATGTATTTACTGTTATCTGTATCAATGTATTTATTTATTAATATTATTACATACGAAAAAAAAGCTATGTGAGAATATAACCACTAGGCTGCAATTCCATGTTTGAATTGTTATACTGATTGTGGAAAATAAACTTTGAACGTTTCTCTTTCTTAGAACTGTTCGTCTTGTCGCATTCACGAAAACTGCCCAACAAAGTCCTACGGTATCGACCGTTATTTATGGGTGGCGATATAGAGGGATTTATATGATTGCATTGCAATATATGGTTGTCTCTTCACGGCTTATTTTATGAATATCAAGACTTTTGAACTCAATAATTTTCTCCGTATCTGAAAGACGGTACATAAGTTTCTGAAATGAAATGAAAATAAAAAATATCAAATATCAAAATCTGAGCCAACATGACTATAGCCATTGGTATATGTAGGCTATCGTAAAAAAGAGAATTGGGTACATGAATTACATTCTGCTTAAACACGGACACTGCTCCTGCTAGATGTTTATCCTTCGCGCCTTCGTCTTCCGAATCGTAAAACAAAACCTTACTCCAAAGCCTATAATTTTCATATAGCACTAAGACGACTTCCATGGTCAAGTTGCGTACACATTGAATTTCCAGTGTCTTTCTGAGCTCTATGGTTCAATTCCCCGACAGATCAATGTAGAAAATCACTTTACAGATCCATGGGTCGGTGGTTCGTGGTACTTTCGTTGTTTCTGATTCCACAAGCCAAATGCTTTACCTACTTCCTTCAGGATAAAGGTAAGCACTGTTGTTTCCTCTCTGTTTTTAATTGAAACGATTGGTTTCAATCGTTTCAATTAAAATCAGATTTATGTACATCTGCTAGCCTTACTGTCGCTGCTGCATTGAAGCATCCTCGAAGCGTTGATATTTAAGGTCATGTAAATTATAAAACTTCTATTCTTCTCAAATGACATTATAACTTTGTTTATCAAACGATGTGATTTTTGTGAGTAGTTTCTTCTAGTTAAGAGCACTTCGGTTTGTCTTTATTAATAAATTATTATCTCTGGTATCAGCACAAAATAGCGTGATAATTATATCACAAAGCATATTTTCCTCTTTGATATTGATAAATTTCGTTCGCTTATTGATTTAAAATAAATAAAAGACTCAAACACAAGTACGTTTAATAGTAAAGTGTATTTTTATTAATAAAAAATTAATGCGTGAAAAGACTTGACACGAAAACATGAATTCACACACATACATTGACACAAATTGAGTTCAATTTATAAAATTTGTAGTAACAGTTCTTCAAAGTAATGAAGAGAGAATAATGATAGTCAAATAGCTTAAAAATCAGGAGATATGCAGCAGCATCCGGTGTAACAAAAGTAATAAAAATTGCGGCTGTAAACTCGCTCAACGGGAGTGGCAACTATGGCAAACCACTAATGGTGTCCCATATCCGAAGCTTCGCTATTCAAGGTTGCGGTCATGGTAACCATGTGGGTGGGACACAGTATGACATATTGCTGACAATACCTACGACTGGTCCTAGTAGCATATCACGCACTTTTGCTGAAGACCAACAAGAAGATCTTGGAGCTGAAAAAAGAGGTGAGCACTGAAAACTTTACTTAAAGCATTATTGGTTATGTTCAAAAACAGGGGAAGACTCGATAATCCTGAATCGGTGATGATGACTATCCTGACGATAATCCTGAAATATATTTAGAGGATTATAATGTAAACTATATTTCAGGATAATCGTCAGGATAGTCATCATCACCGAAGATACGCAGCAGCGTCAAAGGTGCAAGTGGTCTGCGGCTGCCATCGCCAACCCGCATGCCAAGCGTGACGATTATGGCAAATACTCTCTGTGGGAGAAGCCTATGACCTGTAGTGGACTTTAATAGTCCGTTATGTATATATGTATGTGATTTAAGAGTTAAGCCACGCATTTCTCTAAAACTCACTTTCTGTTTTTGATGAGGCCTTAACCTAAAAATAGACATAAAATGAGGCTAAACTAGTAATATAACGTTCTTACATCAAAAATGTACGTTTCCTTTTTTGATGTCTGTACAAGTTTCTAATCATAACTAAAGGCAGGTTTTATTTGGTTCAGTACATTTTGATATTTTCAATAAATGTCACATTTTATCGAAATTAATTCCGTACAAAATAAGGTATTTTTACGTTTTTTGCCAGACCGGTAACCGATGCTCAATCTATTTCTGTTTTTACTTTACCTTCACATCTTTTTACATAATATCTAAATGGTGATCTTTCCATACAAATGTCTTCAATTATAGTCTATGACTACCATCAACATTTTTTTGGTAGTTAAAGACTATAATTGAACAGTGCCCTCGTGAAAGTACCAACACACTCCACAAAAAATTATTGATATTTATTTATATATTTATATTTATAACTTTTGTAGCGAGATAAAAATGTATTATTTAGCTTATTTAAAAACTATATTACTAATGTTGAAAATAATTTTCATGCTCATGTAACAATATTAAAACTAATACTAGTGTGCTACTACAATTTTGTTTCTAATACAGCGCTGTTATTCTGTATTTTGTTTTTGAAATCTGACCTTGTATTATCGTACCAAATATTTGAGGTCAATATAGCTGTTGATAAGGCAACAACAACAGCACACATAAGAAGGGAGCTTCAGTGTCCCCGTAGTCTACAAATTAAACTAAAAACAAGTTCTTATCACTCTTCTATTTATAACATCATAATTAACATGTTTGCTTTAAGGGCAATCTTACACAGGGCAAATGAACGTAGGTATGATTTTATGTGACCTGAAGATTGTTTTAATTTATTGTAATTATTATACATTTATTAAGCTGTGATTGATAAACATGGTAAGATATTAAAAAATGTCGATTTTTTTTCATTTCATCAAAATTTTATTTATATTTGAATACGTCCAACACACGTTTGAATTTATATACGTCCAACACACGTTTATTTTTATGGTGCGAAAAAGAAAAAAATCTTAGGTATCTATGTCTTGGCGTATTGAATCGATTGACATGGTTATGTCAAATTATGTTTTATCACGAAAATATTTATAAAGGCCCCATAAGATTCAATATTTCAGTAGGATTTTTTTTCTTGAGCTTACTATGTACACATCCTTACGTCTTGAGGCGCCCACTTGTTGTTTTGAACTGAATGTCGTACAGTTGTCATAATTGACACAGGTTATCAATTCTATTTAATGAGAGCTATCAACAGAATTGTTCACTAGACGGAAACTCCAGTTTCTTAACCGCTACGTTAGAATAAACAATCCCTTCGACAAATATACCAAAAGCATTGAAAAAAATGTATTCAATAGCGAGTATTAATATTCAGTGGACTTTATTCTTTATGTTAATTATCACAAGATTTATAAGTGGTGAAACATTAATAATAAATTCAGTAATAAATGAAGTATGCACAAGATCACTAGCCGATTTAATATTTTATATTTGTACTGGTGATCCAGGAAACGACGGCGTTTCTTCATCGATTCTTACAAAGGTAAATGTTGAAAGTAATTTCTCAAGAGAAAGATACAAAAGAAAATACATACAAGAATGTTGCTTACGATCGTGCACTATTTCTCAGCTAATGGAATACTGTCCGGAGAATTGGTGAAGATTTTTTTGTAGTGGCCTAAAAGTATTGCTTTATTATTATGAATTTGATTGCGAAATTGTAGACAAATTTGAAGAGAAGACTGTGATGATAATCTGGAAAAGATAAATGAGAAAAATTTAAATCTTCAGAAGTTTCAATTCTTTGCACTTAAGTGTAAATTTAATGTAGTTTATAATCTTATAAATAGAATGAGTTATTTATTGTAAATAATACTGTATGAATTAATTGAAATAGAATAGAAAATGGAAGTTTTATAAATCAAATTTGTATTTATTTTTTTCACTTTAAAATCATATATCAAAAGGAAGAAATATTGCGTAGATACCTTTATATAATACATTTCATGACTTTTGTCTTGAAATAACTGAGCAGTAATCAAAAGTTACTCAGGAGGCTACAGAATAGGCTATGCTCGATGTTCCTCTGCATTATAGAATCCACAATTAAGACATCCGCAGCAGAAGGTGGGCAACCGACATAGGCTCACGTTTCAAGGGTCGACCGCATAGCCTATAGAAGTGACAATGGTAGAGAAAAAAATGGTTCTAGAATGAAAACCTTAACGAAACTCAATAGCAAACGCATCGGAGGAAGAACCGATTCAAGTTAGAGTGACGGACGACCTGCAGGACTGACGGTCATCATTAAATAAAATCAATTCATCAACGGCTTTGATTGACAGAAAAGAAAAGAAAGAAGATTAATAAGCTTTACTTTTACAATAAAATAGTCTCAAGTCTTCAGTGTTAAAATTAAAAAAAAAGTTACATCTTATAAATAATTTGATTTTTGTAATAATTTGATTGAATTCTGTCATATACATGAAATATATCATATGTGATTTATTTATGAAATTTAAATATTGTATGAAACAACTTATACTCGACATTAAAACTAATTCTATATAATGTAATTTGTGGAATTTTACTGTATAAACATAATGTTAGACACTGGGCTGATAATATGTTAAGTACTTTCACGTGTAATGTACAGAGCGTCTGATATGAAAGTAGTTCTTATGTAATATATAAATGTATTAGTGATATCTTAAATTAACAATCATTCTAAAAATAAGTAACAATAAATATTTTCGGAAACACATTAAGTTCTTTTCTTAAAATTTTAACATTTTTAGCACGATGGTCTCTAACCATCGAGCCTTGGAAATACCATGTCAAGAGGGCCATGAAATCATTTATAAATAATCAAATCCTGATTTTCTTAGGTATCCGAAACGGGATTTTTATGTACATATTGTTACAATATTCAAAGAAAAATAAGATCGAATGAAGATAAAAAAGGCATAAACACAGGGAAACATATATCCAATTACGTTTCTAAGTGATATTCCGTACTAATTTCATGAAATTCCCACACCACGTATGAATTTCCCACACCCAAACGCATCGTCTACAGTAAGAGACAACTAACGAATACGCCTCAAAAATTGTCAGATCGCAAGAAACAAAAAACAAGAGATCAAACAAAGGAGACACGTGAGGGGCAGACGCTACGTCCGTGATATCATGTCTAATGTGCGTGATCATCTGGTACTGCGATTGCTAATCCGTTTGACAAACGCAGAGATTATAGCACATTCTCGTTACAACCTATGAACTGTGGAAAACTTTTGAAAACTGCTTAATAAGTGATTAAGTAGTGATTCTTTCATTATTAGGTCGCTTAGACCCTGCCGCAGCTTTGAAGTGTAAAAGAATGAACTACATGAAAACAAATGTAAGTAATGGTATAATTACTGATATAAACTGAAGCGTAAAAATAAAGGCTTATTTAGAAGAAAGATTATGTATACCTTGTATATAAAAATGAATGAAAAAATAATAAAAAAATACCTTACCTTATGCAATTCCCAATACTGGAGTAGACAAAGGTCTAGACACTTAAATCCTTTCGACCCACCTTTCACCGAAGATATTTTTGGGACGATGTGGCAGGTGGTGAGCGTGTCGCCGTCTTTAGTTTTTAAGGCAATTATATAAATTTTGATTCATAAGTTTTGAGTAAATCTTTTGGGACAAGCCCACCACTTTTCTCAGTTCTCTTGACTCAAATTTCGATCACCCAACCACTCGACTATCGTGTCTACTCGGGGCTATCTTGTATTACCTCTTTGTTCCCGTTGGCGGAGAATCACCGGTCTGTTTAATTTCGGTCTGGTTCGGTCCGGTTTTTGGTATGATTCACCCTCCATCTGTTGATGGCCATTATTATTTTAAGGTTTTTCCCTTAGTCGCGTCTTATGGCACCAGCAGGAAAAAAGGCTAAGAGTAACTTCTTACGCCGGCACCACACGACAAAATATTATAGATTTTTAATGTATGTGTATCATGTATCAGTTAAAATTATATTAATAACTAGCTGCCCCCCGCAGCTTTGCCCGCAGTTTAACAATTAACGCAGAACTCTAATTATGTTTCTAAAATAAAAGTAGCCTATGTTACTCCTTATAATATTAGCTGCTAGTCAGTGAAAGTCCTGTTAAAATCGGTCCACCCGTTTTTCCGAAAAAAAAAAAAAAAAAAATATATATATATATATATATATATATATATATATATATATATATATATATATATATATATATATATATATATATATATATATATATATATATATATATATATTATGTCACGATTAGGTCACGATAGCCGAGTGGTTGTGTGGTCGGAATTTCGAGTCGAGAGACCGATCCCCAGGTGGCAGTACCAATGAGTTTTCAAAAACTTATGTACGAATTTCACCGTTGGCTTGGATATAAAGGCGGCGACGGGCTCACCACCTGTCACGTTGTCCCGAAAATATCTTCGGTGGAAGGTGGGTCAAAGGGACTTAACTGTCTAGACTTGACCTCTGTCTACCCCTGTATTGGAATTGCGTGAAGATATTTATATTTATTATATATATATATATATATATATATATATATATATATATATATATGTATATATATATATATATATATATATATATATATATATATATATGTATATATATATATATATATATATATATATATATATATATATATATATATATATATATATATAGTCTCCTTTCAAAGACTCATATTTACGCCATTTACCCGATTCAGCTGCCTCTGATGCCGCCCCGGCCCTTATCAATACCCTTGATATGAGAGGCCGCTAATGTATCGACGCAAGTTGCGTCCCACACAAGAGCTTTGCCTCTCTCCCAAGGGACTAAAGTCAAGCCGTCGGGTCTCTTACCATCCTCCCTAAATATTCCACAAGGCTCTGAAACCGATGGAATATTTATGGAAACAAGAGCCTTTCGGATGACCTCATTCAAGGAACCGTGACGAGATAGTCTGCCGGCATTTTTTTGGCATGAAAGTCCGTGGAGGCCTAACTCGTCGATGTCGCTGCCACAAGGACATCGATGTGGTTGACAAATCGATGCTCCTAATCGTATTCCTATAGCTATACGTACACTTTCGTTATCTAGTAATGTACCAAGGTTACTTGATGGTAAAGCATGTAGCCAGTAGCTGGATTCCTTTGTCGAAACACCTAGAAAGCGGGCGCGGTCTCTGTCACAGTGAAAATTGTTCAGTAAGCATTTCTGCACATTCTGAACCAACGGGATATCCCACCGTTTTTGTGAGTTAGGTTCCAGTGGAATATCCTCGCCGGGACAGAGACGTAACCATGCTTCTCTTGCCTCGTTAGCAAAGGTCAAGTCCAAATAATTCTTAAGAATTTTACGTGACAAATCATGAACACTGTGTACGGAGGCAAGGAAAGCCGGCAGCGCAATATTTGAAACCTCTCTTATACCGATACCTCCAAATCTAACAGGTAAAGTAGCTTGAGTCCAGCTAGATGAGACTAAAGATAAATTTTGAATTTTTTCCAAAGAGATTTGAGATTAAGGTCAATTTGTTTTAAAAAATCAGAACATGTCCATGCTGGACTCGAGCGGAGTAAATAAGTAAATTTAGGAACAAGAACGCAATATTTTAAAAAAGTAAGCGCTATATGAGAATTTAGAATATACAGTTTATTAACATGTTCTAAAAATTGATCAAATTTTACTTTCAAAAGAGGTTTCATACTCTCTATAAATAACGGCGCTCCAAGGAGGTAAAGAGAATCCGCCTCAGTTACTTTAATGCCAGGAGATATATTGTTAAAATTTTGAAACAAACTTATTTAATTTAATGCCAATGTTTTTTAAATTTTTAATAATTTTTTGAATGTCATTTTGCACGTCATCTGGCTTTCCTCCTAGGGTTCCGTCATCTAGGTACCAACATTGAGTTTGGATTTCAACTTTGAAATAATCGGTTGAATTCCCAAACTAAACAATGGGCCCAGTGGATCACCCTGCTGAACTCCGACGGCTGAGTCAATTAAATGATTTTCGTAAAATAAATTAGAGTTTTGACTGTAACATTGCCAAACGTAATGGTAAATTTCCTGGGTATGTTTCGCAACCTCCTTCAGCAGGGTTGATCTGTCGAGGGAGTTAAAGGCATTCCTAAGGTCAACTTTCAAGAGAACATCTGTTTGACAATTCGTTAAAAAAGTACGCACTGAATGTACAGCTGCATCACAACCTCCTCTGCTACCGAAGCCTAACTGAATAGGCTGAAATTATGACTTTAGATCGGAGGTTATGTGCTTACATGCTAATTTAGAAGTTAAACGTCTAAAAGTGGAACCAACAGCTATAGGGCGGATACCATTATCTTTTTTTTTAAAGGCACATAACCTTGCTCCATATACGATTTTAACAAAATTGGGATTTACATTACCAGAAAGCATAAAATTACTTAATTTTGTTATGTCGCCCAAAAGAATTCCGGCCGCGTCCGCCGGTGACGCCGGCCGAATTCTTTTGGGCGACATAACAAAATTAAGTAATTTTATGCTTTCTGGTAATGTAAATCCCAATTTTGTTAAAATCGATTTTCTCAAATCCCATTTGAGAAAGACATAATTGCCTCTAAAGTATCTTTTTCTGAAACTTGTAATGGCTGATAAGAAGGATCAGGAGGCGACGGTAGAAGCAAGGAGGAGTTGGCCTTAGGATGCTTCTGATGTAAGCTTTCAAGGGTGTCCGCATTGTGAGGCGCCAGGATATCGTCTGAAAATAAAATACGATATTTTGAAAATTGATGAGATGGAAACGGTTATTTCAATATTATATACAGACTCATTTTTTTGTATGTATACATTATAAAACATACATTTGAATGCTACTATAAACGTTATATTGTTTACATGCAAATAAATTCTTCGCTGATCTCCAATGACCTGAATATCTTTCAATACAATAGAACGCCTGAGTCGTACGGTTTCTTTGTGCTGTGAACGCTTTACTTAACTATTTGTAAGTAGGTACGCTTCAGAAAATTCTTACTATATTTCAGATAAAATATGGTAGTAATAAAATATTTCTATAAATAATACACAAAATTATATGTGTGTTGATCTGCTTGCTCAGCTCAGCACGCATTACAAACTTTTACATTTATCATACATTACTAGGGTTAGCATTTTTACTTTCAAATATTTTTTTTTGTTTTTAGGGCATTGTTACCATACTGTATCGTACCGCTTATGTCTGGAAAGAAATAAACGGTACCCTTATATCGAACCTTCCGTCTGTCCGTCAGTCAGACAAGGACTTTTTTTGTCTGGAACAAGTGAAGTTAACACGTTGAAATCAATTTCAAATAAATGGTCTGTAACTGTGTTGAAGCTATAAAAAAGAATTTCTTTTTAATTGATGTTAATGCAATAAATTCGGCTCCTTATGAGAAATATTTTATTATCAGAAGTAAATGCCTTAGAATACTTTCTTTAGACACATTAAATTTAGCAAGAAGCAAGGTCTCGCAGCACAAGAAAAGGAAGAACTCAATAACATTTACTTTGTAGTTTTATAACATAAAAATAATATTTTAATTACAAAATTGTTTTTACAGTTGAACAATCGACCACAACGTATATCTATGTATGGAAGAACATCTTTGTAACTGCAAAGTTACGTTAGTCTTTATATCAATAATTATTATCTTTTCGTCAGGGTAATATTCGGTGCTAAATTAATTAATTATCGAAGTTCATAAAAAATTATTTTATGAACTTCGATAATTAATTAATTTGGTAATACAACATCGCCGCATGTTAGCAGTTCCCCGGGAAAGGCTTTTTCACTTATACGTGACCCGAACCACACTGGCCGCCCTTGGCAACCCTTCCCCAGGAGAGAATACATTGTCTCCCTTTCCATTCTGGATAGACGTGCCGAAACACGAATGCTCTACCTCCTTGGCCTCCTCTCACGTGGGTAATGAACATGCCACCCGGATGCCATAGGACTCAGGAAGGTAAAAGATTGACGGTGCACTGCCTGGTCGCGGCGCTCATTACTCTCACCCCTCAGTGGTAACACATTATCCTCATCAGCAGTGCGAACCCCGCCAGAGTCGCGGAGGATAGGGAGCATGGTATGTCAAACATTAAAGAACAACGGTAGTGTCGCGATTTTCGCACTTGCTTTAATTCCACTAGCAAATGACCAGTGAATGCTGGCAGATGTGCGTGCTTGTTTCATATTAAAAATAATTCAAGGGCTACACGTAATAACACCATAGCCTTAATAAAATGGCTTTTCATATTTTTATCGATTTCGAAAGCTATTTAAAATTAAAAAAAAAACCTAAAACTAACACTTCTATAATAAGTGTTAACTGCTATTTCATCCCGTAAAGTTTTTAATGTTTCTACTATAAAGTCACAGGTCTTTTTTACTGTGCATAAAACAAGACAATAAATACATAAATATACCAGTATGAAAAATATATCTTCACGCCATCCCCAATAGAGGGATAGACAAAGATCTAGACAATTAAGTCATTTCGACCCATCTTCCACCGAAGACATTTTTGGGACAAAGAGACAGGCGGTGAGCTCGTCGCTGTCTTTATATCCAAGCCAACGCTATAAATCGTACTTAAATGTTTTGTAAAAACCCAATAGTACGGGCTTTGGAGATCGCACTTGGGTCACTAGACTAGAATTCCGATCACCCAACCTATCAGCTATCGTGACTATTCATACCCGTATGAAATCTAAATTCTTGGTATTCTGTGCCAAAATTGACCGTAAAGCGCAAACAGTGTGCTGTTGGAAAGAAATGAATTGGAAATTTTTTAGTGCAATAAAAATACATTGACGATGCAACTGATCTACCTCACAAGCCATTAAACTTTAAAAGACCCGATAGAAAATATCGGAAATAGCAACCACATAGGAAAACGGTCGTGCACTACATTCCACATAACTTGATATCGGTTAATGGTAATTCGTCATTTGTATTCACATCGAATCTGTATTAAAATTGTCAACATTGTTCTAATATGTCAATGTAGATCAATATTGTTCTATAATAGAAGACAGTAGCCATTAATTGCAAATCAAACCTCAAGCAGACGTACTCGCAGTATTGCACAAAAACTCGTTGTAACACACAAACAAATATGAGCGTTTGTATTGTCAGATGTTTGGATGTTTGTTAGTAAATTATGCAAAAACTGCCGTCTCTTGTGGCAAGTCTGTGTGAAAAAACTAAAACATGCAAAGTTCCTGTGGCACTTGTCTGAAGTATAAACAAATAAATATAAATATCTTCACGCATTACCAATACAGGGGTAGATAGAGGTCTAGTCTAGACAATTAAGCCCCTTTGACCCACCTTCCACCGAAGATATTTTCGGGACAACGTGACAGGTGGTGAGCCCGTTGCCATCTTTATGTACAAGCCAACGATATAATTCGTACAAAAGAAATAAAATTTTGCGAAAAAGAACATGTGCCGTTTAGTACTATGATAATGTTACAAGAAAATATAGCATCAATTTGAAAAATGCCGAATAAGAATATCACAAAACGCGACGTGTTAAAAAAATAACATACGTCGAATCGATTCATATTTGAAAGCTTTCCTTAGTATCAAAATCTTTAGATTACTCGTAAGTCTATCTGGTGTGTGAAAAGTTCTTTATTAAAAAATATCTTCATGCAATTCCTAATTTAAGAATAGACAGACGTCTTGTTTATAAAATTAAGCCATTTTGACCCTCCTTCCACCGAAGATATTTTCGGGACTACGTGACAGGTGGTGAACCCGTAACCGTCTTTATGTCCAAGGATATAATTCATACGTAAGTTTTTGAAAAACCTATTGTTACAAGCCTGCCACCTGGGGATCGAACTCGAGTCTTTTGACTCGAAATTCCGACTACCCAACCACTCGGTTATCATGACTCTAATCTCTTCTTTATTAATACTATTATTATGTAAGTAATATGTGATGCCATACCCTGGTGTTAGTGAAAGAATCAATAAACCTCTTTCTTCCGGTGGATGTCGTAAGAAATGACTAGGACAAAGGTTTGTTACAAAAGTATAGTGGCTACCGGCCGATGACGAGATGTTTAAATCTCGAAAATGTCGGTCCATAATTCTGCAGATCTGTGATGAGCAGCAGCGCTTAAGATACGTGGTTTCTTGAACTTCAAGCTGCCGTCCGCTACTTGTTCACTTACTAAGCGCGAAGATTATAGAGAGAAAGAGAACTGTATCCCGCAGAAGACTTTTATACAGTAATATTAAGTATCGGAGGTGCCCAAAAGGACCGAAAAGTGCAATATATTCGAAACACCTTTAAATGGTGACGCCCTTTTGCGTACAGAACACTTATACACACAAATGAAAATAAAATAAATAAATAGAAATAACTTCATGCAATTCCCAATACAGGGGTAGACAGAGGTCTAGTCGAGACAATTAAGTCCCTTTGACCCCCTTCCACGGAAGATATTTTCGGGACAACGTAACAGGTGCTGAGCCTGTCGCCGTATAAATGGTTTAAATAGCCGTGTACATTATATCAATTAACAATAAATTAACTTTTATGAAAATACGTCAGCAAAAGTAGCAAGTTTAGAAAGTAACTTTACTTTCGAAGTATGTGTACAAACAAGTTACGACATCCACATAAGAAAGGTGTTATAATTATTTATTATAAATAAATATGAGTATAAAGTAAAACTGTGCATATGCTGAAGAGATGATCGGCCAGTGGGGTCATTAAATTTCTGAAACAATTTTATATACGGTGATAAGAGGCTAGTAATAGGAGGGCTACCTCTGTTTACCATTTTATTTGGAAATTTAACTACCTTTCTTCGTATACCGTTCATGAGAAGTAAGGCTTTACAATAATTGTATTTTCAAGTACTTAGTACTTCTTACTTTCTTTTATTCATGCATTGTCCATGATGGGGTATCCAGAGAGAATATGTCACCACGTGTCATGATCCTTGCATACCCTTTCGCTACTTTTAGATTCATTATTTTCTTCATACATGCACATCCAGGTATCCGAGTACTCTTCCAGCTGACATAGTAGTAAGTATGATAAATATAAATCTAACCTCGTTTATGCATATAAAAAACTATGTTATGTTATACATAGATCATATAGTCGTTAGACCTATAACCACTACTGAGGAAACGCACGCAGCCAAGCGTTTCGAAAAAAACATCCTAATACTGGGGTAGTCAGAAGTTTAGAAAATCTTGTCCTTTTAACCCACATTTCTCCGGTGTTTATAAGGGACAACGTGACAAGTGATTAGCTTGTCACCATTTTAGTTGCTAAGTAAACGATACAAATCGTATATAATTTCAAACAATTCATTGGTAAGAGCCTTATTCCTGGAGATTCAACTCGGGCCTTCTCATTCGAATTCCTCTCTCTCTCTCTTAATCTCTTAATCTATGTAATAATTATCTTATTTTATTATAAGAGTTGTATTTTATGGATTGTTATATTGCGGATATACTCAATATAATAATGACACTTAATACACAGACCTCATTCGGCGACAATATTTTCTCCTGAATCAGGTCAGTGGAAAACGGTAAGATATCGCAAACGTTGTGGACGATACTGGGGAGCAACATCCTCGGCATTTCAATTCTGATCGGAACCTCTCGATACAATATAAAAACAAGTTATAATGAATAAAAGGATTTCTCCATATTGTATTTAGAATATGAAAGATACAGTTTCACGACGAGCCTATGTTGCAGTTGGAAGACGAAGCCGAAGCAAAGGCCAAAGAAATTGAAACCAGTTGGGGCTAATATTTGTATGATGAATATTAATGTTTGTCCTCAGTGATTGATGTTTATATATATGTGAAAATTGATATATGTAAATATATAACTATGTAAGTATATTGTACTATTGGTTTAGGTCATTAATACGCCGATATGCTCTATACATATCACCTCGTCCTTCATAAGCTTTGGTGAAATGTGGAATGAAAATATTTTAATACCCTATCTCGTGTCAAATTTCCAAGTCAAGGACTTGAAGTTAAACGCGATTTTTATTAATACTATTATTATGTAAGTAATATGTGATGCCATACCCTGGTGTTAGTGAAAGAATCAATAAACCTCTTTCTTCCGGTGGATGTCGTAAGAAATGACTAGGACAAAGGTTTGTTACAAAAGTATAGTGGCTACCGGCCGATGACGAGATGTTTAAATCTCGAAAATGTCGGTCCATAATTCTGCAGATCTGTGATGAGCAGCAGCGCTTAAGATACGTGGTTTCTTGAACTTCAAGCTGCCGTCCGCTACTTGTTCACTTACTAAGCGCGAAGATTATAGAGAGAAAGAGAACTGTATCCCGCAGAAGACTTTTATACAGTAATATTAAGTATCGGAGGTGCCCAAAAGGACCGAAAAGTGCAATATATTCGAAACACCTTTAAATGGTGACGCCCTTTTGCGTACAGAACACTTATACACACAAATGAAAATAAAATAAATAAATAGAAATAACTTCATGCAATTCCCAATACAGGGGTAGACAGAGGTCTAGTCGAGACAATTAAGTCCCCTTTGACCCCCTTCCACGGAAGATATTTTCGGGACAACGTAACAGGTGCTGAGCCTGTCGCCGTATAAATGGTTTAAATAGCCGTGTACATTATATCAATTAACAATAAATTAACTTTTATGAAAATACGTCAGCAAAAGTAGCAAGTTTAGAAAGTAACTTTACTTTCGAAGTATGTGTACAAACAAGTTACGACATCCACATAAGAAAGGTGTTATAATTATTTATTATAAATAAATATGAGTATAAAGTAAAACTGTGCATATGCTGAAGAGATGATCGGCCAGTGGGGTCATTAAATTTCTGAAACAATTTTATATACGGTGATAAGAGGCTAGTAATAGGAGGGCTACCTCTGTTTACCATTTTATTTGGAAATTTAACTACCTTTCTTCGTATACCGTTCATGAGAAGTAAGGCTTTACAATAATTGTATTTTCAAGTACTTAGTACTTCTTACTTTCTTTTATTCATGCATTGTCCATGATGGGGTATCCAGAGAGAATATGTCACCACGTGTCATGATCCTTGCATACCCTTTCGCTACTTTTAGATTCATTATTTTCTTCATACATGCACATCCAGGTATCCGAGTACTCTTCCAGCTGACATAGTAGTAAGTATGATAAATATAAATCTAACCTCGTTTATGCATATAAAAAACTATGTTATGTTATACATAGATCATATAGTCGTTAGACCTATAACCACTACTGAGGAAACGCACGCAGCCAAGCGTTTCGAAAAAAACATCCTAATACTGGGGTAGTCAGAAGTTTAGAAAATCTTGTCCTTTTAACCCACATTTCTCCGGTGTTTATAAGGGACAACGTGACAAGTGATTAGCTTGTCACCATTTTAGTTGCTAAGTAAACGATACAAATCGTATATAATTTCAAACAATTCATTGGTAAGAGCCTTATTCCTGGAGATTCAACTCGGGCCTTCTCATTCGAATTCCTCTCTCTCTCTCTTAATCTCTTAATCTATGTAATAATTATCTTATTTTATTATAAGAGTTGTATTTTATGGATTGTTATATTGCGGATATACTCAATATAATAATGACACTTAATACACAGACCTCATTCGGCGACAATATTTTCTCCTGAATCAGGTCAGTGGAAAACGGTAAGATATCGCAAACGTTGTGGACGATACTGGGGAGCAACATCCTCGGCATTTCAATTCTGATCGGAACCTCTCGATACAATATAAAAACAAGTTATAATGAATAAAAGGATTTCTCCATATTGTATTTAGAATATGAAAGATACAGTTTCACGACGAGCCTATGTTGCAGTTGGAAGACGAAGCCGAAGCAAAGGCCAAAGAAATTGAAACCCGGTTGGGGCTAATATTTGTATGATGAATATTAATGTTTGTCCTCGAGTGATTGATGTTTATATATATGTGAAAATTGATATATGTAAATATATAACTATGTAAGTATATTGTACTATTGGTTTAGGTCATTAATACGCCGATATGCTCTATACATATCACCTCGTCCTTCATAAGCTTTGGTGAAATGTGGAATGAAAATATTTTAATACCCTATCTCGTGTCGGAAATTTCCAAGTCAAGGACTTGAAGTTAAACGCGATTTTTTTATTAATACACTAGTTTTCCTGTATATTGCGAATCATCCAACGTAGAAACAAGGGACACCACGCTGACATAAAAAATAAATAAATGATGAAATAGTCTACAGAAGAAATTATAAATTCGGTGCCTTTTTTCAAATTGTTGAGTACCATAACTACAACTTGAACTAGCCTATATTTCCCAAATGTCCCATTCAGACTCTCCACGAGACTACACGAAGGAACGTGAGGACGAGAGTTAGGATGATACACTCATATCCCCGTCACCATAGCCTCGTCACACTTCGTTGTCGCTCCATTTTTTCTCGTTTTTTTTAGACGCGAGTCAAAGGATGCGAAGGTGTGACGTAATGGAATCAACCACACTTCGTTCTCACCACGCTTGCTTACTTAGTTAACTGCTAAAGAGATAGAACGCACGCGTTTTTTTATCATTGTGATGAAGTGGACTAAAGATTTATGTAGCTCTTTTATGGAATTATATCAACTGAATCCAATTATTTGGAATCCAAAGGATTATTTTAATTGATACGCAAGGCATCATAATAATGTTAGGCACATAAAGTAGCTAAATCAGTCACTTGAGTCACATACTTGTTGTCGTAAACTTAACGGGCAACTGAATAAATCGAGTATAGACGGCTGGCACTCCTGTAGCCTCCCTCGCCATAACTTGTACCATGAACTTATAGGTGGCGCCACGCGAGAGTCTGGAACCGGCATAAGAATATTCTTAAATATTTACTTTTTCCAACGCACTTATCTTGTGTAAACGTCGAAGATTTTAAATTTTTATTGGAATGAAAATATTTTAATACCCTATCTCGTGTCGGAAATTTCCAAGTCAAGGACTTGAAGTTAAACGCGATTTTTATTAATACACTAGTTTTCCTGTATATTGCGAATCATCCAACGTAGAAACAAGGGACACCACGCTGACATAAAAATAAATAAATAGAAATAACTTCATGCAATTCCCAATACAGGGGTAGACAGAGGTCTAGTCGAGACAATTAAGTCCCTTTGACCCCCTTCCACGGAAGATATTTTCAGGACAACGTAACAGGTGCTGAGCCTGTCGCCGTATAAATGGTTTAAATAGCCGTGTACATTATATCAATTAACAATAAATTAACTTTTATGAAAATACGTCAGCAAAAGTAGCAAGTTTAGAAAATCTTGTCCTTTTAACCCACATTTCTCCGGTGTTTATAAGGGACAACGTGACAAGTGATTAGCTTGTCACCATTTTAGTTGCTAAGTAAACGATACAAATCGTATATAATTTCAAACAATTCATTGGTAAGAGCCTTATTCCTGGAGATTCAACTCGGGCCTTCTCATTCGAATTCCTCTCTCTCTCTCTTAATCTCTTAATCTATGTAATAATTATCTTATTTTATTATAAGAGTTGTATTTTATGGATTGTTATATTGCGGATATACTCAATATAATAATGACACTTAATACACAGACCTCATTCGGCGACAATATTTTCTCCTGAATCAGGTCAGTGGAAAACGGTAAGATATCGCAAACGTTGTGGACGATACTGGGGAGCAACATCCTCGGCATTTCAATTCTGATCGGAACCTCTCGATACAATATAAAAACAAGTTATAATGAATAAAAGGATTTCTCCATATTGTATTTAGAATATGAAAGATACAGTTTCACGACGAGCCTATGTTGCAGTTGGAAGACGAAGCCGAAGCAAAGGCCAAAGAAATTGAAACCCGGTTGGGGCTAATATTTGTATGATGAATATTAATGTTTGTCCTCGAGTGATTGATGTTTATATATATGTGAAAATTGATATATGTAAATATATAACTATGTAAGTATATTGTACTATTGGTTTAGGTCATTAATACGCCGATATGCTCTATACATATCACCTCGTCCTTCATAAGCTTTGGTGAAATGTGGAATGAAAATATTTTAATACCCTATCTCGTGTCGGAAATTTCCAAGTCAAGGACTTGAAGTTAAACGCGATTTTTTTATTAATACACTAGTTTTCCTGTATATTGCGAATCATCCAACGTAGAAACAAGGGACACCACGCTGACATAAAAAATAAATAAATGATGAAATAGTCTACAGAAGAAATTATAAATTCGGTGCCTTTTTTCAAATTGTTGAGTACCATAACTACAACTTGAACTAGCCTATATTTCCCAAATGTCCCATTCAGACTCTCCACGAGACTACACGAAGGAACGTGAGGACGAGAGTTAGGATGATACACTCATATCCCCGTCACCATAGCCTCGTCACACTTCGTTGTCGCTCCATTTTTTCTCGTTTTTTTTAGACGCGAGTCAAAGGATGCGAAGGTGTGACGTAATGGAATCAACCACACTTCGTTCTCACCACGCTTGCTTACTTAGTTAACTGCTAAAGAGATAGAACGCACGCGTTTTTTTATCATTGTGATGAAGTGGACTAAAGATTTATGTAGCTCTTTTATGGAATTATATCAACTGAATCCAATTATTTGGAATCCAAAAGGATTATTTTAATTGATACGCAAGGCATCATAATAATGTTAGGCACATAAAGTAGCTAAATCAGTCACTTGAGTCACATACTTGTTGTCGTAAACTTAACGGGCAACTGAATAAATCGAGAGTATAGACGGCTGGCACTCCTGTAGCCTCCCCTCGCCATAACTTGTACCATGAACTTATAGGTGGCGCCACGCGAGAGTCTGGAACCGGCATAAGAATATTCTTAAATATTTACTTTTTCCAACGCACTTATCTTGTGTAAACGTCGAAGATTTTAAATTTTTATTGGAATGAAAATATTTTCTGCATTTTCATTAATAAAGTTTGATTATCCCTAATTTTAAAATACTATATGACACCTGAACGTTGAATAAGTTATAATATTATCACTTTTAAAAGCAATTTAAACACTAATACTTAGTCCTTCTTTCTTTTTATTGTACTGATTACATTAGGTTTCATCTATATAATTAACAGTAACATAATATGAAGCCACTTTGTTTCTTACTCTTACTCCTACTCATGCCTTCTTTAAAATACTCCAATTAAGCGACAGCCTATCAAGGACCTCCAGGCTGCTGACATTTACTTGTTTAGGTTGATCAGCCGACAAAGGATCGTTGAAACACATTTCTCACGTTTTCTGAATCTTTGTTATCGTAAGATTAGTAAGTAAAATCTGATCACACTATACAAGTAATATCATTATTCATTTATTTGAACCCTTGTCATCCACAAGACGTAATGCAAAAGACATCTGCGACACACGTCTCACATACATTACGACCATTAATCCTTCGCATCAAGTAAATTTGGCACGTCGACGCCTACGATATCATGAAAACAGATGACTGATCCATTCTTTTTTTTAGAAAAACTACAGAAAAATAAACTTTCTAATAAATTTGAATGGTAATATTGAAATGAATATGAGTAACCAGGCATTTTTGGATAACCGAATGACCTTGAATATTTTATTGAATGATCTCCTCTTATAAAAGAGCTACAAAGCTAAATAATACTTGACATTTCTATTGCTTTATCTATTGCTGTTTATGTTGTTGTTATTCAAAATAATAGCCTGTAACATGATTACATGATAGAAATTAGTTTCTATCATGTAACAAAGGTTGCAGGTTTGAGTTCCGTTAGGGGCAAACATTTGTGTAATGAATATGTCCATACTTGACTCAAGGATTTATTATATACGTATATGGGCATTTACCTTTGTACGTATCTGTATATAAATTGAACCGTTAACTTGAACACTAAAACAGCGTTAGACTCACCACCTATCATGTTGTGCCAAAATTATTACGTTGATATTAAGAATTAATATACTTACATAAAGTGTGTATTTTATTTGTATATTTTATTTGTACATTGCAATTTGTTATTTCAAAAAAATCTACTTCATTTCATCTATTGACTTCCTTAAGGTTGAGAGCTTGTGGGGGCCTCTCCAGTTTATATAAATAAACAAATAATCCTGAAGAAAGCGTTTTGCATGTGTGTTTGAACAAATTACTGACACAGAAGAGTGTAAGAATTGACATAGTTAAAGCTTAAACTGAGGAGAAACGAATACCTAAATTTATCATCTGTTTAAATACATTCAAGAAAATAAAATAAAACATATCACACGTAGAAATATTACATATGTTTGGATACCTTAATTTTTTCCGATTCCATAACACAAGAGCTTAGGCTACCAAAATTTTTAATTAAAAAAAAACCTACATTTATTAATTTATTACTTATTTATTTATGTTTATTTATGTAGTGTCAAACACGTAATGTAGTGGGATGTCAAAAAGTTATACAACACAGAAATTGTCGGTTAAAGATTTCAAATTGTTGACACTTTTAAACTAACTCGCGTTGGAATTTCGAGCACTGAACAAGCCCTTAGTAAATTTAAACATGTGTTTTGATATTTTTGAAACGAAATGTTTTGACTAAACTAAACATTATGTGTTTAGGTATACGTATTTTGCATTACGTATTTATGAGAAATTACATAATTATAATACATACAAAAAGTTACTTTTTTTTTAATAGGCCATATGTTGTCGCCAAGCGAAGAAGCTTAGCTTTTATCTTTATGACTATTACTTATAGGATTATTGCTTAACCATTCGCAGGTGTTTGAAACTTCTCTCCTTTGATTGATTGGATTTACTGGCGGTAAATTGACGAAATTGCGAAAGTCAAACGACTTACGAACACGGCAAAATGGGAAAGGCGATAAAGTTGAACAAAGTGCAAACGAGCGTATTACTCGAAGAGCTGTGTAGAACGCGACTATGAGATGGCCCGAGAGTGTAGATTTAAGACTACTTTAGCAAATCTTGTTGAATTTTATTTTAAAACTTTATAGTAAAGTGTAGGAAAACTTCTAAGTGTTATGAATCAAACAATTCTAGTGTAAAAACATTAATATCTAATAGTTGCTTATTGTAGTTGTATGTCAATATTTTGGATAAAATATTCCTATGGAAAATACAACAGAGGAAAACGAGCACTTATCTAAATGATCGCCGATGCTCACGAACAACTGTTACAGCAGAAGTACATTGGTGGTCTTAAAAGAAGGAATAGGCTCTTCTTAATGATTCTCTTCTCGAAGATTTTCAGAAAATTATTTGATAAACCCAAAAGACCATCAAGATTATGATAAATTTAATGCTCTGTGGCAAAATAGAAATAAATGTTTTGAATAGTCCATAAGCTCTTAGGGACTATTCAAACTCCCGTGGTAATTTAGCGATAAAAAGCTCATCTTTTCACAGGGCGCTTAAGATAGGATCGCCGATGATTCGAACTTCTTTACGTTACTGGAGTGCTCCAGTACATAAATGAAACAGTATTCGAGATATAGTCTAACTTTCAACTTGTTGAGCTGCAACTTCTCGTCCCGCTCTACTGAGCACGCCACACTTTTTCAAGCTACTTTGATTTTCCGTCAAGGTGACCACGTAACTGCATGTTGCTGGACATGTTAATGCCAGGGATTCTGTTATTCATAATGCATGCTAGGGGTATCTCCAAAGAAGTGACAATGATTTTATTTTATTATTAAATAGAGCTACGACGGCTGAGTTGTTGGGTGATCGAATTTCGAGTCAAGAGGGCCGAATTCGATCGGAAGCCGATTCGATTCCCCAAGAGGTAGACTCTTACCGATGAGTATTTCAAAACTTACGTACGATTTATAACGTAAGCTTTGACATTCAGACGGCGACAGGTTCACCACCGGTCATGTTCCAAAAAATGTCATAAGTGAAAGATGGGTCGATAGGACTTAATTGGCCAGACCTGTATTAGGTTTAGATAAACCAGTATAATTATTTATTTTGTGATATTATTTAATATTGATTAGCGTTATAATTTACAATACAATCCAATCTAAATTGTACAGCTGCTACTGTGTTGACATCATAAGCTGCTATGACCTTACTTACCGACGTTAAAACAGAGTTTCTCAAATTAAACGCTAATCTAAATAACTTAATAAGTATGTAGTTCCCAAACCTTTGTAAACTAGAACTTAAACTATGAAGAGTTTAAAATCTAGTGTACAATAGTTATTTTTATAATGTGGTTGTAATAGATGGTGTGGTTCTTACACTTAAGAGGTTTTGTATTACCTTCTCAGTCCCCTTTTATTTCACGGTTTAAATTTTGATAAATTTTTAATAACTACCGAGTCGTAACGGGATCTAGTTAGTTTTACATATTTAAAAATGTGGCAAAAAAATTATCAAATGTTTTACAAATTCATATTTAAAGACATCTTTCTATTGGTGCTTTAATCAGATAACATAAAAATTGAAAGTAATACTTATAGTCCTTCAGTGTTACAAATGCTGAACCTTTTATTTTTAACATGAAATGTAAATCGCGTCTGGATGTAGCAGATTTATTTACATAAGCAAAGCTTGAAGCTTTAAAGTATAATATTTTTAAAGTATAATCATGTTAATGGATCTCTAGATTTAAAACATTTGAGGTTATTTTGCTCTTTATTATATTTGATACTTATTTTGCACACAATTTGTGATTACAAATACGTTTAAAATTTATAAAATATATATAAATATCTTCACCAATTCCCAATACAGGGGTAGACAGAGGTCCAGTCTAGACAATTTAGTCCCTTCCACCCACCTTACACTAAAGACATTTTCGGGACAGCGTGACAGGTGGTGAGCCCGTCGTCGTAATCATGTCCAAGCCAAAGATATTATTCGTGCATAAGAAAAACCAATTGGTACGAGCCTGCCATCAGGGGATCGAACTCGAAATTCCGACCTTCCAACCACTTGGCTATCGTGTCTTTTACGTTTAAAATTTAATAGAAGTATTATAGTGCATAGAATAATTGTATGATAATGATGAGGAAAAAAGTCATTCCTGGTTGCGTTCGCAGTTATTATTATCATATCTGCAAAGTATCGAATTAAACTAATTTTCCATTTACTCTTGTAAATTATTTAATTTCTATTGACATGACGCGACAAAAATGTGTTTTGTTCAGTAGTCATATATAGGCTGACGAATGCCTTATAAAACCACACTGTTATATCTATTTAAACCTATATTTAAATAACAGATATAAATAAATAAATATCTTAACGCAATTCCCAATACAGGGGTAGACAGAGGTCTAGTCTAGACAATTAGGTCCCTTCGACCCACCTACCACCGAACGATATTTTCGGGACAACGTGACAGGAGGTGAGCCCGTCTTCGTCTTTATGTTCAAGCCAACGATATAATTCGTGCGCAAGTTATGTTGAAAAACCCGTGGGTATGAGCCTGCCACCTGGGGGTAATAGCTAGTACGTCTTTTTTTTTTTTAAATGTCCTTACATTTATCTTCAGATTAAATCCTTGGCATCACTTCAATGTTGCAACTTTAATCCCGTTATTATAGAAGACATCTTCTCTTTTCACACAAACACGATTAAAATTCTTTATCAAAATTAACTGGGAAAAAAACATATTTTTTACTAACTCTTACTTATATAAAATGCCAATTTCTCTTACTGACTTTACGTAAATATTAATTAGCTGCATTCGTCTTAATTTTTATTTCATATAAAAATTATTAACAAATAATCGAATTATTAACAAATAAACGATAGAAAAAAACACAAAATTTACATCAAACAATGTTTGTGTTTTTTTATCGTTGGTGTACAATAATATAAATGAAATGAAATTGATATGAACATTTACTTTTCATTGGCCATTAGCATAAGTTCATCTTTCGGTGTGTATTTTTCGAATTTTTGCAAAAGAACCATCAATATCTTCTATCAATATTTCCTCACCCCCTGTCATAACATTTAAGCATACATTTAAGTGTACATACTGTTGTATAACATTTAAGTTAGCAAAGATGAGTAATAAATAGACTTTGAAACATAAAATTTCCTCAAGGGTATTACAGAAGTTGGCAGATCTAAACTTTATACGTACCCTGAATAAATCTATCATTTTTCCAACATCTGTTAAAGGGCAAAACTTGTAGTGTGTTCAAAACGTGACAAAAATTTAAAATGAAGTTAAATCGTATGGTATCGCTAGTCTGACATGCACGTTTGATATTATCATACAAACTAAATATATTATATTAAAAGCTCAAATTTTTGGAGTTTGTATCTAGTGGAACACTGAAAAATATGATAAATCAATCTTATTATAAAAACTATTAAAGTGTGATAATAATTTATTGTATATCAAAAACATTTTTTTAAATATAGTGTAGTGATTGAAATCTGTTTACTCGTTTTACATGCTTGATTAATGTACTCGTATAAGTTCCGTAAAAAAGACCACCATCTCAACTTATTCTTACAATTATCGTGATAAACGTAGTACTATATAAGTACTAAGTTACTTAGTAATATTTAAAAAAGGTCTTCTAAAGACACAAAAATTTTATGATAAATAATATTAGTAATATTATTTTATCGTTTAGCCAAAAAAAGTAAAATAAAAAATATCAAGCAAGTTATCCCATTCCTACGGCAAACACGGCATACGACTTAATCGGCTGAATAACCCAAGAACATATTATTAATTTTGTATATAACAGTCTAGTTTCTACCCGCAATTACGTCCACGTATTTCTTTTTATCCTTGGATTTTCTTGCGTAAAATGACCTCCTCTCAAAACTCAGAATGCTCTCTCTTCCCCTAGATATTTTTAAATTTTCTCTGACAAAAAGTAGCGTGTAAGCCCTTCCAGGCTATCTAAGTACCCAATATTATTCAAATCTATTCAGTAGTTCTGATATAATAATTGTAAAGGATTGTAAATACAAATATAATTTAGTTTGAAACACATTAAAATTCACTTTTGCTTATTACTCATTTATAATATATAAATGTGGAATAAGTAAAAAATAATTTTACCACCAAGAGACAACAATCGTGAGTATTCCACATAATTTAGTATGTACAAATAAAGTATTTATAGAGAAACAAAATAGATTATTGACTCTTGAAGAGCAATTATAATGTTTTCAAATGATATCAAGAACTTGTTACTATGTCTATGTTTTTGTAGATAATATGGAAATATAGCAGCACACATACGCGATTGTTCACTGGTGTTTTTCATATTCATTCCGTAATTATGATTGATAATTATTTGTTGTTATTTGAATTCGCGATAGCCGTGTGGTTGGGTGGTCCGAATTTCGGGTCAAGAGAGCCGACTTCGATCCCCTGGTGGCAGACTCGTACCAATAGGTTTTTTGAAAAACTTATGTACAAATTATATCGTCGGCTTTGAAATTGTAACGGTGACGGGCTCACCACCTGCCATGTGGTCCCAAAATATCTTCGGTGGAAGGTGGGTCGAAACGGCTTTACTGTCTAGACCTCTGTCTACCCCTATATCGGGAATGGCGTGAAGGTAATTATTCAGTTGTTAGAATCTCGTGTAGTAGAGCCACGCATCAGCTTTTGTTGTTGCATGAATGGGCCGGCTCGACGGGGGAAGTACCACGGCCTCACAGAATACCGGCGTGAAGTGGAAGTCTCACAAATTTCTGCGTTTCGTCTGGTGAGTGCAGGTAACCAGAGGCCGACACACCCCCCTCCCCCAATCTTGGGGGGGGGGGGGAGGGAGCACTCTAAGGTAGGCAACGCATCTGCTATGCCTCTGGTATTGCGGGTGTTCATGGGCGGCGGTAATCACTTACCATCACGTGAGCCACCTGCTCGTTTGCCTTCTTTTTCCATAAAAAAAAATCTACAATACTTTAACCTTAGCAAGCTACACAAGCTTAACAGTGGTAGAGCCACGCATCAGCTTTTGTTGTTGCATGAATGGGCCGGCTGGTGCTGGAGAATCCTCCTCTGGGCACCCGCGCTCGGGCAATCAATCCCTGCCCGAGTGTGGATGCTCAAGCAGCCCCTCGTATTCCGAGGAGGGCATAGTTCCGCTCTGTTCCCATTCTGTTCGAGGCAAACGAAGCAAAAAACTTTCGACACCCCTTACCACGCTTGCCGAGGATTTCTGCAATATCAGGGGACTCCATTCCAATCTTGATGCCGTCCACTACCATCTGGAGACGGCAAAGCCGACCTTGCTCTTTCTTACCGAGACGCAGATATCCTCTCCATCGGATACCTCTTACCTTTCCTACCCGGGGTACGGGGTTTATGCCTCGGGTCGGAGTTTGTGTGTACGTCAGAGAGGTTATATGTTCTCAACGCCTCGGCAGTCTTGAAGGTAGGGACCTGTCCAGCCTTTGGCTACTCATAGACAGCGAAGACTACCCTCGCGTCTATGGGTGCCTCTATAGGTCCCACAGCGGTAATGTCGAAACGGACCGACTCATCGACCACATCCAAATGGCTGCAGATTCCGTGCTACAGCAGATCCCATCCGTAGAGATCGTAGTACTCGGCGACTTCAACGCCCACCACGCCGAATGGCTACGATCTCGAACCACTGATCATGCTGGGAGTTTTTGACTTTGCCCTAGCATATGATCTGACTTTCTGCAAAAAGAAACCCTTCGTCGTATCACCTCGTTTTGAGAGCACTCCCCAAGTTGCCTCTGCCAGCGTAGGAATCCTTGGCGTCGACATATCGAGTAACGTTCAGTTTCGCGGTCATTTGGAAGGGAAAGGCCAAATTGGCCTCTAAGAAGCTTGGCGTGCTCAGTAGAGCGCGTCAGTACTTCATCCCGGCCCACCGCTTGCAACTTTATAATTTTAACTTTTTATGTTCTCATCTCTGGGCGGGGGCACCCCAGTTTCAGCCACTTTAGCGCACTTTCTTTGAAGACCACGTATCGGTTAGAGTATAGGTTAGCTAGCGGATAATGTACTGCAAAGGGTACCAACATGCCAAATCGTGTGCTTGAGACCCGAGGAGAAAGTCTGCTCCGCCTGCGGCCACTAACGTTTTTTGTATACCTAATCTGGCCATATGTTCTGTTACAATTTTTAATGAAGTATTGCATATTTTTTAATGAAATAATGTAATATTATTCAAATTTATGCCTACATATTTATTAGTCTCATTAAAAAATTAAAATATATAAATATATATATATATATATATATATATATATATATATATATATATATATATATATATATTCTATTCGAAATGGAAACCTTCGGCATTTATACAGACCTTTAATATCTTTGGCCACGAATCTACGGATTTCCGCACTGTTTCAAGGGAAATTTCGTCACTGCTTGCATCAAAGATTTTTTAAGAGACTCAATGTCGCCGTGTCGTTTAGAGTAGGCCATGTCTTATAAAACTGACCATAATTTGAAGTCTAAGGGACTGATGTTGATGAAGGCCAGTATTCAGATCTTATAAAAACCCTGAAAAAGTTGGTTTCAAGCCAGGCATGGGAAGTTCGTACCTTGTGACCACGTGTAGGAGTGCCTGCTTGAATGCCACGCCATATTTTTAAAAATGTTTTGCTGAAAGGTTTCACTACATGATCCAAGGCTGTATCTTGATACACTTTGGCTGCAGTTTTTACACCTTTTTCACAAATATATAGTGTGTGTGACCTGTGTGTGACTCCTTGATTACTTGATCCGAGTTCGATCCCCAGGTGCCAGGCTCGTACTAATGGGTTTTTCAAAAACTTATGTACGAATTATGTCGTTGACTTGGACATAAAGACGGCGACGGGCTCACCACCTGTCATGTTGTACCAATAAAATCTTTGGTGGAAAGTGGGTCGAAGGGACTTAATTGTCTAGACTAGACCTCTGTCTACCCCTGTATTGGGAATTGCGAGAAGATATTTATTCTTATTTAAAACCCGTATCCAAAGAAGAGCTGCTCGAATTGTCGACGACCATACTCTATCTCATCGGCTAGATTCCCTGGCTTTGCGAAGAGATGTTGCATCTCTTTGCATTTTCTATAAAATCTACTACGGGGAGTGCTCCGAGGAATTGTTCGGATTAATCCCAGCCGTTGAATTTCATCATCATACCTTACGGCATAACCAAAAATTTCATCAACACCACCTTGATGCTTGGCATTCCACCACAGTGCGTTTTTCGCGGAATTTTCTGCCACGCACTTGCACTTTGTGGAATGAGCTGCCGTCAGCGGTTTTTCCGGACCGATACGACTTAGGAACCTTCAAGAAAAGAGCCTATACCTTTCTCAAAGGCCGGCAACGCATCCGCTATTCCTCCGGTATTCCGGATGTTCATGGGCGGCGGTAATCACTTACCATCACGAGTCCACCTGCTCGTTTGCCTCACTCTTCAATAAAAAAAAATGCAGAACCGCAGAGTTTTTAATTGAATTTAATTGGATAGTTGATTTTCTGTGTCGTTTTCACACGAAATTTGCTGAGTCAGCTAATAATTGCCGAAAAGTATTTTTTTAATACTAGCAATACTAAATAACATTTCTGGTATTCCTGTTAACCACTCCAACTAAGCTGCAATGCTTGTATCTGAAGTTGTTTATGCCAGTAATCGAATGGCGGGCCCGTACCTGCGACTTTTAGATTAGCACCATTAGGCTCTTGACGCTTTTAATTAAGTAAAAAGTGATCTATGAAATTATTAGAATATATTCTATATACTAAGACTATCCATTATTTTTGCAAGTAATTTTAATTTTTTTTAATATTAAAGGAAAGTAATAAATCATCAAGGTCTCGGCTTAATTAGAATTGCTCTCTTGTGTTTCATAATTGAATTATGGCTTCCCAGAATATTATCTACCGGGCTGTAAGATCGAGATCATACCAATTAATTTGTTAGATCCTTATGATTGCCAGATTAATTTTCACATCTTATAATATAACTTTTTAAATACGGTTATCATATACAACCATAAGCTATATAAATGTCAATGAAGCATCAGTAGCCCAATAGTTTGTTTGTGTGCGAACTGAGAGCGACGCAGGTTCGGTTCTGCCATTCGACTATTACCGTAAACTACTCCAAGCACAAGCATTGCAGCTTAATTGGCGTGGTCAATAGGAATACTGGTAATATTATTTGAAAAACAAATAAAATAAAATTTAAAACATCTTCACGCAATTCCCAATACAGGGGTCAGAGTTTATTTGATTTTATTAAAAGTGTTTTCTACAGCGACCCAACCGTGAATCAAACCTGAAACCTCAGACCTGAATTCGACACCATGAAAAAGGATGTGTATGCCACTCTTCCACGGAAGTCATCATGAATTGTATGTGTTATTTTAATACATTATATTGTATATTGTAGTCACGGTAGCCAAGTGGTCGGGTGGTTGGAATTCGAGTCAAGGAAGTGGATTCGATCCCCGGTTGACAGAATTGTACCAATGGGTTTTTTCAAAAAACTTGCGTACGAATTATATCGTTGGCTTGGACATTAAAACGGCGATGGGCTCACCACCTGTCAAGTTGTTCCAAAAATATCTTCGGTAGAAGCTAGGTCGAAACTATTTGTACTAAACTAGTTGTCTAGACCTCTGTCTACCTCTGTATTGAAAATGGAATGAAAATTTTTATTATATTTATTTGTATTATCTATACAAATTTAATTATTTCGTTTTACTAATATATTTGAAAGAAAAAGTAATAAAAAAAAATAAAGAGTATTTAGAAATATTTCTTTTGAAGTTTTACACGTAAAAAATTTAAGCAAATTACTTCAATTTATTGTCTACTAGTGAACCCTGTTTTCTTATTTCAGATTTTTCATTTTTATTTTTCTCCCTTAAGGTGTTTATTGATTTTTATTTTTAAAAAAAACGCCTATCCATACGAATTCAATCTTCTTTATTTCTTTATTTGTTTAATACCGACACGTTTCGCCTTTACTTTTCATAATAACATTCTGATTAAATACATAACATTATAACTGAATAACACTAATTTAAATTTAATTATTAATATAATAATATAAAGTCACGATAGCCGAGTGGTTGGGTCGTCGGAATTTCGAGTCAATAGACCCGAGTTCGATCCCCAGTTGGTAGGCTCGTACCAATGAGTTTTTCTAAAACTTATATACGAATATCGTTGGCTTGGACATAAAGGCGGCGATGGGCTCACCACCTGTCACGTTGTCCCGAAAAATATCTTCGGTGAAAGGTGGGTCGAAGGGACTTAATTGTCTAGACTCGACCTCTGTCTACCCCTGTATTGGGAATTGCGTGAAGATATTATATTATTATTATATATATAATTATTAATATATCTTGTGTCCATTTTTATGGGGTATGTGAGCAAACCGGCAATCGGTTAACTTAATAATAAGTGACAACCGAAGCCTCCTCAGGTGTTGCGGTTGTACAACACCAGAGGAGCGGCAGCGGCATAGCCTACCAGTAAGAAAGGAATTGGGAATGGCGGAAAAAAACGATCAGAAGAGAGATAAGGGGTATAGGCCCTCAATTACATGTCTCACCGAACTAAATCCAGAAGTATAGGATGAGCCAACTTCACGCCTGTATTCAGCATCGCTGGAGTCCTGCCATAAACGGTCCGGCCAGAAGCTCCCACATGACTCTACAGCAAAAGTGTGTTATACAATGCAAGCAGTAAATATAAAATTCATACAAAGCATAAAGTATTGTCCCGTAAAATTTACTCTAGTCAAATAATCGTGAATATTCGTTATATCTTTTTGAAGCAGAAATATGAAATTTACATATTGAACATGTGGTGCAAGTAATAGCTACGTATTTTTTAAATAAACGTACCGAGTTTATTCAGTTATTTTAAAATTTAAATTTAGATTATTACATAAAATATAATAATAGTATATAAGGCTATAAGTCACTATAGCCGAGTTGTTGGGTGGTCGGAATTTCGAGTCGAGAGACCCGAGTTCGATCCCCAGGTGGCAGTACCAATGAGTTTTTCAAAAAACTTATGTACAAATTTCATCGTTGGCTTGGACATAAAGACGGCGACAGGCTCACCACCTGTCACGTTGTCCCGAAAATATCTTCGGTGGAAGGTGGGTCAAAGGAACTTAATTGTCTAGACTTGACCTCTGTCTACCCCTGTATTGGGAATTGCGTGAAGATATTTATTTATTTTATTTTATAATAATAATAATAATAAATAGAAAAATAACACACCAACGAGTACATTAAGTAAACCGATGATGGGCAACAGCGTTACAAAAGCCATGTGTGTCTACTGTGATCGCCAATCCATTTACAACGCATGGCGATTAAAGCAAATCATCAAGTAAAAGGCCTATAATGCACTATATCTAGCCGTAAAATGATGACGTAGAACCGTGGGAAATATTTACAAACACTCTTGCGGTTCAAATAAATATTACATTTGTTTACAAATAAGCCGTAAAATGACGAATTATACAGAATTCAACTTTGTTTTAAAATTTAGTAAGAATTCAACTATTGTCATCAAATTTAATTTTATGAAAAGTAACAAAAGCGAAAACATCAACATTTAGAAGTGAATCAAAAGGGAATTGTAGAAAATACACATGTCGCACAAACGTCGCATCGCAAAAGCTAGTCAAACATTCGTTAGTGATCCGTTTGTCTCGTATATGTCAAACGTGACTGGCCTTGCGAATAAATTAGAATACGCACAAGCTTGGGCTAGCGACGGCAAGGAATGGTCCATTTTATTAAAATACTTTTCAGTATTTCTGTTCATACTTGTTTTAGAATAAAATAAATATAATCCAACTGGTGCAGATCGTGATCTTTGGAAAAATTTATAAATATTTGCCCAGCAAGAGGACAGTATAATTGAAAGAAAAGGAGATAATTATGTATTAATTGCAAAAAAGTATAGTATATAAAGTATAAGTTTTCGCTTTTTTTCCTTTGAGTATCGCAAGAGGCAGACAGACCGACAGATTCAAACAGACAAGCCGATGACGAATGCCAGAGTTACTAATCGACCATCCTTTTTGTTGGCCTATTAGGCCTAAAAAGGATTCTCCGATAGGTTCTCAACTCTTGGAGGCAGTGGGGCTCAGTAACCGTGGCTTGGACACACACGAGGAATCAAGAAGAATCTACATGGCCGGCACTTTGGGGACATGGCTAGTCCTCGAAGGAAGATTGATAAGTCCACCTCAGATGTGCGCATGATAGTGGACTGTGGAGGGAGTAATAGCGTCGTTGCCTTAGCACTGCTCTCCTCCAAACTTGGTGTCTTGAAACATTTTATAATATATAAAGATTTAATTTCTAAATTCAAAATTTGTCAATATTCTTAATTTCCAGGATAGGAATTTCACGCACAATCCCTGACGGGGTAACCAGAGAGAACAGATCGCCATGTGTCACGATCCTTACATACCTCTTTGACTTCATTCAGATTCATCATTTTTTTCATACATGCACGTCGAGGTATCCGAGTACTCTTGAGCCGAGTACTCTCTTCGAGCAGTTTGCTCACATGGTCTTCGAAGGTTAGTCTCGGCCCACCTCGACCCCTTTCAATATTAACTTTCGCGCTATATATTTTCTTCACCATTCGGTCTTCGCTCATTCGCTCAACGTGCCCAAACCATCGAAGCACGCCTTTATTAATTTAAGTGATAAGGTCATCTTTCAAACCTACCATTTTGCGAATCTCTTCGTTTCGCTTCCGGTCGGCCAAGGTAACGCCGCACATTTCACGAAGAGATCGCACCTCCACTGCTTTCAACTTGCTTTTATGCTTCTTCGGACATACCCAGGTTTCACCGCCATATAACAAAGTCAGTATCAGGACTGCGTTATGCATCGCAAGGCGTGCATTTTTCACTACGCCTTGCCTTTGGACTAACGTAGTCAGGGCACCGTTGACCTTGTTTCCGGCAGCGATACGCCAGTCCACATCTATATCACATGTTCCTTCCCGGCTAAAAGCACTGCCCAAGTACACAATCTAATTCACCTGTTCCAGACATTTCTTTCTTCGTCCCCTTCAATTACCAGAACCTTAGTTTTATTAGCATTCAAACGGAGATCTTTATTTTCACATTCTTCTTTCATACACGTGACTAATGCATGCAGTTCTGCCTCTGACGGTGAAATAAGCACTGCGACATCGGCATACAGCAGACAATTTACTCATATGTCACCCAATTTCACACCCAAACAACTATCTTTCAGCTTTAGTAAACAGCTGTCGATATACAATATGAACAGCCAGGAGGACATGACACAACCCTGTTTTACGCCCGTTTGGGCGTTAAACATGGGTGACAGGTCATGCCCTACCCGCACACAGGCTTTGCAGTCACAATAGAGCGATTTCAGAGCCCTTAGCAGTGGGCCATCCACACCATACCCCGGCAAAAGTTCCCATATGTTCTTCCTTACAACCTTATCAAGTGCCTTCTCAAGATCCACAAAAGCACAGAAAATCTTCTTGTTAGCGGCCAGAAGCTTTTCCGTGATCATCCGCAAAGAAAACACTTGATCCATGCATCCTCTTCCAGGTATAAATCCACATTGTGCCTCCCATAAAAATCTTTCCGATTTCTCTCGCATCCTACGCGTCAAAACCTTCGTGTAAACTTTACTTGCTAAACTGGTCAAGCTGATCGCCCGATAGCACCCGCAGTCAAACTGTGAACCTTTACCTTTATATAGAGGTACAATGACTGCGGATCGCCAATCATTCGGGACATCGTCCGTCCGCCGGCACAAATTGCACAGCAGATGAAAGCAGTTCTAGATACGAGGCCCACCATACTTGATCATTTCAGCAGTAACTCTATCTAGTACCGCAACCTTACCATATTACAAACTTCGAATCGCACATTCAATCTCTTTCACACTGATGACCACAGCCTCATCGAAGTCCGGGTCTAGTATACTGATTACACGTGACTAATGCCGGGGTATGTTGTGGATGGCCTACTGCTAATGGCTGTAAAATCGCTCTATTGTAACTGCAAAGCCTGTGTGCGGGTAGGGCATGACCTGTCACCCATGTTTAACACCCAAACGGGCGTAAAACAGGGTTGTGTCATGTCCTCCTGGCTGTTAGTTTTTTTTCGCGGGTAGGTGCAGAACTAGAAACATCTTATTTTGTAGCTCGTAAATTTTTAATTCATTTTAATTAATTTTAACTTGCAAGATTTGCTACTTTACATAAAAGTAATGTCAAGTAAAGTAATGTAAGTTTAATTACTTACAACTGCACCTTCTTTCTGTGAAACCTCTTTCTTTCATCTTCATCTTACTGTGTGTATAACTAGAATCCTTTTAGTGCATATAAAATGGCAATATCAGATATGGAAAATATACACAAGAAACTAGAAGAATGCTGGACTCAAAAGATGGCTGATTTTGAATACAGGTTAAGAGCAGCAACCTCACCACCGAATACCACTATGGTACAGTTGAAGGAGAAGTTTGATGCTTTTAAAGAACTTGTAGCCACTATGATTACCATTCTGGGTCAACAAGTAAAAGAATGCTTGAAGACTGTTGATCCTCTTGATATGCGACATAGGCAGAAGATACTAATTTTCAATGGCATTCCAGAGGAATGATGAAATTGATGTGGAGCAGAAAATTATAGATGTTCTTCATGACAAGTTTGGTCTTGTACATATAAATAATGCCACTCTCATGAAAATAACAGAACTAGACCAGTACTTGTCCAATTTCATGACCACAAGACAAAGGCTAAGTCTTGGAAACTCAAAACAAAGTTAAAAGGGCTCCTCTGTCTCTGTCTCAGAGTTTTTGACTCGTATCCCTCACTCCATACACAAGAAAGCCCGCAAACATTTTGGTATCAGGAATGTCTGGACATTGGATGGTGTGATTAACATTAAACTTTCTTCAAGTAACCGCGTGAAGATATCAACTGAGGAGGAGCTGGTATCTCTTATTAAACAATATCCAGTGGAGATTTCCATGTCTTCCAGAAGTGTGGATGTTACCAGTCACAATGTGATGCCTAGTGGTGTTCGGGAAAATCCTCCAGCTGCCTATGTGAAACCGCTCGTCGCAAACAAGTGGTTCCAGTATTAGGAAGTGATGACTCTAAGAAGTCTAGACGCAATGCAGATAAGAAATAGTATCCAATATTGTTTATCTCTCTTGAGTAATAGTTACTATTATTTTGGCTCTTATTTAAATAATTGCTTAACACACCGCCATCAACTTGTATCTGTAATTGCTGATACAAGTTGTAGGCATGATGATCTGAATGATTAATTAATTCCGAAAGATTAGAACATAGGTAGGGCACAGCAGACTTATACATAGTTATAGTTAAAGTGATTAGGCGTTTAGAAACAATATGAATGAGTTCGAGGCGAAATTTTAAAATTAAATTTTTTATACGACAACATAAAAATAATAAGAACCTTAAACATTTTTGAAAACTTGCACAATCATTTTTTAACCGTGGCACCTCGTTTAGCTTTCATTAGCAAAGGCTGCTTCGCTTCAATTACTGCAGTTGACATTTTTGTGGAATCTGTAATCTTATGTACTTCACTTATTGTAAACACACGATGTCGGGACCCGTCCGGTGTAATAACATATACAATTCCCTCCTTGGTCCAACATTTAGAAATGCCAAACTTATCTCGGGCAGCCATAAAGGCACTATGCCTTGATTTAGTCACAAATTCCGAGACCGTTACACTCCAGCCCCTAAGTTTAGTTTTAGAGAACCAGACCTTATCTCGTACTAAATAATTTTTAAACTTTACTAGTATCGGCCGTGGTCTGCTTCCAGCAGCTTGTCGGCCCATTTGATGACATCTTCTTATGTCACTGGGTGAACAGTCACTCATCTTAAGTTGATCACTAATTACTTTCATAACCTCCAAAGTTAAGTCTTCCTTCAGAACTTCCGGCACCCCATGAAACAGCAACATTTCCCGGCTGCTACGCATTTTCATATGGTCAATATTACGGGCCAGCAACTCCATTTGTTGTTGCAGACTGCCCAAAGCTTGAACCACAAACTTTTTGAAAGAACTAAATTCAGCAGCTAGTGATGCTATACTAGCCGGTGGTTGAGGAGATTTACGTAGCTCCTCTTCGAAGCTTGTCATCCTTTTATTGAACATCTCCATGAGATCTGTTACGCTGTCCCTTATTGAAGACTCCATTGGTGAATTTCTTAATGAAAGTGTAGTAGAGGTGCTTATGGTAAACTTTGTGCACAGTTAATAATAACTGATCTAAATTCAGGAAAACACTCGTCGATGGATGGGTTTAGTTATTCATAAGATTTACACATGTATATTATATAAAATACACAGAAAACTACATTATTATTATGATTATAATCGGTACGATTTATATGTGTTGTTTAACCAACTACCCACCACACATATGTGTTGGGTAAACAACACATATATGTAAGCAAAAGTTATAACTTTAGCATAAATGTAGGCAAATGATTATATATATCTATTGTCGAGAATGTTGACTAAACTCGATCATTCAAGTCTACCACCGATACTCTACAATAATAGCGTAATACATATATATATATATATATATATATATATATATATATATATATATATATATATATATATATATATATATATATATATATATATATATATATATATATATATATATATATATATATATATATATATATATAAATATATATATGTAATACGCTATTATTGTAGAGTATCGGTGGTAGACTTGAATGATCGAGTTTAGTCAACATTCTCGACAATCATTCCTTGACACTTCGAAGGATTTACCGTGATTCCATGACGGACTAACCAATCTTGGATTATATTAAGATTTTCATTTATTATTTGGATCGCGTTATAAAGATCTTCAACCTTTGAATGCATATATAACTGCAGATCATCTGCATACAGATGGTAAGAGCAATTGAATTTGGATGTGATAAAATTAATGAAAATAGAAAATAATATAGGAGATAATATACCGCCTTACGGAACGCCAGTTTTAACGTCAGCCCAAGAAGTCATTTGCTACCCATAATTAACAGACTGCTGACGTCCGCGAAGATAAGAGGAAATCCATTCCAGAGCAGTGTCAGAAAATTGAAGGTGAGAAAGGAAAGAAAGAAAGATTTCGTGGTCGACTGTGTTAAAAGCATTTGAAAAATCCACAAGTACCAGCTCAGTTAATTTTTTCTCATCCATACCTCGCCTTATGTCATCGGTGACTTTGATTAAAGCTGTGGTGGTGCTGTGGCCTGATCGAAACCCAGACTGATAAGGACCCAGTAGGTTATATTTTGTTATGAACTGGGAGATTTGCTTATGTACACAGGCTTCCAAAATTTTTGATAGAAACGGCAGAATAGATATGGGTCGAAAATGATTAGGAAGTGTAGGAATTGGAACTTTAGGGAGAGGACGCACAAAAGCTTTCTTCCAGAGAGTAGGAAATGGACCAGAATAGAGGGAGAAATTAACAATGTGGGTGATTACCGGGAGAAGGTGCTCTAATATGGAGACAACCATGAACCGGTTTATCTCGTCACATCCCACTGCTTTTGACTTGATAGCTAATGTGAACTTTTTGACTTCATCTTGATCAACAGGAGTAAAGTTAAAAGGAGGAACTTGAGGAGTTTGCAAGGACCCAATAGAGTTGATAGTACAAGATTGCACCTTGGGATCCATTGAATGTACAGAAACAAAATGACAATCAATATCATTTAGCGAAAGTGACAGACTGACCTCTGGATTGGTTGGCTTCCCAACACCAACAGATTTTAGGAATTTCCACACATCGGCGGGTGAAGCATTAGAGATATTTTTATGAAAACATCGGCGTTTAGCTGCCCGTACCATCTGATTACACCTGTTCCTAGCTAGTTTAAAGATAGATTAGTTTTCATCTGTGCGATCTATCTTATATCGGAGAAAGACTCGATTTCGTCTGGTCATTGCCACCCGTACAGTTTCAGTCATCCAAAGACCAGGAGGTCGCCTCAACCTAACACGGGAGCATGAGCATTAAAGAGATTAAGAATCATATTATTAAGAAAAGTAACTTTATCATCAACTGTCGATGCTGCCATAAGAGGGCTATAATCCAGATTAGAGGCGTCCTGGAGCAACCAATTAATATATATCCTGGAAAAGCTGCGTACATGCAGTACGGAAGGATAGTTTTTGGGGGGTTTAAGCTTATAAGAAGCATAAATTAGATCGTGACGTGAGAACCCTGGAGCGGGGATTTGGCCATGTGATTTCACTTGACCAGAAGCAGCAATAATGATAAGATCAAGGAGTCATCGGTACCAATATTGTGATGAGTTGCCCTCGATGGGAGAATAGAAAGATTTACCAACTCTATGATCGATAGAAGTTTTTTAGAACGGCGGGAAATTTTGAGAGATCGGTGTTAAAATCGCCTATAATTAAGCAGTGTGAGTACTCGGAGCAGATATTATCGAGAGCTGTTTCCAAAGAGGCGAAATAATCAGTAGCGGAAGGGCAATACACTACTCCTAGAAGCATCCTTGTACCCTTGACATTAATTTCAACAAACAAAAACTCAGAGGAGGCTGTATAGCAAGATGGTGAGGCCAATACAACTTTATGTGGTATCGAAGCATTAAGGTATATAGCTACACCACCTCCACCTCGTTCAGTGCGATCATTGCGAATGAGTACAAATCCTTGTAAGGGATACATTGTCGATGGTAAGGATGGTTTGAGCCAGCTTTCAGACATCAAAATGGCATGAATGTATTCAGATGTGAAAGACGTTTGCAGTTCTGAGTAATGACTAGGTAAACTTAGCGAATTTATATGACAAACATTAAAAAAAAATTAGAAGTTGATAATACTCCATTTAGTTGTTCGTGTAAGCAAGTTAAACTATCATCTAATATAGTACATCACACAAGAAATAAATGAAGATTCTGATTCATTATCTGAGTAATATGATTCAACATCAGACATACTTTTATATTATAATAATAATATATAATAATATAAATATAAACAATAAATAAAATAATAGGATATGGAAATACAAAGTTAACAATCAATATAAAGTTATAGCAAATAAATACACATCTACCTTCTACACCATCCCTTCAGTTAACTTTTACATAGCGCAAACTTTGCAGAGTTCAGAAACAGTAATACTAATATATGCCCCAATAATCAAATATAAATTAAAATTAAATATCTTCACGCAATTCCCAATACAGGGGTAGACAGAGGTCAAGTCTAGACAATTAAGTCCCTTTGACCCACCTTCCACCGAAGATATTTTCGGGACAACGTGACAGGTGGTGAGCCTGTCGCCGCCCTTATGTCCAAGCCAACGATGAAATTCGTACATAAGTTTTTGAAAAACTCATTGGTACTGCCGCCTGGGGATCGAACTCGGGTCTCTCGACTCGAAATTCCGACCACCCAACAACTCGGCTATCGTGACTTACGATAGCCACAATAATCACATTAAACTATACAAAAAATTCGTAAAGAAATACAGTGAGACAGTGAGATTACAGTTACAGTGAGAGAAAAAAATTAATAATTAACACACTTATATATATTATATATATATATATATATATATATATATATATATATATATATATATATATATATATATATATATATATATATATATATATATATATATATATATATATACATACAAGGTGTTATAAAAAGTCGTATAAATACCGGCACGCCGGCCTTAGGACCCATACGTGTATACCCTCAAAAATATTTAGAGTCTCGTAGCTTGATTTCCGTGGGAGATATGAGGACTTCAAGAATTTACATTAAACTCGTTGGTGTCAACCCCATTAATCATATTAGTCAGCTGACAAATTCAATGACCCTTCTCCAACACAACTTCAAGTCACCTTATCTGTGCTCCTAGTACGTTCCAACCAATCCAGATTCAATAATTTTTGCGCGAAAATTGATCGACCAATGAATAAAATCTTCCCAAGAATGTTGAATGAATGCAACCTGAGTACCTACTTGGCGGTTTTTGAAAGAAATGTTTGAAACAAACCGGTATTTGGCGCTATTGGTTTGATGTATTTGGCCTTCCTATTACTTTCTACGGGAATTTTGAGACGTGCGGACGTATCATAAATAAGAAAAATGAGTTATACGAACGCGGAGTAATACGATATGATAATGTGTGTTGGTGCTAGTGACGGTGTGTTAACAGATGCTAGAACCTTTACAACGAGCGGTACATTTCCGGAAACCCAAATAAACTCTGAGTTCTTTTATCATGTGCTTGTTTTAGGAATTTGGTCAATAGATTACACACAACTGGTTCTTTCCACCAGCGGAATTTTGTGACTTTGAGCACGGCTATGGAAGACAATATTTTAGTATATTTTGATGAGGACCCAACATCCAGTACTCGCCGTGCTGGACTAGTTATTTGTGTTAACCATGGATCAGTATGGAGGATATTGAATAGGGACGGTCAAGATCCATATCACTACCGCAAGACCCAAGAACCTGTCAAGAGTGACTTCCTTCCACGTGAGGGGTTTGCGCGATGGTATTGTGATCAATGCCACCCTTATCCAACCGGAATGTCTTATGGACTGACTGGACCTTTCTATGGGGATATTTGAAAAGCAAACAACTTACGCAAATGAGTGTAACAACGAAGAAGAAATGCGCCAGAAAATAGTCGCTGCATTTCAGACTGTAACACCCCAGATCCCGAATAATGCCACTGAGTCAGTGTTTCGCAGAATGCGTTTATGCCTAGAAAAACATGGATTTCATATCGAGCCATTTTTGAGAGGTTGTGTTGGTAAATACAGTGTGCTGTGGTACATTTGATTATTCAAAGGAATTAGCTGCTATAAGTGTATGTATGTGACTTCTGCGATGAGTTAACTTTGCTGCTTCCCGCTTTCACATTGTTATCTGCAAAGCTCTGCACAGAATATTTCAAGTAAGACTAATTTTTTTCTTTTCACAAATTAGGTTACCTAAACGTCATATTAGTAAATAACATCTACATGTGTCTTATTAAAAATAATTAAGATCAATAGTTATTAGATACCTATGTTTGCACCTACAGCGGTAGGTACTCTCGGTTCGAGCGGCTAACCAAACGAGCCGCCGCTTTGGCGCGACAGCGGCGAGGCGATATATATATATATATATATATATATATATATATATATATATATGTATATATATATATATATATATATATATATATATATATATATATAAATATATATATATATATATATATATATATATATATATATATATATATATATATATATATATATATATATATATATATATATATATATATATATATATATATATATATATACAAGTTTTAATCATCTTTAATTTGTTTTTCTAGTTTTCCGATTATTTATTTATTTATTTATACTCATTCTTTCTTTTTCTTTTTTTTGTTAATTATTAATTTTTTTTTCTCTCACTGTAACTGTAATCTCACTGTGTCACTGTATTTCTTTACGGATTTTTTGTATAGTTTAATTATTAATGTGATTATTGTGGCTATCGTAAGTTACGATAGCCGAGTTGTTGGGTGGTCGGAATTTCGAGTCGAGAGACCCGAGTTCGATCCCCAGGCGGCAGTACCAATGAGTTTTTCAAAAACTTATGTACGAATTTCATCGTTGGCTTGGACATAAGAGCGGTGACAGGCTCACCACCTGTCACGTTGTCCCGAAAATATCTTCGGTGGAAGGTGGGTCAAAGGGACTTAATTGTCTAGACTTGACCTCTGTCTACCCCTGTATTGGGAATTGCGTGAAGATATTTAATTTTAATTTATATTTGATTATTGTGGCATATATTAGTATTACTGTTTCTGAACTCTGCAAAGTTTGCGCTATGTAAAAGTTAACTGAAGGGATGGTGTAGAAGGTAGATGTGTATTTATTTGCTATAACTTTTTATTGATTGTTAATTTTGTATTTACATATCCTATTACTTTATTTATTGTTTATATTTATATTATTATATATTATTATTATAATATAAAAGTATGTCTGATGTTGAATCATATTACTCAGATAATGAATCAGAATCTTCATTTATTTCTTGTGTGATGTACTATATTAGATGATAGTTTAACTTGCTTACACGAACAACTAAACGGAGTATTATCAACTTCTAATTTTTTTTTAATGTTTGCCATATAAATTCGCAAAGTTTACCTAGTCATTACTCAGAGCTGCAAACGTCTTTCACATCTGAATACATTCATGCCATTTTGATGTCTGAAAGCTGGCTCAAACCATCCTTACCATCGACAATGTATCCCTTACAAGGATTTGTACTCATTCGCAATGATCGCACTGAACGAGGTGGAGGTGGTGTAGCTATATACCTTAATGCTTCGATACCACATAAAGTTGTATTGGCCTCACCATCTTGCTATACAGCCTCCTCTGAGTTTTTGTTTGTTGAAATTGATGTCAAGGGTACAAGGATGCTTCTAGGAGTAGTGCATTGCCCTTCCGCTACTGATTATTTCGCCTCTTTGGAAACAGCTCTCGATAATATCTGCTCCGAGTACTCACACTGCTTAATTATAGGCGATTTTAACACCGATCTCTCAAAATTTCCCGCCGTTCTAAAAAACTTCTATCGATCATAGAGTTGGTAAATCTTTCTATTCTCCCATCTAGGGCAACTCATCACAATATTGGTACCGATGACTCCTTGATCTTATCATTATTGCTGCTTCTGGTCAAGTGAAATCACATGGCCAAATCCCCGCTCCAGGTTTCTCACGTCACGATCTAATTTATGCTTCTTATAAGCTTAAACCCCCCAAAAACTATCCTTCCGTACTGCATGTACGCAGCTTTTCCAGGATATATATTAATTGGTTGCTCCAGGACGCCTCTAACCTGGATTATAGCCCTCTTATGGCAGCATCGACAGTTGATGATAAAGTTACTTTTCTTAATAATATGATTCTTAATCTCTTTAATGCTCATGCTCCCGTGTTAGGTTGAGGCGACCTCCTGGTCTTTGAACGACTGAAACTGTACGGGTGGCAATGACCAGACGAAATCGAGCCTTTCTCCGATATAAGAGAGATCGCACAGATAAAAACTAATCTATCTTTAAACTAGCTAGGAACAGGTGTAATCAGATGGTACGGGCAGCTAAACGCCGATATTTCCATAAAAATATCTCTAATGCTTCACCCGCCGATGTGTGGAAATTCCTAAAATCTGTTGGTGTTGGGAAGCCAACCAATCCAGAGGTCAGTCTGTCACTTTCGCTAAATGATATTGATTGTCATTTTGTTTCTGTACATTCAATGGATCCCAAGGTGCAATCTTGTACTATCAACTCTATTGGGTCCTTGCAAACTCCTCAAGTTCCTCCTTTTAACTTTACTCCTGTTGATCAAGATGAAGTCAAAAAGTTCACATTAGCTATCAAGTCAAAAGCAGTGGGATGTGACGAGATAAACCGGTTCATGGTTGTCTCCATATTAGAGCACCTTCTCCCGGTAATCACCCACATTGTTAATTTCTCCCTCTATTCTGGTCCATTTCCTACTCTCTGGAAGAAAGCTTTTGTGCGTCCTCTCCCTAAAGTTCCAATTCCTACACTTCCTAATCATTTTCGACCCATATCTATTCTGCTGTTTCTATCAAAAATTTTGGAAGCCTGTGTACATAAGCAAATCTCCCAGTTCATAACAAAATGTACGCAGCACCACCACAGCTTTAATCAAAGTCACAGATGACATAAGGCGAGGTATGGATGACAAAAAATTAACTGAGCTGGTGCTTGTGGATTTTTCAAATACTTTTAACACAGTCGACCACGAAATCTTTCTTTCCTTCCTTTCTCACCTTCAATTTTCTGACACTGCTCTGGAATGGATTTCCTCTTATCTTCGCGGACGTCAGCAGTCTGTTAATTATGGGCAGCAAATGTCTTCATGGGCTGACGTTGAAACTGGCGTTCCGTAAGGCGGTATATTATCTCCTATATTATTTTCTATTTTCATTAATTTTATCACATCCAAATTCAATTGCTCTTACCATCTGTATGCAGATGATCTGCAGTTATATATGCATTCAAAGGTTGAAGATCTTCATAACGCGGCCCAATAATTAATGAAAATCTTAATATAATCCAAGATTGGTTAGTCCGTCATGGAATCACGGTAAATCCTTCGAAGTGTGAAGGAATGATTGTCGGTAGCACGAGAATGTTGACTAAACTCGATCATTCAAGTCTACCACCTATACTCTACAATAATAGCGTAATACCGTACAGTACTGTGGTAAAAAACTTAGGGCTTCTCATAGACAATACGCTAATTTGGAGAACATATGTCATTGATATAAGCCGAAAAGTCACTGCCACCCTGCGGTCTCTGCATCGCCTTAAGCACTTCCGTCCGTTAAAAACGAAACTTATACATGTATAAACGCTCATATTGCCCATAATTGATTACGCAGATGTTTGTTACCCGGACTTATCCCAAGATCTTCTAAACATGCTGGAACGCCTCCTTAACAATTGTATTAGATACATTTTTGGTTTACGAACGTTTCTCCATATCGTTCTCAACTCAATTGGCTTACTATTCGGCAGAGGCGGCTTTCCAGAATTCTGCTTGTTATTTTCTTCATGTTAAATGATAGCTCTTCTCCTTCGTATCTCAAGATGAATTTAAATATCTCTCCATAGCACATGATAGGGTACTTCGATCTTCCTATTGTAATAAGCTTTGTATTCCAAAGCATTTCACCGAGTTCTTTGGTAACTCCTTCACTGTTCAAGCCACACTCCTTTGGAACTCCTTGCCCGACGACGTCAGGAAAATTGTCAGTAAATACTCCTTCAAAAGGTTGAGTCGTGAGCATCTGAAAAAGCTTTAAACGGTTCATACTGAACACTTATCAGCTATATTTAATACTTTTTAAAATTATGTATTCATTTATGTATATATATTTATATATGTATGTATGTATGTATGTGTATATGCATGTGCATGTGTGTGTGTGTATAAATATTTAATATTATTATATCTTTGATTTATGATTTTATCTCCCCTTTTTTTTCTTTCTTTACAATTTTGCTGTACCTACTACTTTCTCTCACCAACCCCTAGGTTGACTGGCAGAGAATGCTTAAAGGCATTAAGTCCGCCCTTTGTTGTCTTTATTGTTAAGGGTAAGCAATAAAGTATAAATAAATAAATAAATTACAGCGTCACCCCCGGACACTTTTCTAAGGTCATCGCACGTATACATTTCTCTATAAAACTCACTCCATCGCTGCATGACGTCCGATTTGTTTGAAAATAGGACGTCATTGGTTCGCGAAAGCACTTTATTTATTCTTAAGGCTGTCGCGCCACTTCGGGCCATTCCAACCTCTTTCCAGAAGAGCTTGAAGTTTTGCCTAAAGTTGCGTGACAACCTTTCGTCCGCTTCCATTCTACACCTTTCACGCACTTCCTCAATCAATGCCTTCGTGTAAAACTTCTGCAGCTTGTATCTTTCTTTCACCTTTTTTCTCATATCCTTATCATTCCTAGAGGCTAAGTAGTCTAGCCGTGCTTTCTTCTTCTTATTTACTGCTTCTTTTACTTTGTCATTCCACCATGCATCACCCTTGTTCATAGTTCCACATACGTCTTCCGCTGCACTAACCATTCCATTCCTAAGGCTCTGCCATATTTCTTCCACACATTCTTTCCTGACATTGATAATGTCAAGCTTTTCGACTACCCTTGCTTAATATTTGTCCTTAGTGTCCGCTTCCTGAAGCTTCCAGCTTCGGAAGCCACTGACCGACTGTGGTTCTGGTATTGCCGTCCGGTAGCGCCAACCCGGTAACAGTGGTAGAGCCACGCATCGGCTTTTGTTGTTGTATGAATGGACGGCTCGACCGGGGAAGTACTACGACTTCAGAGAATATTAAAGTAGAAGTCTAACAAACTTCAGCGTTTCGTCTGGTGATTGCAGGTAACCGGTGGCCCACACCCCCCTCCCCCAATTCTGGGGGGGGGGGTGTTCATGGTCGGCGGTAATCACTTACCATCACGTGACCCACCTGCTCGTTTGCCTCCCTTTTCTATATAAAAAAACAGACCACCAGGTATAAATAGATCATACTTCTCTCATTCTCTCTTTTTCTAGTATAAATATGGTTTTTCTTGTGACTAAACATAGTGTTTGTCACAAGAAGACCTTTTTCCTTGCATACAGCCAGTATAAGCTTGCCAGCATCGTTAACCCTTTTATCACTAAACATTCCAAGCCGACTCGTACCCTGGCCGAGCGGTACCAACCCATCCATTCAAATCACCACATACAACAATTCTTTCGTTTCCCCTAACGAAATCTAGAACTTCTCTTACATTCTCCCAAAACTCCTCCAGCTCAGCCCTGGACCACGAAGCTACCGGCGCATAATCAGCCAAATGGAATAACTTCGTCAGTCCCAATTTAAAGCGAACCCAGAGAATTCTTCAGTTCACAACCTTATATTCAGTAATAACGTCGACCAACCGCGACGACAGCAGCACCCCCACTCCCTGGCAGGCGCTCTCGCTCTCCGGGACACCGGACCATAGAGTTAATACCCCGCCAGGCAGCTCTTCAGTACCGCTGCCCTTCCGTTTGGTCTCCGACAAACACACGACATTTAAATCTTTTTCTTTCATTATTTCGATCAACTCATTCGTCTTATCTCTCATGCCTCCTCTAAGATTCCACGTGCCAACTCTGCACTCCATCCTCCACCTTCCACCGTGTCGGGCTGCGCGTGACGGGTGGCGGTCCCATCGCCGCTTTGCGCGCTGCATTCCACACCAACTGGGACGAACTGGTGTGCGACGCTTTGGGGGGACGCCTTAACCTTGGATGGCATGGGTGCGCAGCTGAGTAGAATTGCAGCCCTGAAAAGGGCCGGCAGGGGCGCCACGGGCACGCTTCTACAATGAACCCCAATACAAGGATAGGAATTAATAAATTAATATACACGCCGATAAGTCACGATAGCCGACCGACACTGGTTGGGTGGTCGGAATTTCGAGTCAAGAGACCCGAGTTCGATCCCCAGATGGTGGGCTCGTACGAATGGGTTTTTCTGAAAACCTATGTACGAATTACATCGTTGGCTTGGACATAAAGGCGGCGACGGGTTCACCACCTGTCACGTTGTCCCGAAAATATCTTCGGTGGAAGGTGGGTCGAAGGGACTTAATTGTCTAGACTAGACTGTCTACCCCTGTATTGGGAATTGCGCGTCTTTCTTTCTTTCTAATATACACGCAAGTTCAGCCCTCTTAAATTAGCAATATTTTAAAATTGTAAATAAGTCATGTATGTCTACGTGATAATAAATTAATGGGATTCTATGAATTCTAGGGACATTGATGATTTGATTGTAACTAAGAATCAAAACAACAAGATCCATAGAATATTTATCTGTTAATCTGTTCGTACGAAACTAAAAATTTTAAACGGATTTTGTGGTTTTTACTTTACAATGCCTCATCGCATTGAAACACACATAAGGGCCTGTAAAAGTCCAGTGGAGTACATGGGCATATTCGCCACGCTTGGCAATTGATTTAAATTATTATGGTTCCGTGAGTCGAAAGCCTCTTACGATAACAGTCTGAAGAACCGCCTAGAGAGTTGTAAATTCTAACGTCGTTACTACACTGCAAACAATCATGCCACTCGTTGTCTTATTATTGATTATAAAAACTGGATTGACACAAAAATTTTACATGAATTTCTATGTAAAAGTTATTTCATACCTTTTATCCGTAAGTTACCTTGATCGGGGAATCGGAAAATCCCAAGCAACAACTAAAATATTTACTTATTTATTAAATATTCGCCCTTCTTACTTTCCCAATAATATTTAATATCAGACAGTGCTACAGCTAAGCGTAGTCGGATTTAAGTTGTACATTATTATAAATTCTTCCTATTACATTTTAAATAATTAGCAAGTTGCCCATTGTCAGTTGTTACGAAACAATATTTGATATTTCCCGTTCTAATTACTTTACTGGTAAAGCGCTGTGGCTAAAATTCAACGTACTTTCGTACTCCAAACTTTTCTTTGTTCCATTTGAAACCATTGGGTGCAAATTGACAAAAGTGAGAAAATCAAACGGAATGCGAGAACGCTGATTGGGAAAAGAGAGAAACATTCCAACAAAGTGGAAACGAACGAAATACCTAAAGAGTAATGTCTACCAGTACGTGAGTCTAGTTCTCAAATTGCCGATAGCTCATTGCTTTGGATATAGTTTATACAAGAGTCTGGATTCTCATAACTATTTTAAGAACTAGTGAAGTATGTGATATACTATAAGATAATAACAACTTACAAAATGAAATAAAAATAAGTTTAAACCTTTTATTGAAATAAAGAAAAATAAATGCGTTCATAGAGTTCCTTATATCTTCGATATGTGAACATAATTTCCAGAAATTTATGTTTGCCGATATTGCATTCAGATACTTATCCGTCTTACCTTTGCCTATGATTTAGCTGCTAAAGTTTCCAGTATGTTCTGTGTTTTCAAGGCAACGCATTGTAAAATTAAACACTAATAAATCGTACCTTTATTACAGATTTTAGATCAAGGACATATTAATGATTTGTGGCTTTTTTTATTTCGATTAAAATTATTACTTAATTAAAACATATTACAATGTTCTTTTCTGCTAAAAACTTATGTACCATTTCTATCGTTGGATTGGACATAAAATGGCGACGGGCTCACCACCTGTCACGTTGTCCCATAAATGTCTTCAATGGAAGGTGGGTCAAAAGGACTTAATTGTGTAGACCTCTGTATTGGGAAAGACGTGAAGCTACAAACATTATAGTCAAGTTTTTTATATATTTAAATGAATCTGCACAATAACTAGGAACGTTAAGTATTAACACCATAAATAATACACCGACTTGTTCGTCGGTAAATGTTTAAGTATCTAAGCATACAAAAACATGTATGTATAATAAATACCACGCGCAACTTCTTCAGCACCACATTCATAAAACTCATCAAAAAGCTTTGTTATGAATTAGTTTTAATTACACCTTAACTGCGCCGTCTTAGTTGGTTTTTTAAAGTATTATTTTACCGTAGTTACTAAAAATATTTTTTTATTTTCTATTAGGAGTTTCAAAAGGAATAGGTTAATATGTAGGTAAATAGCTTCTCAGTAATAATTAAAAACTCAGCGCGCGTTTTCTACCTAGTTGGAAGTGACCCTACCTTCGAAGCCAAGGGATGCGGGTTCGAAACACACTACGGACAAATATTTGTGTGATCAAAATGTATGCATTTACTCGAGTCACGGGAGATAATATGTATATATGAATATGTATTATTCTAGATCTTTGCCTACCCCAAATTGGAAAATTACGTGAAGTAAAAAAATGACTTCTTTGCAGACTCTTGCCTTTTAGGGTTGTGTAGTTTTCAGTCGTAAAATATTATTTGTAGTAATTGGTCTACTCTCTCTACTCAAGAGAAGTCAACATATAACTCCCACTGTCCTTTAGTCTTTTCTTAGCCTAAAGTTGTCTGGAAGAGATCGCTCTTTAGCGTTAAGACATTTATTGTACTTTACTTCTTAAGTTTTATTTTTATTTTATTTTTGTCATGTTTATTACATACATATAACTGGTCGAGGATAAAACGATCTTTACTTAAGTTTTTGCCTACTATTAAGAGAGTATTTTCCTTCCATTCATTTACTGTGAGAGCAAATGACACTTACTGAAAACTGCAAACGTTTTTATGATGTAGGCAAATCGTGGGACCTCATATATAATAAAAATACAATGTACGTTTCGACCTCATGCGTGCCTAGTTAGACGGCATAGGGACTATTGTGAGAGATTTTATTAATAATCTTGTTACATAAGGTTGTAAGGCTTTTAGGTGCACTATGAGGAAGCAAATTCTTAAAATAAGGTAAATTAGAAAGATTCAAAGATTTTAAGCGCTTTGTACAGTATATTAATGTAGCCGACAATATCAATGTATTGATTTTTGTTTCCAGGAAGTTTTCATATAATAAAATAATTAAGATATTTTATTAGATTAATAAAATGATTAAATTAGTTATAATATTTCGTATATAAACCGAGGCGACGCACACCAGTTCGTCCCCGTTGGTGTGGAAAGCAGCGAGCAACGCGGCGATGGGGAACGCCACCCGTCACGCACAGCTCGACACGGCGGAGGAGATGGGGAACGGAGGCGACATGGGGAACGGAGTGCAAAGTTGCCACGTGGAATGTTAGAGAGATAAGACAAATGACCTGATCGAAATAATGAAAGAGAATCAGATTAGGTGTGTTTGTCGGAGACCGAACGAAAAGGCGGTGGTACTGAAGAGCTCCCAGATGGGGCCTTAGTTCTATGGTCCGGAGTCCCTGAGAGCGTGAGTGCCTGCCAGGGAGTGGGGGTGCTGCTGTCATCTCGGTTGGTCAATTTTATGTCTGAATATAAGGCTGTGAACTCAAGACTTCTCTGGGTTCGCTTTAAATTGGGACTGACGAAGTTATTCCTTTTGGCTGTTTATGAGCCGGTAGCTTCGTCGTCTAGGGCTGAGCTGGAGGAGTTTTGGGAGAATGTAAGACAAATTCTAGATTTGGTTAGGGGAAACGAAAGAATTATTGTATTTGGTGATTTGAATGGATGGGTTGGTACCGCTCGCCAGGGTACGAGTTTGGAATGATTGAGTTGGAGGGTACGAGTTTGAAAGGATTAACGATGCTGGCAAGCTTATACTGGCTATATGCAAGGTAAAGGGTCTTCTTGTGACAAACAATACGTTTAGTCACAAGAGAATCCATATGTATACTAGAGATAGACAGAATGAGAAAAGTATGATCGATTTATTCCTGGTGGATGACTGACTGCGAAAACAGGTAATGGATACGCGAGTGTTCAGGGGTGCTGACCTGGGAACGGTATCTAGTGATTACTAGATTTAGGGGTCTGTTCGCGGGTTAGCGCCACCGCACGGCGATACCCGAATCACAGTCGGTCGGTAGCATCCGAAGCTAGAAGCTTCAGGAAGCGGACACTAGGGATAAATATCAAGCAAGGGTTGCCGAAAATCTGGACATCATCGATGTCAGGAAAGAATGTGTGGAAGAAATATGGCAGAGCCTTAGGGATGGAATGGTTAGTGCAGCGGAAGACGTGTGTGGAACTGTGAAAAGAGGTAGGTAAAGAGTAGTAAAAAGGGTGATACATGGTGGAATGACGAAGTGACAGAATCAGTAAATAAGAAGAAGAAGAAAGCATGGTTAGACGACTTGGCCTCTAGTAATGATAAGGCTATGAGAGAGAAGATGAAAAAAATATGTAAGCTGCAAAAGTTGGATTGATTAAGTAAGTGTGTGAAAGGTGTAGAATGGAAGCGGACGAAAGGTTGTCACATAACTTTAAGGAGAATTCCAAACTCTTCTGGAAGGAGGTTGGAATGATACGGAGTGGTGCGACAGCCTTAAGAATGAACAAAGTGCTTTCGGGAACCAATGACGTCCTCACAGAAAAATCGGACGTCATGCATTGATGGAACGAGTTTTATAGAGAAATGTATGCGTGTGATGATTTTAATGAGGGATCCGGGGGTGACGCTGTGACTGGTACGCCAGTCTCGGGCCTCGATGTCACTGAGGTCATCAGTATGAAAGAGATTGAATGTGCGATTCGTAGTTTGAAATGTGGTTAGGCTGCGGGGCTAGGTAGAGTAACTGCTGAAAAGATCAAGTATGGTGGGCCCCGCATCTGGGACGGCTTACATCTGCTGTGCAATTTATGCTAGCAGACGGGGGATGTCCCGGATGATTGGTGCCTTTATATAAAGGTAAAAGTTCACATTATGACTGTGTTAACGAGCGATCAGCTTGACCAGTTTAGCAAGTAAAGTTTACACGAAGTTTTTGACGCGTAGGATGCAAGAGAAATCAGTAAGATTTTTATGGGAGGCACAATGCAGATTTAGACCTGGAAGAGGATGCATAGATCAAGTGTTTTCTCTCCGTATGATCACGGAAAAGCTTCTGGCTTCTAACCAGAGGATTTTCTGTGCTATTGTGGATCTTGAGAAGGCACATTACATAAGGTTGTAAGGAAGAACATGTGGGAACTGTTGCCGGGGTATGGTGTGGATGGCCCACTGCTAAGGGCTGTGAAATCGCTCTATTGTGACTGCAAAACCTGTGTGCGGGTAGGGCATGACCCATGTTTAACGTCTAAACAGTGTTAAACATGACCCATGTTTAACTCTCGTTGTGAGTTTACGTTCTCGACAGCTGTTTACAAAAGTTGAAAGATAGTTGTTTGGGTGTGAAATTGGGTGACATAAAAGTAAATTGTCTGCTGTATGCCGATGACGCAGTCCTTATTCAACCGGACATTAGAGGCAGAACCGCAGGCATTAGTCACGTGTTTCATACACGTGGCTAATGGCTGCGAGGAATATGAAAATAAAGGTCTCCGGTTGAATGCTAATAAAACTAAAGTTCTGGTATTTGAAAGAGACGAAGACAGAACGAAGTGTGAAATAAGGGTAAATAAGGAATGTCTAGAATAGGTGAATGAGATTGTATACTTGGGCAGTGCGTTTAGCCGGGATGGAAGATGTGACATAGATGTGGACAGGCGAGTCGTTGCCGGAAACAAGGTCAACGGTGCCCTGACTGCATTAGTCCAAAATGCACAATGAAAAATACATGCCTTGCGATACATAACGCAGTGCTGGTACCGACTTTATTATATGGTAGCGAAACCTGGGTATGCCAGAAGAAGCATAAAAGTAAGTTAAATGCAGTGGAGATGCGATCTCTTCGTAAAATGTGCGGCGTTACCTTGGCCGACCGAAAGCGAAACGAAGAGATTTGCAATATGGCAGGTTTGAAAGATGACCTTATTACTAAAATTGATAAGAGCGTACTTCGATGGTTTGGGCACGTTGAGCGAATGAGCGAATACCGAATGGTGAAGAAAATATATAGCGCGAAAGTTAATATTGAAAGGGGTCGAGGTGGGCCGAGACTAACTTTCGAAGACCATGTGAGAAAATTGCTTGAAGAGGGGAGGGTCAAGAGTACTCGGACAAGGGTTAAGACTACCTCGACGTGCATGTATGAAGAAGATGATGAATCTGAAAGAAGCGAAAGAGCTATATAAGGATCGTCACACTTGGCGATCTGTACTCTCTGGCTACCCCGTCAGGGACTGTGCGTGAAGATAAGTAAGTAAAATAATTAAGTCAATTGTTGGCATGACATCGTTATATGCCCCAACTAGTTCTTCATATATATTTTTTTTCAGTTATTAAGTCGAAATTGGATGGCATATTCTCATGTTAAATAACACATCATAAGATCAGAAGCCAGCAGACCTATGAAGGGCAGCCACGTCTAAGATGCGTGCGTCTAAGTGTTTGGTTATTTTTATTTGTATATTATTTTATTTTAAAAACATAATATCCTTACAATATTATAATGCGAAAGTAAGTTTTTGTTTGTAAGCCGTTTGGCCTTAACGACTTTCAAACTCTTTCTGCAATAAGAGCTACATTATCAGTTACAGCTACATTATATATAAGTAGTAAACGATAGCATCCTAAAATATAATAATTTCTAGGATGCTACCGATACATTCTAGAATTTATATTATATTTTGAGCTCTTTTAAAGATAAATTCTTTATTAAACGTAGATACTTTAAACTTATTTTGGGTTAAAGGCCCAAAAAAGTTTTAAAGTAACTAACTTTTAACTTTGGGATTTTAAACTTTTTAATGATACCAATCAAGTAATAAAAATGTCATATATTATATTACTTCCTAATCATAATGACTTTGACATTAAAGACATCAGCACAGGCAAAGCCGCGAGTAAATGCTAGTATGAAACTAAAATTCAGTGTTGTTAATTTTGAACCACGTAAGCCATTCATAGCTTTTTTGTTACAAAATGAAAAATAGAAGAAAAAGCAACTGCCACGGCGGTATTCAGATGATCTTTTAAATTTCTCATTTACTTGATTGTGGAAGGTAATCAATGAAATGTTGAGCTCGTAACAATTTGAAAGAAATGCATTCTGAAAAGGTAATATTTAGGAAGTTCAAAGAATTAACCTTTTGTTTTCGTTTCGATTAAAACATTAGTTATTTTACGTTTATGATATCTTCTGATAAATTATGACTTTGCATATTTAACATAAAGAATTTTAGCTATTTAATACTTACACATTTTACATTTCATTTCATTTTTTATAAATAAATAAGTGTTTGTTTATCTTCCTTATTTGAGGTTGATTTACATAGTATTTAAGCACACATTTTTTATAAATAAATAATATAAATAAATATCTTCACGCAATTCCCAATACAGGGGTAGACAGAGGTCAAGTCTAGACAATTAAGTCCCTTTGACCCACCTTCCACCGAAGATATTTTCGGGACAACGTGACAGGTGGTGAGCCCGTCGCCGCCTTTATGTCCAAGCCAACGATGAAATTCGTACATAAGTTTTTGAAAAACTCATTGGTACTGCTACCTGGGGATCGAACTCGGGTCTCTCGACTTGAAATTCCGACTACCCAACAACTCGGCTATCGTGACATACTATCACATTTTTTAATATAATATAATATAATATTTGATAATATTGTTAAAATAAAAAGTGTACCAAGTTTATAACATTACCTCCACCATAACCCGGTTAATATGTTTAGAACATCGGAGGGTGCTATAAATTTCAATTTGCTCTCCCTAATTTTTGGAAACCCCACACATGAACACGTAAACACAAATTTAGGTATATGTGTCTATGTGTAATAATTTAGGACAGAGAATAACTATCCTGAGGTAAACACAGGGGTGTTAGGAGTAATCGCTGCAATCTGGAGAGACACCCCCCACGACACCAAGCGTATCTTGAATTTCCCTCGAGAAAATCTGTTTAAATATATTTTCACAAATTTCCACAAAATTGTTGATGGCTTGAGTAGACACTTTCGCTTTTGTTTATGATATTTGATGCAAGGGAAAAATTCCAATATATTCAGCAAATTTTCTAATTTATAAATTAGAATGTAATGTTCCATTCATATATTCGTTTTATCATTCATAACTACCTGTAAATTCCACTGTAGCATACTCGCGTACCCGGTATGGGAAGTTCGCCACGGTAGCCACGCTCGGCGAACAGAACGCAGCATGAGACACTGCATCTTATATGTTTCAGTCAATCAACGTACTGCTGAAGTTTGGTATTTTTTGAGATGGTTCAAAATCATTAGGAATTGTACATGTCAGACATCTGTCGGTAGCCCATGATATTTTGAAGGCTTTTCCTTCAGGCGGTGGTTACGACACCTATGGTAAGAAAGGCGGTAGTACATAATTACACTGTTACCACACGACATTTGTAGAATTATATGTATATAAATATTGTAGTACGTATCTCAAAAGAATAATAAAAAAAGTAATAGTTTTCATGGTGGCACTTTTCGCCTGCATCGTCTGAATTATAGCTGTTTATGGTAAATTCGTTGTTTCCGGATCCATTACACAAGTTCTTTAGCTATTTACTTTGTATACTGTTATTTAGCTATTTCTTGTTGTAAAAATTTGAGTTTTATAATATAAATATGTATATATAAAATAAAGATAAAAATTCGAAAAATTTATTTATATTAGAGTGGAGAAACTTTGCGTTATTTATTCACTGCAGCATAAAGCCTTCTGGGAGATCTTAAACAAACAGGTTCAGTCTGTCACAAACAGGTTGACGGACGTTATATTTTGTATTCGAAATATTTTTGTATTTAAGGGACGCTGCAAAGTTTTTAAACAATCACAAAATGAATTTTAAATAAGTTTATATAACGGAGCCTATTTCTCTGACTTTTAAAAATATTAGTGCATATTTGAGAAGACTAATAAATAGGTGACACTTCAAAGTTTTATATAAGTTAATGAGAGTTCCACAAATGCTAAACTACGAAAATTTAATTAAAATTATGTTTATTTTTACAATTCTTAGTAACAATCACCGTACAGCTATACCCTTTCTTTAGTACAATTAAAAATAATTCGACATATAAATTCACTTTACAGTATTATCCGTTTTCTAAAATATCATGTATTTTTCTCTTATCTCTCATATCTCCTTATTTTATTTTGTGCCAAAGATTAAATGTAAATTAAAATTCCGTAGTATAATATTAACGTTTTCCATTATAAAAACAAGACAGCCCACCTTTCCTCCTGTCTGCCTATCAGTTCATCTGACAGTTTATAAAATTCCTTAAATATAAACAGTTAATCTGTATTGCTTTGTGAAAAGGTGGAAATACATTTGACCTCAGCCGGAGTCTAACCTTGGCCACTTAAGGTAAAGAGAAATTATATATGTGTCAGCATATGCGTCAGTATATATAATTTCTCTTTAAAAAGTATGTATTATTATTTTGTTGACCTATTAGAACTCATCAATGTCCCAACAATGCCACATGTCAGAAGGACTTTAGCACACAACTATCCACCGCACATTCGATCCGATCAACTATCCTTTCAGCTGCCATAGGACTCAAATCCTCTGGCGAAACGAAACTAATAAGGCTCTCCTGCCATCTACTAACACTGTCAAAAAGCATTATTTAATCGAGCTAGGCTGGCGTATTGTAATACCGACACTTTTCTCAACCTGCGACCCACTTCAGCCACATCGACTCCCGCTAAAGTAATACAAATATATATAAACACTATATATGTATACTAACTATTACTGAACTACCTAAACAGAAGTTTTCATATATCTACTTGTAACAGTAAAATGAATGTAGTAATAATTTATAATTAGAACTTGAAAAGGGTCTGACAGTAGTGCTAAAGAAGGTACGTATGCGATTTTCAGGGAACAGTATTCCTTCCTTTCTTGTTTCAAATACGACCTGTGCTCAATGTTTAATATAAGTATAAGTAATACAAGTAACTTAAGGAAAAATAACAGCTTTTTTGTTATAGTATGTGAGAAGCAGTAGAAAGGGATTGACTGATCATATTTTTCTTTTTTTTTTCGTTCAGTAAAAAAAGGCAAGGCCTTGCCGTTGAATTACCCCAAGTTCTGTCTCCTCAAGCTTAGTTAATAGTTTTATATACAGCCTGAAATTTACGTACTTCAGGAAACGATGAGTACGAATATTTGTCTAATCCATGTATATAATCTTGTAGTTGTTTAGTTTTCAAAAAGCGGTTAATATTTTTTGATTTTAAACGACAAGAATGTATAATAATCATCAATGAATCTGCGTATCTAAGTCTGTTTGTGGCGTGGTAGCTCTCAAATGGATGCACTGATTTTGATTTTTCGAGAGTATTTCTTAACCTAAACAAAACTTGAACGAGAATGTTTTAGCAGTATAGTATGATAGAATCCAAATTGAGTAAATTTTGAATTATTTTAATATTTTATTAATTACTAGCTTCCGCCCGTATGATAAATAAGTAGTCTGTCATTCCTAAGAAAGGCTACTAAAACATTTCCAATTACTCATTAAGAGAAAAACTAAACTTATTATTACTTAAAATACAACATACACCAAAAACTGGCTTTTATTCTTTACCTAACAAAGTAGCCTCGAAAGTTCTCAGAAGGTAGGAGTTACTTGATACTTATCGCAATATTTTAGTCAAATTACACAAAATCTTCATAAATTGTAGCCTGTGTGTTGTTCTGATGAAAAATCTGTGTTCTGACTAAAAATTTTAATCAAAATCCGTGGAGAAATTTTGTGAAAGAGTAACAAACATCCATCCATCTTCAAAATCTTTCCCATTTATAATATTAATTAATATACGTAGTAGGAGTACCAGTAGGATTATCATTTTGATATATATAGATTTGACTTATCGCCAAAAACGAATATCGAAGCACATTGGTAGGAAAAATAGTAACGTTCACTCACCTACCACGTACATATTACCTAATGTCTAAAGTAAAAGGTTAGACCAAGAGGCTTTTTCTGTTTTTGCATGAAATAGCCGCCTTGACCAAATAAGTACTATGGATTCACCATGATTGACAAATGACAATGCACCCACTACTGATAATGTGAACTTTTTTAATTGGAGAAAGCATTGGAGAAGGACTGACGCCCATGTACACACGCAATAGTAGAAGAAAACGTTCCAGAAGTAGACACTAGAGGTATGTTACTTAGCTTTCCGAAAGAAACTTTGAAGACAAATAATGAAGAGGAAAAGGTGAATAAAAGGGGTCGTGGGTCACCGGTAAGCTCATTCACTTGATGAAATATAAAATAACAAAGTTCACTACTTTATGCCGGTTTTAATCATGGACTGCTTGGATATTTAATACGTAAACTATCCCACTTTTCTGCATGTGTTTCAAATAAAATTGTGCGTGCATTTTTTTAATGTACAAAGAACATCATACGAAATGATGAACTTTCTCATTGAGCTCTTTTTCCGTCTATTTAACTAATAGTCACTTCTATCGATTTAAAACCCTACGTTACTGGTCCATAAACATAAAAAAACGGTAAACAACGATCATAACCTTTTTTGCGTGTGTTACTGATAAAATAAGCATGTTCCTTTAGAAGTCGCACGAAATAGGGTTATATCATATACCTTTTAAACTTCTCGTATAAAGCTTCGACTATTTCGCAAAATTTGGATAATCCCTCTGACTACCCCAGCTTTGGGGTACACTACCTGGCAATTTAGTCCTTTCGAACCATCTTTCCCCATCTTATTTAGGGTAAGGTGATGAGTGATAAGCTTATCGAAGTATCAAGTAATGACATACCCTTGTGTGCAAGCCATGGGTACAAATGGTATATAAGTTTGAAAAAACTCAATGGTACGAGCCATCATCCAAGAGATAAGAAACTCGGCTTTCCTAATACGAATTTTGATTACGATTTTCGAATCACACAACGATTCAATTTTCCTTTATATACCTATATTTTAGCAGAAACAAAACGTAAAGATAGATAATCTGATTACAATAATAATAAATTTTTACAGTTTACCTTAACATTTATTAAAATTTTCCCAAAATACCAAGAAAACGTAAGATTAATTAGTAGCCTGTGGGCTCCTTGACAGCCCGATAACCTAGTTGGGACTGACCCTACCTTCAAAACTAACTCAACTTTTTTTTGCATGATGTATGCTTATATTTATACTCGAATCATGGATGGAGCAATGTATATACGTATTTATCATTATTTTTCGATGTAGGTTTATTTTAATATCACTTTGCAGTTGGCCAAGACAAAGGATAGGCTTTAGGAGCTCTTAAATATTTTTATAAATATAAACTGTACCACCTACTTTGTGTCTATGCAGCGATGGAGTTAATTTAATATTTAATTGTTTTTGTCTGTGTTATTTTGTGTTGTGGTGTACAATAAAGTATTTATTCATTCACATCTCTCCATTCTTTTCTATTTTAATTTTTTCCCTCTTCTATCCCTTTTCCTAATCTAAAAAAGTTATGGATTAATATGGTAATTATTGCGTCGGAAATTAAAAAATATTTAAAAAATAGTGAAAACGTCTATCCAAGGCAAGAGTCAATAAACGAAACTAATTTGCAAATATTTTCTTCTAATAATAATGGAATATATTATATCATATAGAATTCTGTAAAATAATATTACGGGATGGCAAAATAAAGTACTTGTGCTCATTCGACCGCTACGCAGACCTATTCGCTACGGCTGTTTATGGTTTTGGTGCGTGTAAGTTTTAAGTCTTTTCTTAACTACTATTTTCTACTTCACTAAGACTTCGTCTTAACTATTTTCTTTCTAAGGTTTAATTTAATTTTTTTAAATCTTGTAACAAGAAAATATTGATCTAAATAATTGTTGTTTTTAAAAAACAATAATTCTATTCCCCGCTAGATATCACATTTCGGCTTGTTAAATGGGCTTCTCCCATAAAGAGTTGAAAAGATCCCAAGGTTGAAAAGGTCGTGAAGTATTATGGTTTGAGTACGTTATAGAAAGCTGTCTATTGAATTCTATATTTCAAATTGATTAATCACTTTACAGTTTCTCATTTAGTTAGTACACTCAATCATCTTAGTCAACATGCAAATGCAAAAATCTAAAATCATACGACCAAACCGTAAACAAGTTTAAATTTTATCTTCAGTACCTTTGTACCAAAATACAATTAATAAAAAATTGTTAAATGCAACAGACTATCTCTAATTTAATAGCATACATTTGAAAGTGTATAAGCCTTATTGTTTAGATGTTTGGATGTGTGGATGTTTGTTACTCAACGTCAAGCCGGCTGACCAGATTTGAATCAAATTGGACACACAAATAGTTAATAAACTGGGTAGATGATTCAGATACATTGAAAAAATGCACGACTCATGTGCAAAAATGTTTTAACCATGATTTTTCTTATCTAATTTAAATTTGTAATGTCGAAAGTACAGACACATAGTTTGCTTTTTACGCAACAGAACATTTAATCATTTCATTGGCATTTCGATATAATTCTTGGACGAAGTTACGGGTAAAATCTAGAATTTTATATTACGAAGAATTTTCCTAACTTTAAATTTGCAGAAAGTAGTTTTATAAGAAAAGCTCATTTGACTATAATATAAAAGGCAATTTATCACTCTTTTGACAACTTACCGACTCGGTATCGATAAAAGGCGACAAGGTGCTAGTTTTATTTCAAATTTATAAGATATTTTATTCATAAAAGTGAAGTAGACAAATTTTGCGAGGTCTTTTCAATATTTCATATAAACAAACGTTTCGAGTTTCTTTCATTGTCACTATAAATCGTTATACGTTCTGATATTATTCAAAACGAATTTCATTTATTAATAAAGGTTAAGCACATTTTCACATGTAGGTTTTTCCTTAAAATAACTAACACAATCTCTGTGGGAAAGACAATGTACAGGAGAGGGAGGGGTACCGGAAAAGTAAACCCTTACAACACTAATATTGCTTCTGATGAAATAGATTGTGGAATATGTTTCTGTCAATTCAAATGGATGATTTCCCTTGAAATAGTCAATAGAACCACATCCTAGATGAAAGACCGGTAAGCGGTGTTTCTACGAATGGGTTTTCTTTGTCTTCTCCGAATACTCGCAACACCAAAAGGGCTGGAAGCAAGCTTTACCTACCTTTAAGAAGAGAAATAACATATGGAAAGGTAACAAAAGAAGTGAGGTAGATGTGTAATATCCGGTTACATGACTCGCCCGATAAAAAACAGGAGGGCTAGATGTGCGGAGATATTCAGCAAAGTCCTCTTCGTATTTTAATCTTTTTACCCAACCAAAAAGAAACACAGTAGGTCGCCAACCTGTCACAATAATTCGTTGAATAGTTCAGTACATATACGATGAAAATAAATAAATAATTGACGACCCAATGGACGAGTTGGTGGTGACCCAGCCTTCAAAGCTACGAGTAAGTGTTGCGGATTCGAATCCCGTTGGTCGCATTCCTTAGTGTGATGGATATTATTAGAATAAATAGAATGTTTGTACTCGTGTCATGGATGTTAATATAAATATTTATAATAGTATAGACGAATATATTATATTTTATCAAAGATAACATATATGTACGGCAATAGGCTCACCATCCATGACTTTGTACGAAATGTGATTGATAATGAACATTGGGTCGTAAGGTCTCTACATCTCTGCTAAGTTCGCATAAGTAAAACACCACAGGACTTACAAAATAGCTTCAATAAAAGAGCAGATCAACACGAAATAAAAGATCTGTGAATAGTTTCTGACGACGTTTATTTAAGTATTGTCTGAAGTCAACAAATTGCGATGTATTTTTTCTTTATATAACACTTACAAAAATATATTTACACACTGCATCCTTACCACATATATAGGTTATGATTGACAAATAAATACGGTTATGTTTATAATATGTAACAAGTATTTTAATATTACTTAAAATACGGGGTAATAGGGAGAACATCCGTCCTGCTATGATGATGCGATCCATGATGCCTAAGGTGGATCATAGGCTCCCTCATTTTCTGTTCTCGTAATGCACGTATATAATTTTCATCAACGGAATGTTTGTTTTGATTCGCCCTATCCACTGCTCTGTCACTGTCCTTAAATAACACACACCAGAGGGACTTGTCTTTATTATCCCACAGCAATGACTTCGTGTACTCTTTTAGTCTTCGACTGTTCTCTTCCACACGCTGCATTGCTATCTCTATTTTAACCAAGTCCTTGTATTGGTCCAAGACGGGCGGTGCGGTCTCATTATTTCCTTCACTCTTCGGTCCTGCGGCGCTTATATTAATTCTCGACAAGTAATAATTCTCATATTGGCTGGTCGAGCTTCTGGTTCGCAATAACCACACGACACTGGCGACAAAAGCGCACGATATGACAAAAGTTAATATTAATAAAGTCAATCGGAATACTGAGCTAGAGGACGCACAACTCATATCACTTTTTGTTTTTGTTTGCCAACGTTTATTCGTTTAATGTTATCGTACATAACGCGTCGAAGTAAATGCTTCTACGGCCTACGGTGCTACGGGCGTCCGTTCGCTACGAGTATCGCTACGTACTGACGAGCCCGCCGCGAAGTATCAGCGCAGTCACTACGTGTATCCTTTTAAATTTGCAGTCCAAAGCTGTATTCGAGCTGCAGATGCTTTCAAATCTCTTTGTGCACGTTTTCTTTACACTTCTAAATATATTGTCTAAGAAAAATTTAACGAAAGGCTTAGCTAACGAATGTATCAACTTAGCACTATACCTTTTATTTATAATGTTATTTGCGCAACAAAAATAATATCTCCATTTTTAAGGCATAACGTAATTGTAAAACAATTCAATATCCATTCATTAATCATATTTCATAAATGCTCATGTAACCGAATGAAATAAAACGCTATACTTGGGAGAAATTTAGGAAAAAAATATATTCAAGCCATTCCTAATACTGGGATAGATAAAGGTCTAGACAATTAAGTCCTTTTGACCCATCTTTCACAGAAGGCAGAAATTAAGGAGACCTTGAAAAATATTTTATATTTATGAGACACCGTAAAGTAAAATTTATCATTACATATTTATTTTGATGAGCTAATTATCATTTAGTAAAACTCCGACACATTTTTTACGCCTACTTTTCTCTCGGCAAAATTTGGAGCTTTTACCTCACCTTTCCCTAATAGTTTATTTGGAGGAATAGAACCAGGCGAAAGAAACTCCTCAAGTATACTGTTTTTTAACACATTTATCTGCGTAAAGTCGAACTTTCGATAAGATATATGCCCAGCGACTGCTTGAATGGTACATCAACGAATCGGCGAGATCATTCTGGTTAACACGACAGTCTTGCAGAATACTGATGTGAAGTGGAACCACTTTGTGTTCCCATATTTTGTCCGACCAGAGACTTGCTCGTTGGTGTTTAACGTGCAAAGGTTTATTGTGCAAGTTTAAACCTGAAAATATTGCGAGTACCATATGAAAACGAGCTACAGTAGATATGTCTCACTTTCTCACTTAGGGATATTATATACTGCTAGCAATCAAACGAAACAACCCCAAAATTTCACAGCCTATTTATTGATAAAGAAAAACATTAATATATGAAATTATTACCACTGTGTTCCCCAGTTTGATTGCTTTCGTACATCTATATATCTTTCACATAATCATTGATGACGTAGCCAGAAGAGACAAGTCACACAATCAAGACATATACTTTTTCTTGCATTAATTTCACGCATTTTTGGCTGATAGATAAATCCTTGAAGTAAAGACGTGAGAGTTCGACAGACCTAAAACATTGAATATGCTTCCATTACTGCACATCAAGTACACTGGTATAAATTCATTTTCATTATTTTTTCAAGCTAATGTACACCAAAAAAATAATCTTCAGATCAAAATGGTCTTAAAATATAAAAGAATAATTAATATTACTTTTCCGGCCAACGCATTTTTACGGAGTTTTATGTTCTATATTCGCATAATGTGAGATTGTTTCTTTTGTATTCCATTTAGAGCATACTTTGCCATTCCTTTTGTACTTACTTAATGTGCGAATTAACGGATTTTGGGTTAAGCCTTTTCATTTTCTCTTTTAAGTAAGTAAACGCTGAATATTAAATATTTCACTCTTAGTATTCCTTGTTTCAATTTTCTTAATTAAAACTTAAAAATACAATGGTGCGATATTTTGCTTTCATTTATTTTGCTACGATACTCGTCACACTAAATAGGCTCTGGGGAAATGATGTTTGAAATAACTACATTATCGTAGACCGTTATACAATGTAAAACGCATAAAGATAATATTCTACGATACCTTTAAAAACATTTTTATATTTTTGTATCTACTAATCACTGCGTTTACCTAAGCGAAGTTGTCGCTCGAAAACCTTTTTCCCCAACGTTCGTCAAGCTAAGTGGCTAGTTCTGCGGCAAATATCTTCATTGTGAATTTCGAATAGAAACACCGAGCATGGCCCTTATCTTAGCTCGTTGAGCAGCTTCCTTATTCAGCCAGCAGTGAAGGACCATGTCTCCATAGATCTGCCTACTACTACCGGCAACACGTACTGCTTGTTTTCCGAACGCTGCCCAGCCGAGTTGGATTCGACGATTAACCTCTGGATTGAACGTGGACTTGCCTCGTCTGACAATTTGTTCCAGGCAATCGACAATAACTAGTCTTATCTATGTTCATCTTAAGACCCACCTACTGAGAAGCATTAAAGTCATTGATCAAGGAATTAATTTCCTCTAGCGATATATTTATTCTATGTATTATATATTTTAAGTGTTTCAATAACAATTGTGAAAATGTAATATTTTTATGAATTATACTGTTACTGTCACAGTTTATTTAAATAATAAATTGAATTAATTAATTTAAAAATGAAACAAGTATATATATATATATATATATATATATATATATATATATATATATATATATATATATATATATATATATATATATATATATATATATATATATATATATATATATATATATATATATATATATATATATATATATATATATATATATATATATATATCGCGTTCGCTCTGAAGTCCCGGATTGGATTCTCAGACTGGTCAAGGTATTTTTTTTCGCAATTTGTCCACTTTTACTAAGTTTTCTTAGGTTTGGCTGTGTGGACCTCACACCAACCTTCGTTGTGTCCGATTCCAAAACACAAGTTCTTTAGCCACTTACTTTCAGATCAAAACAATTTATGTGATTTCCGGTCTATTTACAAGTATATTTTCTTTAATTATTTGGAAAATCTATATGAAATCTTCAATTAAATGTACAGGAAGCTCTATATGAAATCTAAAAAAAATTATTATCTAATCTATTTAATCTAATATTACCTGTCTCCTATTAAGTCTTGCGGAATGATTTTGCATTTTGCGCTTCACTTCCCTCTGAGCTGTACGTGATAGGTGACGATTACCAACGCCGGTAGTATTCATTGTTACAAGCAACCTAAAAAAACTTTGAATTATGAAAAATTTGTGTCAAAAAATAAAAATAAAAAGAAACGCTCTTATCTGAGCGTTCGAGGCTAATGCGGTTCGTCAGTAATTTGTAAAAACTCCAATTAAACGCGACATTTAAAGTTCATACATGCGGGAAAATCTTTTTAAGCGTTCTCGTATAAAGCTTTTTTACGAATCTCTCATAAAATGCAAAATGAAATCTTTGCAAATTTTTATTGAGTTTTGCTTTGAATTAGCAACGATAAAAAGAATGGCCTTCGCTTTCAATCTCTATAGATGAAACCAGGAAGCCTCTATAGCTTATAAAGGTCCCCTGGCATGTGATATACTCGCTTTTCTCTTTCTTAGTTCCAGCTTCGATAATTAAGTTATTAATATGTGTAGAAAAGCGACTAGATTTATTAATTATTATTGATTATTAATCGGTAAAATAATAGGCATTAAAAGAAATGCTGAATCTATCCAACTCATATAAATGCTTAACACAAAGCTCGTATAATGCCCGCTAGGGGCATACATAAGTATGATGAATATTAATATTTGTACTGAAATCATGAATGTTGTATGTAACATATTACCATCCAGTAACTAAGAGACAGAAAATCTTAGTCAAGGAATAAATGACAAACGTAATATTATACATCCGTAATACAATTATTTATTATTACTATACTGACATATCTACCCAGCATGAAGAATAAAAAACACTTGCTTGGTTGAAAATCATAGTAATTACACCGAGTGGTCTTAGTTTTGGACAGAACTGGTAAAAGCATTATCAACATTCTTTACATAAAATATTTTACATTAAATAAACATCATAAAATGTGCGAGTAGCTCTTCCATGATGTTTACTTTTCCTAAAAGCCTTACATATGCATTGAATAGGGGTATATCAAGTGCTCCACAGGAAAAAGGAAAAGTGGAAAAATGGAATAATGGTATATAGCTTTCACATGTCCGAATCCATTACATAATAGTTATGTTACGCATGTAAAAATTTGTACATTTATACCATATATCCAAAGATCAATGCATTATATAACATGCATAACAGCCTTTGAAAGTCCACAGCTGAACTAGGGCTTTCTTAGTAGAAGGATTTGTCACAATCTCCACGCTTCTCTAGTGGTTTGACGATCGCAGTACCTGTAGAGTACCTCCCACGTTAGACGCTACTACCCGTCATGGGTCTTCTTCATATGGAAGGAATCAATGAATGAATGATAATATATAACTTTTATTGTACATAAAAATAAATAAATAAAATAAATATCTTCACGCACTTCCAACTACAGGGGTAGACAGAGGTCTAGTTTAGACAATTTAGTCCCTTCGACCCACCTTCCACCGAAGATATTTTCGGAATAACATGACAGGTGGTGAGCCCATCGCCGTTATTATGTCCAAGCCAACGATATAATTCGTATTAAAATTGAATGTTGAACACTTGTTCACTACACAATTCACTTTATTTAATTATTTATTAATTAACCAACCAGTTTTGCCTTACGGCATCATCAGGGTGTTGACAATTTATTATTGCCACTAGATTCGGGAAATTATTTTTCCCAAATCTAGTGGCAATGCTTTTGGTGTGTTATCCTAAATTTCTACCTACTGTCTACTAACTCATATTTTTTTGATTTAAACGTTGTTCCTCATTTATTGTGGGTAGTATAAACAGAAAAAATATAAATATATAAATAAACATATAAATAATAAGTAAGTATATACTAATATTCAATTTTTACTATATACTAATGTAGTATACTACTTACTAATGTAATATAATAAACTCTGTATCAATACCCTGATGATGCAGTAAGGCGAAACCGGTTGGTTAATTAATAAATAATTAAATAAAGTGAATTATGTACAAATGTTCAACAATAAATTTTAATGCAATGCAATTTCACCAAGTGATAACAAACGCAAGTATAAATTATATATAATTCGTACATAAGTTTTTGAAAAACCCAATGGTACGAGCCGAAATTCCGACCACCAAACCACCTATCGTTACTTACACACAATAAATATCGTGAAATACATCACAAACAAAAAAATATAAATAATATAAGTAACAAAAAACTTAAGCAGCAGGTATAATTTGGCAGCCTTATAGCTGCATAGCGATCTCTTCCAAGCAACCAAAGTCGTAAAAAGATGGGTCTGATCTTCTGCGAGACGGTTATCACCACCATTTGTCGGTTACCATGACAACTACGGGAAGAATGAGTGCAGCATATTCTTATACAGCTGCAACACGGCCCTACTATCAATCTACCTTTATTGTCATTATCCAGTTGTGTTTTTGAGGCAAGATATTGATAAGCTTAACTTGAGTGAAGTTGACAGAGTACTGGTTTCTATGGTCTTAGTAGACTACAATAACATACATAGCGGCCTGTTAAAAGTCCACTGTAAAATATAGGCCCTGAGGAGAATTTGTCTTAATCGCCATGCTTGTCCAATGAATTGGTGATCGTAAACCTGATAATTAGCACCCTAGACACCGATAAGAGGGTCAGTCGTCGTTACTATTAGCAGTTCCGATACGAAATAAGCCTGTTATACCACCTGGAATATAATCATGGCTCTAAGGCTATATAGAATTCCCTCCCGCATATAAAGATGGTGTCTCGCCTTGGCTTTCGAAAGCAGCCGAAATAACGATAAAAAACTAGTAAAACAAATAAATAAATATCTTCACGCTATTCCCAATACAGGGGTAGACTGAGGTCTAGTCTAGAAAATTAAGTCCCTTCGACCCATCATCCACAAAAGATATTTCGGGACAACGTGACAGATGGTGAGCCCGTCGCCGTCCTTATGTCCAAGCCAACGATATGAATCATACATAAGTTTTGAAAAACCCAGCGGTACGAGCCTGGCACCTAGGGATCAAACTCAGGTCTCTCGACTCGAACTTCCGATCACCCTTCCACTCGGCTATCGTGACAGCATAAAAAACTAGTCGTTAATATAAATAAATATGACACAAATTTCAAAACATTCGACTACGCTTTGATGTTACCCTAGGCTAAAAATAATAAAACGTTCTGTTGAAAAATTCCATAAGGCCTTGGGGCTGTTAGCAATAATTCGTAAACGTTCATAATGGTATTTTTTATGTTTAATTAACGTTAAATTAGAGATGTTGAAGTAGTACGCCTATGTAGCATATTTTAATTAGAAGGCTGCTGTTATTCACAGTTCCATCGGTATTAAAACTCATATCGTTTAAATTAAAAAAAAAATATATTTTTATGTTGTTTGTGTTCAATCACCTACATTATATTTTTTTTTTTTAGTTTATTATGGTACACAAAACAGTTTACAATCGTGATTGAGACTTTACTTACTTATTTACTATTGTAAAAACTAGATTATAAACCAACGTATATGTACACAGCATGGTTTACAAGCGCCATAACATATATTAACTATTTATTATACATAGAGAAAAACTTATAATTACAACTGCGCACACACTTACAAGTATATAAAAAAAATACATACACACATACAGACACATTTTCATATTGCACACATACAATTACCAATAGTTTGAGTGTAATAATTTGATAGTCGACTTCTTAAATTTTTCATAACGAGTATTGAAAATATCCAGATCGGAGGCTAAATTATTATATAATCTACGTATACGCACAAAGGGATTATAATGTGAGGTGTTATTACTGTAACAGTTTAGCTGAAATGGTTTTGGATAACGTGTTTGGTATCTTGTATTTAGATCCAATTGCGCGAGAAGGGTAGGAGTGTTTATACTGGAATGGATGATTTTGTGTAGTGTAAAGAGATCTTGCCGTTTACGTCGATTTTCTAGAGAGGTTACTTCAAAATATCTGAGTCTCGTTTCGTACGAGTTTAATTTTCGGCCAAGGCCCATTCTATAGCTTAATATCTTTAGAAATTTTTATGAATCTCGTAGTGTGGTGACCAAATTATAGATCCGTATTCTAAGATACTTCTTACAAGGCTATAATATAATTGGAGGTAACTTTGTTGTGTTTTGAATCCTTTAGCCGAACGAAAAATAAACCCTATTAATTGGTATGATTTGTTAATTATTTCATTATAATGCTCGCAAAAAGTTAATTTATCATCAAATAAGACACCCAGATCTTTAACTACGGTCCGACGATGCAGAATTTGTCCATCGAGGGAATACGAGAAATCTTGTTTCCGCCTTTTATTAGTAAAAGATATGATAAAGCATTTTTTTACATTTAGGTACATTTTGTTTTTCCTACACCAAGTCTCAATGAACCTTAAGTTATCATGGAGTAAGTCCGAGTCTTTCTTATCTCGAATAAGGTTAACAATTTTCAAATCATCAGCATAGAGTAAACTTGGACAAGTAAGGTGTTCAACCAGATCATTAATAAAAATATTAAAAAGGAGTGGCCCGAGATGGGAACCTTGTGGAATACCTGAGGTAATTGTGACTGGGGAAGACATAAACTCTCTAATGGCTACCAATTGACTTCGACGTAATAGATAAGATTGTACCCAGCGAAGTAAGCTACCCTGTATACCATACCATTTCATCTTGGAGCACAGTAAGTCATGTGGAACCTTATCAAATGCTTTCGAAAAATCGGTATATATGGAGTCTACTTGACCACGTTTGGAGAAAGCATTGCACAAGTAGTTCTTATATCCCAGCAAGTTGCTTATTGTAGATTTGTTTTTGAGAAAGCCATGCTGTGATTGAGATAGTATAGGCTTGAAATGAAAATAAAAATATTCATAGACAGTGGACTCGAATATTTTAGCAATACTAGAAAGAATGCTTATGGGCCGGTAATTTTCACATTTCGATTTTTCGCCAGATTTATGTACGGGGATAATGTATGCAGTTTTCCACAGTAATGGAAAAATACCCAAATGTAAAGATTGATTGAATAACATCGTCAAAGGAGTACACAACTCATCCACACACGATTTGAGAAATTTAGGTGGTATACCGTCGGGCCCCGCACCTTTGTTAATATCTAGTAATTTTAATTTAGGTTTTACAGCACCTACCGTTACATTTATTGTTGCAAGAGTGCTAGGCGATAATTGCGTAATACATAATTGACTATCAGTGCAGGAGTCCTCATAAACAGAACCGAAATATTTAGAAAATAACTAACATATTTCACCATCGCTTGACGCAGAGAGTGAGCCGTATGTCATTACTTGAGGTGAATCTTTTACATATTTTTTATCATGAATAAATCTCCAGAATTTTTTTATGTTATTTCTTAAAGACTCTTCTGTAACAGACAGAAAAGAATTATAGCAAGAAGACATTAGCTTTTTACATCTAGAACGTAACAGCGCAAAGGTGTCATAATCCCTAGGGTTCCCGAACTTTTTATAAAGTTTGTGATATTTGTTTTTTTCAGTTAAATATTTTATTAGCGGCACAGAAAACCAAGAAGGATGTGAATGATTTTTATATTTAATGAAAGGAGTATATTTACGTATGATATCATTGAGTTTGTGATAAAAGGCATCTAAATTTTTCTCGACGTCATCATATGAGAGTACAGAGTGCCAGTTGACCTCATAGAGCTTACTCTAATTTAATTCGATTGTATTCACATTTATTAAAATTTAATCTCTCGAAATTATTGTACTTGATAATCTTACGATTGTTATAATTAATTAATTCTATTGAAAGGGCAGAATGATGCATATCTAGCTTCGACATAGGATCTGCTTCATCAGTCATAACATTGTAACAATTAGATACTACAAGATCTAGAGTTCGGTTATTATGATTTTTAATCTTATTGAATTGCCCTAAATTGAAAAGGGACATAAGCTCAAGAAGAGCTGCAGAAATAAATTTAGATCTAGTATCACCTGTAACATTAGCTGTCATGTTGTTTTAGTTTGGCGATGAAGACCATAATAAGCCAGGTATATTAAAATCGCCCACTATTAAAACTATGTCGTCAGCCGGTATACTCCAAAGAACTTTATGTAAATTTTTAAAATACTGTGTTATATCAGAATATGATAAATGACCTGGTAAGTAGCACACACAAATGTGCAATAATGGTTCCTTGGTGTGCTTTGGCAATAAACTTATCCAGACATCTTCAACACTACTTTCCCAGGAGGTTTGTCTGATAGCTACTATTTGCTTCTTTACTGCGATTAAAACTTCTCCTCCATCAGTTTTTCTTATATTTGTCGATATTCTATCTCTACGAAATAAATTATAGCGACTATCAATTATTTCAACATCAAAAGTACCACTATTTAAATTAGTTTCAGTTAAACAGAGAATATCATAAGTACAATTAAGGAAATTGAGGTAAAATTTATCTAATTTAGATCGTATACGATTAACATTTTGATAATAGACTAACATTATAAATTAATAATATGAAATAAAAGCACAAATTGTTTTAATAGAATGAGGAAAGAAAGAAAAAATTTATAAAAAGCTACAATAACTTGCTTAAACTTTTACTGTCTTTAATATTGATAGCAGAATATGTGTCGTCTTTCCTTATGAATATACGGTTGTATTTGACCCACACGTATTTATAATTTCGGTCTTTGGCAAATTTTCTAGCATCGGCGTGTAGACTTTTTAAATGGGGTGAAAGATGTTCTACGACATAAATTGGGTGTTTGTCGCCTGAAATGCCTAAGTTTACCGTATTCAGAGGATTGCTTTTGTTTTCTTTATTATACCTTTTGAATGCGGATATAATTGTGTCTCGCTGCCTTTCTGAAGACAGCGTCACTAAAATATTGCGTGGACGATTCGATTGAGGATTCAGTTTGGCTGTTCGACGCACTGCTCGGATGTCTGTATCGGCAATAGGGGCTTTGATCACTTCAAGAAGTTTCTTTACTAATAAGAGTATGTTCTCATTTCGTCTGTCAGGAACTAATTGTATTTTTATATTCAGATATCTTGACGCTTTTTCTAAAATATCCAACCGGTTTTGAGTATTAAACAGTTCAGACTAAAGTTCCTGCTTTTGCTTTTCAAGGTTTTTAATTTTTATGATCGTCTCTTCTATATTATTTTGTAGATCCACTTGTTGTGACGACAAAAAATCTGTTGTTCGCGTAAAGTCATCCTTTAAATCGTCTATTTGTTTTTTCATCAAAAGGTTGATGTCTTGCATAAGCGAAAACTTCATGCCCTCGAATTTAGTGTCAAGAAGGGCACTCAGCTGTTGCAATGTCACGGGGTTACCGGACGAGTGCGATAAGGCAGCAGGGAGGAGTGAGTTTAACTGTAAGTTCATTGATTCCGTATGTTCCTGATTATCTAGAACTTCAGGATTATTATGAGACTCAGGGGTAAATGTTGCTTCATCCAAAGATGAGGGCGATGTTCGTGAAAACCTTGCCCTAGCCGGAGTATTATCACATTTTCTTCTAGTGATATTCATGCAAGTAGGACATTTCCATGATCTTTTTAAATCTGTAATATTTTGCTT